>WBMW01005533.1:377539-501489 GCA_013396635.1 Penelope pileata
GTCAAACAAAATTTTTGCATTACCAAAGGGACTGAAAACTATTAAAGCAAATTCTCATGCCTGCTTATTTATACCAGGATCAGCTTACAGTTTTCTTCAGGCAGTGATTAACAAACTGCAGCTCTCCTCCATTCTCCTTGGCTGTCGATAAATACATGATAGGGTAAGTGGAATGAAAACAATAATAAAGATTACCTCTTGCCAACAAAGGACTAGATTCAGGATCACTCTTAAGCATATGCATAGAAACCTTTTTGATTTCCATGACCTGTCACTACATTTAAAGCACATACTAAACTATGATTCCTGGATAGAGACAGTTTCCTGAATAAGGAGCAAAAGCATTTTCAAAATATCCCTTTCAACAGTAATCAACTGGCTTCAGGCTTTTTACAGCTATATGACATATGTTTTGTGAAGGTCCTTTCATTGCTTTGAGATATGACTGGAAAAGAAAAATAAATAATTCTGAAATGTTGCCAAGTGACAATCTGAAAGTACCACGGAAATCTCTAATCTGCTACAAAATGCAAAGTTTTAAGTTAAATTGTAGCTACGTGAATAAGGAAAAATGGATCAAGAGTTTAAAATTCAATAGGCAAATGTTTTCTAATTCGTTTTAAAACACACTCACCTGTTATGGAAGTTCCCATCTCTGATTACTGAAAGGTAGTATGGCAAGAACTTGCAGGAACTCCAAGAAAAAGTCCATTTTTCCCTGGGTACCTCTCAAGTTTGAGTAAGGGAACTTGTAATACGGTTGCTTCATATAAGCAAGATGATGTACCTAGAAAGCAACATGAAACACTGCTACTCAAACACCAAAGTGTAACAGAGAGCTGATCTCCAGCGAGGGAGACCTGAAGGAAATCACTGACTGCTGACATTATAGAGTGTGCTGGAGGAAACTCACAGAGCAGTAGGGCTGAGAGGAGCCTACAGGCTGCCCTTCGGAACCAACTCAGGAGTTTACTACATTGGAATCATAGAAACTAAACTGCTAATTGGCAGCCTTTTCTGTTTGGTTGTTCTCTTAGCATTTTTGTTTGTTTTTTTTGCAAGTAAAAAAGTCTTGTGCCCATTGGCAACCAGTAGATGACCCAGTCTATAGATATAATTTTACTGTGGAATTGGTACTCAGGTTTCTTGGTATATGTGGCATGTCAATGAGTACTGTAAAGATGTATTATATTTTATTTTATTTTTTTTTAGGTACCTGAGGACCTGAGCGCCGGCAAATGGATTTGGACTGTGATCACAGGGGCCCATTTGTCTGGGATGGCAGCAACTGGGGAGACCAGGGGGTATATATGTAGATGCATGCACATGCATTCATGCACTAGTGAACATCAAGTTGTCAGGTGAGATAAGAGACCACAATTCTGTCCACATTACCAGGTTGCTTCCAAAGGTATTATCTCCCCAGAGAACCGCCACTTCCTGCAGTGCCCTGCTGCTACTACAACTGCACAAGCATGGGAAACAGAAAGACTACATGATGATGTGGCTACTTGTTGATGGACTTCCGAGCCCAGAGGTCTCGGGGGCAGGAGAACTATGCAGGCTGAACTCTGCTTCCCATTCCTCATAGCAGAGTTGAAGCATCTCTCACAGAGTAGAGTGGTGAAAAACTTGTTAGAAAATCATCCTCCTATCATTGTGTGGTGGAAATAATCTGCAAAGGAAAAACAGCAGTTCAATTTTCCTTGGGTTTAATGCATTTATTATTTGCAGGTGTCTTGTAAATAATCCCACAGAGGGACATAAGAATACACGAACAGGCACACTGGGTCAGAACAAAGGCTCATTTAGTGCAGTAGCCTAGCTTCTGTATTCATCAATACTGAAGCCTACATACAGTGTACAGAAAAAGCAAAGTATATGCAACAAAAACATACAGTAAGCATTTTCTGGCACAGCCTCTGTTCTTCAATGAACTCGGCTTCAGGAAGTATCCCCATCTTTTCCCTATCAATGAAGTTTTCTTAAAAATCATGAGTTCAACAAATTATCTTCATATTCATTTCATATTCTGGTTTCTTTTGCCTTTGGTGGGTTCAGCGTCAGGGATCTAGAAGCACTAGTAGTCCTTAAGGACCCTGACCAGGCTGACTCAGAACCTTCACCTCTGCCCATAGGCCCAGGTTCAGCTGGGCCCAAGGCTGTGAGTGCCTCCCCAGCTGCATTCATGCAGGTCCCCACCCCTTTCTCTGGGCCTGTTCCCTGTGTGGACCTCAGCCCTTCACTTCAATAGCTCTTCTCTTGGGTGGACCCTTCAGACACCACAGCCTGTGCCTCTCTGTCTTGTCCTGCTCCTTGGATGAATCCCTTGGACCCACACCATGACCTTCTCTCCAGCCCTGCCCTTGTCTCCTTCAGCTCCTGATGGACCCCCTGGATGGGCATGGGTCCTGACACACAACCTCTCCCTATGCTGCTGACAAACCCTGTTACTCCCTAGAATAGACACTTCTCTCAGGCCCAACAAGGGTCACCAGGGCCACCTCAGCGTCCAGCTCTCGGGCCCTCCGGTCCTTGCTGCTCCCTGATATTCACATTTGTGAGCTTTTCTCCACAATCCTTGCAGCAAGCAACTTTCTTTATGACTGAAAGAAAACTAAGATTCTTATGTGACTTTGAGAAAAAATTCCAGTTCTCAAGGCTTTAGATAAAACCTTAAGAGATAGCAGCAACCTTGCAAAGAAATCATTTCGTTCTATAGATTATGCAATGGGTAATTCTCAGAAATGTTAGGGCAGTAAATCAATAGTAAACTCTGAGAGATATATTCTCAACTCATTATGTAGCACTTCAGTTCTTAAATTCGTATTAATTTGAAGGACAGCCATTCAGTTCTAGTCCCATGCAGTGAGCGGAAGATAAGTTGACAAAATGTGCATTTTTCTCCTAGTTACAAACAAAGATTATTCAAAAGTTCTTACAGATGTTCTAAATGAATACAGAACAGCAAAATCTTTTGTAATCCCTTCAGTTCTATTTTCATATGATTGTCAGAGTTGAGACAGGAAAATAAAATGAAATGTCATAAACTTGTCAATGTGTGGTAATTAGAAACTTCACATGCCCTCCTTATCACATCCCCAAAAATGGGCACAGTAGAGCATAACTGAACTGCCTTGGCTCTGAGAATTATGATGAAAAAGATAACCCTGGAGAAGCTGCACCACAGCCCACCTTGTGATCGCACAGCAGCTTTGGGCCGAGCCTCTCTGCCTCCTTCGCAGAGGGTGAAGGCACCATCCCAGCTCTGTCTGTGTGTGGCCACTGGGTAAAGGCAAAAAGGGAGGGATGCTGCACAAGGTATGTCCCTTCTCTTCCTGTGCACTGTCCTGCTCTCTCCCGAAAAAGTTTGGGCTCAAAGTGAAAAATAAGAGATCTGATTGGTTTGTGTTGGAGAAAGCAGAGTTGATAAAAAACAAAAAAAAAAATGAAAAAAGCAAGGAGAACTTCCATATCCTCCTAACCACCACCTACCACATCTTCTCAGAGAAAAATAAGTGAATCCAAGAGGAAAGGGAAAGCATGACATAACACAGTATCACAGGAATATCCTGAACGCTGCCAGAAGAGACGTGCAAGCAGCTTAAATACAAAGTTAAAATTAACAAATTGCATGCTGAGCCCTAGATTGGATGGGACCAGACTACTCCTTGCAGTGTTATGCACCAAATTTGTCATGGCTTCAGCAGAGGCTGACTTGTGGGAGGCACATCTTTATATAATGGAACAAAACTGAGCATGGAAGGAATGCACACAGCTCTCTCCTGCCTCTTGCTCATCCTCTGCAGGGGAAGTCTGCCTCTCTGAGCAGCCCAAACAAACAGCAAAAAGCTCCATGTGTTGGTAACTTGCTCAGAGCTAACACACTTCTGAAGTTACCTTGATTTGGCACAGCTTTGTATGCAGGGAATGCATAAAACCTCACAGCAGACGATGGCTTCAGCACAGTGCCCGAGAAGAGGGTATTTGCTCACAAAATCACATTAACAGCTGTGGAACCGGAGCACTTAATTCCCCATACATCGCTTTGAAAACGCAGCTTTAAAACAGCCTTCGGTGGAGGATGGGGGTCGGGAGGAAAGGCTTAGCCCGAGGAATGGCTTAAATTAAATTTGGTGAGCTTCTCCTAAAGCTGCCTAACTTCGACACGAATGCAGGCCTCCCCTATCTCCTACCGCTCGCAGCAGTTCCTGCCATCACACATCCATTGACATTGTCCTTAAAGCAGGGAGAAATCCTCCTCTCGCCACATCGGGAGGGAACAGTGAAGGTTACCGAGGAAGGAGTGGATGTGCGTTTACCCAGAGGAGCTGGTAGGCTTGAGCCTGCAGAAAATTTTTGCAGTTTTTCTTTATGCATTTTTAATCAATTCTAAGCTACTTACAAATATGTGCAATTACTTTCTGCACTTCGCTTTGTAATAAGATTTAATGACTGCTCTGTAATCCTCTTGGTGAGTGCTGATAATCAAACACTACGATTTAAATTTTAGATTTAACAGGGCAGTTTTCTATGAAATGAGAAGTATATTTTTAATCTTTTATCTTTCACTGGAAGTTGGGAATTCTTCATTTTCTGTACATAATCATAAATTAAGAGGCAGGATTGGGGTTTTTTTGAACATTTTTTCCTATTGCGTGCCAGAGCACCATAGACCTTGCTTATTTACCTTGCTTATTTTATTGGAATTTTCTTTTTCTAAGAAAATGTTTTATCTCCTAGAAATTTATGGTCCTATTTTCAGCATGCTTGGGCATCTCTTAGAGTCGATGAGTTATAAAACTCGGTATACTTTCCATAGAGAGAGATCCCAGATGTGAAATAACCATTTCTGTATATCAGCATACCTTTGAGAAGATTGGCTTTTCTCATAAAATTTGTTGGCTCTTTATAAAGTGAATTTAGTTCTTGTGGAAAACACGGGCCAATGTGGTGGTAGCAACTGAGGCTGTGAATCTATGAAACTAGCAGAGCTTTCTGTTCTCATTAGAAAATGCAGAACACTTAAATAAGACAAAAAGCCCGAGGGGCACAGACTAAGCAGGTTGTAGGGTGAGGAGAGACTTAGCAGGAGGAGACACATTACCGAACACAGCCATCAGAGCTGTGGTGAATGACTGCAGGCAGTCAGGGTACTGAAGGCAGCCTCTGGGTTGATTTCAAACCGTAGCCTCCTAGTTTCGTCCCCTTTTCACTTCACCAAGCCAACAATGCAGGACCAGCAACAGCAGAGAATCACATTTTGCTTCTCTCCCCAAGCAGCCCCAGCACCAGGTGAAGCAGCTCCTTCACAACACCCACATTACCTCCATCAGCTGGGACAGTTTCCAAGGGTACCTTCGATGCCAAGAAAGGTGGTGGGGCAGCAGGATGACTTGCAGCCCAGTAGGCAGTGGCTGTGTTTTGCAGAGTCACAGCGGGATCAACATCACAGTAACAGGCTCCAGAAGGTCAGCTTGGGTCTGCCCCTCTGTCCCTTCTGCAGGGCTCAGCGTGACTCATCCTGCTGAGGTGAGAAACAGCTTTATCTTCAGAAGGGTGCTACAAATTAAGTTATTTGTATTTGTTTTCCTGCTGCAAGAACTGTCCCTTTTTGTCAAAACATATCCTAAACACAAGAAGGCATCACAGCTCCCTAAACTACTTCATGTTTTAAGCAAGTGCTTTTCATGTGCACCATAAACACTTTCAGTTCACAACAACCTTGTGAGCCACCACCAAAGCACCAGAGCTGACTCAAAAGTTTATCCTACTGCTGCAGCAGACACATTTTCAGGTTCAGATCTATGAACACCAGTTCCCTCTGCTCTGGCACTGACCACTCCTTGCCTTTCCAGGTGGGAGTAATGGCAAGTTATTGACTGACCTGTGCTAGCCAGGGACTCGTGAACTGAGCCAGGACAGGAGGAATGGATGTAAATAGGTCACTCTGAAAGTAATTGCACTTATTTATTTCCATGGAAACTTCAACAGCTAAAAAAAGCACAATAACACTATTTGATAGAGCAAATTCTCAGCTACAAAACACAATCTTTCAACATAGTCACCACCGTTAGCTAAGCATTTACACCAGTGATGAACAAGAGCCTGCATGCTGTGCTTGTAAAAATCTGCACCTCCTCCGTACTTTCCCAAGCAGTGCAGGAAAGGGATCTAAAAGTAAGGGAAGTTCTTCAGGGAAAACTTAATGAACAGTGAAGCTTTAGGAGAAATCCTAGAATGATTTAATATTTGAGTAATGAATAAGTCAGTGAAACTTGTTAGAATGTGGGAGCTATGCATCATTTAGAGATATTGACACGTACAGCAGTGAGAGTTTTGTGGAAGGTTTTTAAATGTAAAGAACAAGTGACGTTTTTCTGTATGACATAAGTCTGACAGAAGAATCAATGCAGAGTATTGTTAACCCAAACTCCACAGCCAAAAACATGCAAAGAAAGCAGATGTTTCATACCTCCCCCTAACACATGTTACTGCAATTTCTGTTTTGATAGATTATCACCTACAGGTCTTACCAGATTCATGAAAAAGCTGGGAGAGTCAGCCCAGGTTTCCTAGCAAATGAGGAGCAAGCACTGTCTTAACTCTAATCAACTTAGAGTAGGAAAAAAAACAGAATACAACAAATCTCCTGTGTTCACTCTGACTTTAAGCCCATAGATCTAAGATCGTTCCTGTGCTCCGAGCAGCAGACAAGTTCCCAGCAGCAAGCCATGCAGGGCTGAGGAAGGATTTCATACTCCTGTCTCTCCTATTTCCTTCCACACCTCCATTTCTACTCTCCAACCAGTTAGTCTAGAGGACTAGCAGGTATGAACAAAAACTATGTTAAAAAAAAAAAAAAAAGCTGTTATAAAAGGGCTAAAAGGAAATGAAAAGTTCATGTAATCTGCTTCCTTGTGCCAGTGCTCAATCAGCTCAATCTCTATAATCCTGACTGGCGTCTATTTGACCTTATATATTTTGAAGCTCCTTCCCTGCATGGATGATGATGTTTCACTTCCTCCACCTTTCATTGCACAGCATACAACCTCTCTGGACTCCCACTGCATGTTCATACCAAGAACAATATCCCAGGAGGGTACTGACTTAAACCTCTGGGTGTTACAGCAACAATAACATGCAATACTTGAACTACACCAGTTTGCTTTAGTAGCTCATGATCCCTACAAAATTAGCATATGTCACTATCATCGAATGACAAGATGAAATATTATCTTTATTATGAAAGATTCTTTCCATCTCCTCATTGTAGGGCTGTATTTTAATTTCCATGCCCATGGGCAGGTGACAGGGGTCCCAGGCGAGACCATTTAGCCCTATCAGTGCCCTCACGGCCCTGATGTCTACCCTTGAAAAAAGGAACCGCTTTATATAGCAAAAGAATCTGACACACATGGAACAGTTATACCCCACCTTCTCAGATGTGCTTTTGTAACAAAGATTTTGAAATCAGTCATAGCCACGTTTCATCCATGTTATTTCTTGCACAGAGGAGAAAATGGTATAAAGCCATATAAACTGGAAAAATGCAAATTTGAACATGCAATGTCCTTCAGGTGGGATACAAGTAAAACACGCCGTAGGAATATCTGATTTCAATTTCTGCAGCGAGCAAAGCTGTTGAAAAAGCTACTTTATCTGCAGTTTGAGGGAAAGAACAGACAGCAGGCATCCTGTGTTTGAGTTAGCTTCGCAACACTTTGTCCTCTGTACATATCTTTAATTTAAAGGTAAATGTAAGGAAAGATTAAGAAAATACTACACAACCAAGCAGAGTGTGATAGGATGTTTTAACTTTGCAGTCGTGCAAGCAGAAGAAACAGGGTCCTTAGATACTTCCTCATTTCTTCAAAAAGGTAAGGATTGGATACATTTGTTCTGTTTGAATGCGTGGGATGCTTGTTGGGCTGCATTTGATTGGAGCATAAGTTTTAGTTACAAGAATGACATAACATGAACACTTTAGTACAGTAGCAAGTATTGAAATACATTTCACAAAAAAAACCCCACATTATATGAATTTTACTTTAGCGTATTAGTTATGTTTAAAAGTGGCTTAAAGTAAGATTAGGTGAAAAAAAGTATAGACAAAGCTCATTCAAAATGGTTCCTTGAGTTTTTCATCCAGGTAACATGTACAGAGTCACCCTGACTGATAGACCCAACTCAAGTCTTCCCTGTAGTATGTGCAACATTGATATTTCCCATTGCACAAAAGAACTGATTGTGTCAATTTCACTTACATTGATAGGACACTTTTTTTTTTTTTATAACAGATGGAGAGAAATACCCAATAGAGTGGAGAGTTCAAGGGAAAAGAGGGGTCTTCAGTTATGGGGAAGAAGCAAGGTTAAAGGGAGATGTTGAGGAGGAGCTACTATGATTTCCAAGGGCTGTGCCTGTCATATTCTGTCCTCCTTCTCTCATAAAGTCCCTCTGCTTCTCCTCACAAGCACCTCAGAAGCACTTCAGCCTGGAGACTCTCAACCAGCTTGCACTGTTTTCCTGCTACAGCTGTGCCCAGAACACAAGCAACAGAGTGTGAGGAGAAAAGTGGTCCAGACACAGGGCTGTCAGCCCTCATCAATCCTGGTATTGGACTGTTCTGCAAACAAAGAAGCAAGATTGCTTCCGGGAGGTTCTTTGCAATCCCAGGCAAAGTACTTGAGGGTAGGCCAACAGATGTACACAAAAAGAAAGGCCATACTCACTCACTGGGTGAAAGGGATCTCTGACTACACGGAAATTCTCTCAAGGATGAAGCCTTAGGTCCAAAGTGTTCTCCCTGCAGTGGCTGGCTCTTACATGAGCCCAGGGTGCTCCGCCTCAGGCCCATCCCTTCCAGTCACAAGGGTAGCACAGGTGTAAGCAATTTACCTGTGCTCCCCAGGCCAGTCACACCACTTCACCAGGTGCTCAATCATCAGTTCAGGCTGTGACCTAACAGTTCCCCTACATGGACACTAGGCAAGGGTAGCAGGGGATGATATCCATCTTGTATTCTTATCTTCCCGTGCTCTCAGCATTGGCAGGATGGAATGACAGGATGGCTGCAGAGTAGGGCCAGACACTCGCTTCTCCCAGAAGCCACCTACTTTGCTAATTTGTCAACACCTATGGCCACCTCCTGCCTCTGGCTTCTGCCCAGTCATGGGGAGATAAGGAAACAACAGCTCCGATATCAGCAATAACATTATCTCTGACCCCCCTGCTTGCATAAAGCTGTTACTTTCTGTAATAATTCTGGTGTGAGAACTTAGAAACAAGCACAGGTGGCACATGGTGATGGAGCCCTATCTCTGGTCCATCTGGTGGCCACTGCCTTTGACCTTGACTTCATTCTCGCAATAGGCAAATACTTAGAGCTGCCTCTGAATGAACAGGACCAAGGTAAAATTAGTGTCCTCTCTTCCCCTTGCTGTCCTGCATTTTTATATGTGTGAGTGTGTGTGTACACAGTTACATGTATACATAGGTTGTTCCGAAAGTAATGTCTCCTGTTTATTTCCTTGGAAAATACAACAGATACAAAGAGCACAATAACACTGTTTGATAGAGCATTCTATCTTTGTATCCTCAGCTACAAAACACTATTTTTCAACATGGTCACCACCAGTAGCCATGCATTATCATTAGTGATGAACAAGAGCCTGCATACCACCCTCATAAAAATCTTCACTACTGGAGACGCTCCGCTCTTGCCACTGCTGAAAAGCATCACCAACCCCTCACTGTGCTCACAGCCACTGTTTGGTCTCCATCAACATTCAGCAAGTAGCAATGAATGTCAGTGGGTGCCATTTTTTCCACATGGAGGAACTTAATTCCACTCCTCTGCTCCATCTGCACTTCCATGTCAATTCCATTTGGTCAGAGTGCCCCTCTGCTGCCATCTGTCACATGGCAACAACATGGAACGGAACAATGGTGGGAAGGTTCAGCCTCTGCTGCTGTACCACCAACATCATAACATATGAGGCAGTACTTTCGAAGCAGCTCTTGTAATATACTCTTAACAAAAAAATATACAGCAGTGATTGTTAAGAAGGGATAAAGGTTTCAACAACTTAAATTACTGATTGCTTCACATCTTGCTGAATTCCTATATCACTCTGAAATACATTTGATTTTCTTACTACATATTAAAAAAAAAAACTTTCCATCCTTTTCAATTGGTGAATGAAACTTATTTTCAAAAAAATCAAAGGGTATTAAAAAGAACCTTGAGATCCTTGCTGTGTTTCCTGAGAAAGTTAAGAAAAGAACCAAAATAAAGCCTGTGGTACCCGAATGGGGAAGGGGATGATGGAGGCTTTTTTTTTTTTTTTTTTTTGCAGAATTAAATACGGAATGCAATCCATAGTCACTGGATGTATAATAGGAAAATAGTGGAATTGTGAACTATTAGGGGAGCTAGAAATTTCTGGTGGGTAGGCACAGCATCTTAAAATGAAGCTCTCTATAAAAACAATTATCAGCATGAATTTTCAATGTTCAATACACAGAGTAGCTGTTTTGCAGTCTACTGTGCAAAAAGTGAAAGCTGATGATCCGTACCATCAGGGAATTGCAAATAGGAGGGTTGTTAGAAAGACAGAAAAAGCTGTCACTTAAAATAATATCTACAGTCTAAGTTAGTTTTTTGTGTTTCTCTTTTTTTTTTCCCCAAGCAAAATTGTTAGGAATTCAAACTTATCCCCCAGAGGGACTGGGTAATGAACAAAAATGTTCACCAAAAGATAGAAAACATTCTGGGTTTTTATTATTTCAGACTTTTGGATCTCACAGTAAACCAGAAGATACTAGCCAATTCAATTAGCTATAGTGATTATATCACTGAATGAACACGTTCAATTGAATATGCTTGAAGTTGAAAGTAGTGGTAGAAGCGTTAGGAACTAAGTAATGAAAACTCAAGTATTTCAAAGCAAGATCTAGACGATGTCAAAAATTAAGCACTACGACGGTATCACGAAGAGTTAATTTGAAAAAATCTTGTCCTCATCTTAAAAAAAAAAAAGAAAGAAAGAAAGAAAAAAAAGAAAAACAAATTGTTAATTTGGATTTTTAAAAATAACATATACTACTGACTCGGAAGAGCAAAACAGTGATGGTGTGACAATGAGGCAAAGGAGCCACCAGTTTTACTGTAATCAAAATGCAGGGGTAATGGGCTCTTGAACACTATTTCCCAAATACTTTACCCTCAAGACCAGCTGACTGAGGGAAGGTGAATTAATGCACCGGTTTTCCTGTAATATGTATTGGCAATCTCAGAAGACTGTTGATACCTGCATCTAAATATCAGAAGTATTTTGAGGAAATTTTACTCTGCTGCTTAGACACAACAAAACGAGCCCATTAATCTTTTTTAAGCACTTTCAGACTGATCTGATTGCAATTTCAGTCTAGACAATCTATTGAAACAGCAAAGGGCAGATACAGAAAACACGAATCCTAATCAGAGTTTGTAAATTGATTGTTATGTTTCACTTACAAATCACTTTTGGAACAAATTATGCCATTTGGTATTTTATGTATGAATATCCTGCAAAGTCAATCATACAGATTCCAGTCTATGTTGCACTGAAGAAAGGCTTCACAAGTATCTCCATCTTCTCTTTTCTAGCATTCATTTTCCTAAAGCTAAGATTTTAAGAAATGACAGCAGGCGTAAATTTCTCTAGTATGTTATCTACGTATTCCTCATGATACCACCTTAATCAAACAAATCAGTTTTATCACAGACCAGATCACCTATTTCTTAGCGGTGAAAAAATCCTTAGGTTTAACCAGCAGTCATTCCTGAATGGAAATTACAGGATGAAGGCCTGATCAGCAGCAGTTCATAAAGAGCAAACCCTGTGGCTACGTGGCTTTCTTTCAGCAGATTGCATTTCTTCCTGCTGCAGCATGACGCCATTTCTCAAATGGGGCTTTAGGACAGGAAGGCAGAGGAGCTTGAAAGGCTCTACATGAGTGCAGTATTTCCAGAGTTTTCACCTACCAACGTCTATTCTTGCTTCAGAACAAGCACCAGCAGGATTTTGTCTGGCTGTTCGTCACTGTGTGGATTCGCAACCTTCCTGGACCTCCTGACATTATCAGAAAAAGATCATGAGGCAGTACTGTGAAAAACAATCCCTGTTTTATTCTGCATTGAACCACGATGTTCCTGCCTGGCATTTCAGTTTTCTCCATGTAGAATAATTTTATACAAAAGGGAGACGTATATTTTACTCTACCCTTGGCTACTTTTTTGACAATATCTTAAGTAAGGTAGCTTCATACTTATTACCTTCAGTATTTATTTCATTTCTAGTCACTCAGAAGGCTGATACATAGGAAAAAATACTTTGCATTCTGATACTGCTTTTTTCATAAAAGCTTTGTACAGACCTTTGTATGAAGAGCACTAATTTTGTAGATGTGTATAACTTTCAATGCACAAAGAAAAACAAAACCAGAATTCATTGTTTATAGGAGAACCGTGCACCAATAAGTGGAGATACAAACAGAGTTGGGGATGGGAAGGATTTTGGACAGACACTGAGGGTATTAAACCAAGACTTTTAGATGGCTTTGTTTGTTGATCAGAGGAGGGATAGGAAAGTCACCTTTCAATAGTAGGGGAAGATAAGGGAGTGGAAGGGATCACCCACACAGACCAGCTATATAAAGAAAAGGAGTGACCAATAGCAGGAAAGCACAAAGTGAAATACTAGAAGTTACAGTTCTTGTGACAAGGGTGAGCCCCTTGAATCTTTAATGAAAGCAACATGACTGACCTGTTTATTCATGTAACTCTCCTATACTTTTAGTATTCTCACAGGAATCAGCAATAATACGGAAACCATCCAAAATGACAGACAGCTGACCCAGAAAAAAAAGACTACTTTCAGATTTATTATACAATGTGCTGCATCCAAAAGAATGACTTAATTAAAAATCTGCTCATGGTCTTTTTGTAGAATCACTAAGAGACACAAACCTCCAAAATTTTAGAAAAAAATGCTGCAGACCGTGTTCAGCCATCAAAAGGCACTTTTGATTTTCTGACTGCAGAGGGCATGTCAGGCCAATGTAGGAGGGACTACGGACACCAAACACTGCTTTCAGACATGCCATTAGGCATTTTACCAATGCTTTAGTGAAGAAATCTGATCAATATTACCCACAGAACAATGGAGAAGCCACATTTTGCTCGTTAACAGCTTAATTTCCCAGGAGCTATTGATAGTACTAACATCTCTGCCGATGCAGACAGAGGACGTAGCTGGTGAGGCCATCTGCTCCCCTAGCCCATGGTCTAACACCCTAAGCACGACAGTCTGCCATGCTAGGAAGCCTGCATTCCTCAAGGCAGAGGGGCCCTGATTGCAGAGTGCCAGAGTCCCAGGCACAGAAATACCTTCGGTGGCCCTGGCTGAGTAGTTGCTCAAACCTCAAGGAAAATGTACAATATAAATCTTGCCTTTCAGTGGTCACAAAACATTGCAGTTTTACAGATCTGTGCCGTGTGGACACATTTTCCTTTGCTTAAATGAGTGACTTTTCTCTAGGGCCAGCTACTTCCACCATCTCTGTCCCCCAGCCTTAGGCTGACTCCCTGCCAGGCTGCCCTATATTGCAGACAACCACACTCTTCTGTTTCTCCTTTTCTGGTAACATTCTAGTAGTGTCACTTCATTTGGCTTCTCTGTTTTTATTCCTGGACAAAGACTCATAGAAACAGGACAACTGGCCTCTATGAAGATGAATGCAGACCTCATCAGCAAGTAAATAAGCACAGCTTTCCCTACTACTCCAGTCTAAAGAGCACTGATACAAAGTTCATCTTTCAAAGGCCTGCTCACAGAGAAAGTGCATTGTGCATTTATATTGCAGGGATTTCTAGCACAAGCATCCTTTGCCTTAGATATCTAAGGTAAACCAGACAAACACCCTTATGCTTTTTTCAGTTTCCATAGTAATCTTGGGTTTTCTTTGGGATGCAGTCAGTGCCATCTGGGATTGCTCCTTCTTTGCCTGCCTTGTCTAGATCAGGGGGTCACTATGTCCTGCAGCAAACTTTCTGTGACCTTATGTGGTGTTTCTACTATGGAAATTCACCTGTTTGGTCTCCTACTCTTCATGGTTTTAAACATTATCAACACCCTACATTCTCTGTTCTTTTTGCTGAGGAAGTCCCAACAAGATAGAGATGCTAAGTGGTTTCACATTAGAAGGAGCTTACACATGAAATGGAACCAATCGTTTTCCCTGAGGCAGGAGGGATGTGACACTAGTCCTCGCTTCATAATTCACAGAGAATAAAGAAAACATTTTTCTGTCTAGTCTCAAATTTTTCACTTTCAATATTTGAGTAGCATCAAGGTGAGGGGCATGTTATTGCTTACATCTGGCCTTTCACATTCATTCTTATATTTTAAGCTTTAAAAAGGTTTTGGCTTTGACTCACTTTTGGGGAAGGAGAAAAGGTTTGAGGGAATGGATCATCTGTTTGATCTGAACCATTTCATCCAGGACTAATTACAGTCCCTCACAGAAAGCAGTCAGGGGGATGATCTTGCCATAGGAACCTGCAGAAACTTAACTGACATGGCACAGCTTGAAGAAATGTTTTGTCAGCTTATGCTCCTTGTTGCAGCAGTGTTTGGCATAAGTGATGGATGAACACAATAACTACCACTATTTCTTTTTACTTCCATATCATTAATGTGTTGCTTCATGTTGTTAATGGCAAAGAAATAAAATATGCACTAAACTTTATAATGTAATACTTCAGTGTCATAAAGACTCTTTCTCTGTGAGTAGGTACTACAGCTACCTATAAGTTCAGATGGGAAAAAAATGTTGCACGAAAACACCAGGCTGATAAAAAGACATGCCGAGAATATGATAAGTGAAAGTTTCCCAAGAACTGAGAAGCCCTGGAGATTAATGGTCCTGTTGAAACTGCAATAACTGATAAATCCAGGACTAAGAGGCTGCTGTATTTATTCAGACATGAGCATCAAACAGTGGTTTGACCCTCTGAAGGAGTTCCCAAAAAATTCTACAGAAGCCACGAGGGCATCAGTATGAACCTCTACTTCTGAGTAAAGAGTTGGGGTTGCCCTCAAAGCTGCAGCTCCAACTGGGAGCACTGTGATAAGTGATCGTGTGAGTGAACTGTTAGAGTGAATGTGCTGTGTGAACAGCCATTTGCCATTAATAGTAACAGCTTGTTTTTATTGCCAAAAACAGCTTAATGAGTAAAAAGTGTTTTAAGCAATATTGGCTGTGATGCGTCTCCCCCATCTCCCTTCCCTATCAGGGAAAAAAAAAAAAAAAAGAATTTACAACATGAGAATGGTGGACACAATTTCAGTTGCTGAAAAACTTAATGCAAACAATAATTAGGGAGAAAAAAATAAGAAGGCATTTTCTGTAGTTATGCTGAATTCTGTTGGAGGAAGCAGAGATCTGTATATAACAACAGTATGATAGCTGGAAGCCATCAGAAGAGGAGAGTGGAAAGGGGTAGGAAAGAAGCAGGAAGACAGTGCTTCCTAGCTACAGACAGATGATGCCTGTGGTGCCTGTCCTCAGTGTGTTCTTGCTTCCTTGGGTGCATTCACAACGGTACGCAGTTTGGTCACAGTCTGACATGCTCATAAAAACTTTGCTTATTGGATTGCTGCACCTACAAATTTCTGCTGGCTTTCCCAAAGACTCTGGAGCTACAGGGTAATAGAAAGAACTTGGAAAAAGAGCCCTCTTCAATATGGCTTGCTTCTGCAACGTAACTTCCCGAAACTCCAAATAGAAATATGTATTTTCCAGCACCCTCACAACGGTGCCCTATTGTGTCCCATAAAATGCTGTGTTGTGTTCCCATTTATAGCCCACTGTATGTTTTCTTTCCACATACGAAAGCTCAGAACATGGAAAGGCTGCCTGGCACCAGAGCTCACCCCATCTGTAGCAGACGGAAAGCTCAAAGAGCTGGAGCAGTGAGCATTAACAAGGAACCAGACAGAATGAGAGACACAACTATGGTTATTTCTTGAAAGACAAGATGCATCAGAATGCTTTTTACAGCAGAAAAAAAAAAAAAGATCAAAAACACATGACAGCTTCTGCTTACAGGTATTCTGTGTCATGTCACCCTTCTCTTTGTATGAAGTGCCTTCATTCTCAGGAAATAGTTCTGTCTGGTAAAGATTAAAAGAGAGGATTTAAGGCTCAGAGATTGTGTGTATACCATCCTCTCCTGTCCCTCTCTGATCATCCAAAAGGAAAACTCCCAGGCTGCATTCTTTGGAACACTTGCTTCACTCTACATTGTGTTCTTCAGCTCTTAGTTTTAGTCTGTCTCTGTAATATGGGAGGACAGTATGCTTGCCTCATCCTTTTCAAGTTCCAGTTTTGATTTCATAGGATATTTTATCTGGTTGACAGAAAGATGATCTTGATTTCTCCAAAATAAACATTCAGCAAGTTATTTTTTCCTCTTTCTCTAGTCGTTCCTGCATAAAGCTGAAAAAGCATGATGAAGATAAAAAGTCCATATGTGTTCTTAGTTCCACTCATACTATAAAGTAAAGGCAGAAGTCCCTGAGACCATGGCTAAACAAATCCTTTGTTTCTCACTGACAACGGAATCAAAATGTCATGTATTCATATTCCTTTCTGAGCTACGAGTCTTCTTGGTCTTTTCAGCTGTTCCCTCAGCTGCACTGTGAGCTGCAGCGTAAGCCAAGACACGGTCAGTTCAATGTTGCTTGACTTGTCTGGTCAGTGGGTACAGTCACTCCAGAATGGATGGATGGCTTCACCCACAAAGGCTCATTGTTACTGCAGCTCCAGCTGGAGAGCTTCAGAGCTGATCTGGAAACCTTCCCCACATTACCTGGATTTGTTCACCAGTACCTCAGATAAGGGGGATTTGTACACTCTCACCTATGAATGGTAGAGAAAGGCTCATATTCTCCCAGCTGCACCTCCGCTTCCAGGTGGTGGACCAACCTCACTCCTGTCCTCAAACACATATAGTTCCTTTACACAAAATATTCAATCCGTCCTGTTATTTTGCTTGCCCAGCAAACTAGGCTAAAAACATCTGAAGAAAAACTGCAAAATGCCATCTAGAAAAGAATCAGATAATCTCAGTGAAGGGCCCTTTTTAGGATTAAATGTGAAAAGGAATACAGTAATGCAGCATCCACTGCATTATCTACACTACATTCAATTCAGTCTATTTTATCTTGCTGTATATCATCAGTGCTCTGCACACTGGAGTTTTGTTCAGAAAATGCAGAACTAGGCATTCAAAGTTGAAAGTGAAGAAAACAGAGCTTTTAACATCAAAGAACAGCATATTGGAGGCCCTTGGGAAAGTCAGGGGAAATGATTTAGGATTAAGACATAACCATATTAACTGGACGTTCTGCTAAATTGATTAGCAGTGAAATTAGCTACATTAGCTTTTCCCAACTTTAGGTTTCAAATTGACCCAAAAGATTAATTTGGGCAATTCATATGTCTCAGAGCTATTGCTGATGTCTGATTGCTGCCTACAGGTGTTGTCACCACACCAGTCAGACACTGCTTGTACTGCTTTTTTCAAGCTCTCTGTTGCAGCCACAGGGACTGAAAATACTGGGCTTGATTCAGCCATCCAGACCTAGACGAAATAGATGGTAAAAACTGCCTCTTGCTCATCTAGGGGGGGGAATATTTCATAACTTCATGGGAGCCAATCGCTCCCAACAGCTGGGATTTCCTGCCCTGCCCCTCATTTCAGCAATGACTCACTGTGGACTGTGTGCTACTGAATACAGCCCCTGAATGATGAAGTGACTCCCTTTCCCTCTCCCAGAAAGGACCATTGTCCAGCATAAAATGCACCCAGCTGCACTGCCAGTGATGATGCCAATGCAAACATTTCAGCTTGCACATAGTCTTCCTCGACACAGTGCTGTCCACCTGCTTGAAGCTCAGATCCCCCAGACAGTTCCTTTCAAGGTTATGACTTCTGATTAACAGCAATACATATTTTTGAGTGTAATGATGATATTAAACACAACCTTGCAAAACCAGTGACCATAGAATCACAGAATTGTTTGAGTTGGAAGAGACCTCTAAAGGCCACCTGGCCCAAACCCCTGCAATGCACAGGGACACTACAGCCAGATCAGGGTGCTCAGAGCCCCCCCAGCCTGACCTTGAGTGTCTCCGGGGACAGGGCATCCACCTCCTCTCTGGGCAACCTGTGCCAGTGCTTCACCACCCTTACCATAAAAAACTTGTTTCTTAAATCCAATCTAAATCCTCCCTCTTTTATTTTGAAACCACTTCCCCTTGTCCTATCACCGCAGACCCCTGCTGTCTGTGTCTGTTCCCTTCTTTCTTATAGCTCCCTTTAGATACTGAAAGGCCTCTATTAGGTCTCCCCATTGGAGGTTTGCTCACTAAAAGTAGGAAGTAAAATGCCTGAACTGACATGGATCCCACGTGAGGTTATCATACCAAGCACTAACACAAAGACACAAGGCCTTACCTTGGCACAGCAAACATAGCAGGAGAGAGTTCAGGCATTGCTTTCTAGAGACCATTAGTGGTCTGCTAACGAGACACCAATTAACTCTTTGGAGCTTCCTTGGTCTGACATCCACCAAGAGGCAAGGATGCTGAGCAGAACACTGGCAGCTCTAAGTGAGAACTTGACACAGGCACAGTGCTTGGTGCACACCAATGAGAAATTAGCAAAACCTATCTCAGAGGTGATGAGATGCCATCCTCAGGTCCTGAGGTGAATTCCCTAGAGATTCCGCTTCTGATCTCAGAACAGCAGCAGCAGCAACTAACAAGTGACTCATTGTACTTGTTCTGTACCTATTTGCTGTGGGTGATGTCTTTCTCTGTGTCCTTTTGCATTTAACAGGATACACAGATGCCCCAGGTATTCATGGGGCAACAATGGTACCTCCACACTGACTCTGTCCTTCAGTGAAAGTGTCCGTGCCCATACTCACACTCAGTCAGAGCCATGAGCCTTCCCGACTCTCCAGCTCACAACACCAATACCATTCACATCTTATGAAAGGTCTACTACAAAATGTTCTACATCTTTTGGAGAACCTCATGTTCTTTTATGGAGGAAGAAATCTCAGATAACTCCTCAGCCCAGGTGTTCCCTACCGCAGCATCACTTTGCTCACACTGATGAATAAAAGTCTTTCACAGCAAAACAGCTCTGTGTTGCAGATTAGCTTCACAAGAAACATCAGACAAGCTTGGAGTTCACGTCAGTAATCAAAAAGTCTGGATAAAAAACATATTTTACAATATTGTTCAAACATAATAAATACCCCAGGCAAAACTTTCAAATCTGCCAACTGACCAAAAAATGATGTCCCTTTAGAGGCTTCTGAGAATGTTACCCCTGTCATTATTGCACCTCAGATTCAGAGCCACAGGAAACGCAGCCACAACCATATCTCCATTCATCAATAGCCTCCATACAGATAAACAGCAGCCATTCCCCTCCCACCTTAGCAATTTCTAAGGTGCTTTCCAGGAAATTCAAGGCAATAGAATGCAATTCCTATCTCTTACATACAAGATGGTACCAAAAACCTCTGGTAGCAACAGAGCAAGAAGATTAGTAAAGCTTCATTAAAAAGAAAACTGCAAGAAAATCCAAGCTGCACTGCTGCTAGTTCTGTTTTATAAAGATATGTGTCCAGTTCAGCTGGAGTAATCTTAAAGAGATATTAGCATACATTAAAGTTGTAAAAAACATTCATTAAATAGCAAAGATAAAAAGCCGGCAGGGGCAGATGAAGCTCAGGTTGAGGCAGGCACGTGCCTCCATCCTCGCTGTCACCCATCAGCACGGCTCCTCTCAGTGTCACTCAGCACCCGCAGCAATTTGGCCCTTGATGTCAGGCTGAAATGTCTGGATGACTGTTGCAGGGGATGGTGGTGCTACATACATCCTGGTTTCTTTTGAAGTGGCAAATGGGGGAAGACACCAATAACTGCCACATGAATTATCAATCTTGCCTCTAAATTGCTCAGCTTAGCTCTCTTGCAATCACACCGTCTGCAGTGCTACAGATAGGGGAGAAGACTGTAATCTGTTATTATGAATTTTAATGTAATGCTTTATATTTATGCCCAAGCTATATTCCATAAAACTGAAATGAATTTATAATGTTGTATTATTTGCTATTTTCCATTCTGTTTGCCATTTCATTCAGATTTCTTTAATAATGTATTTTTATAGGCCCAAACCTCTGCACGTCTCCTCTGCCAGCTCCACTCTTCCGCTACCAGGAGTGATGCCTCACAAAGCCCTGTGATCTGGAGTGACCTTGGGACTACCCTTTCCCCTGCTCTCCCCAGGCTGGCAAAAATCACAGCATTAGCTGCAAGCAGCCCTGAATTTCTTGGCTTTTCTTAGCTTATCTAGGATTGCCCTGACACACATTTTTGATGTTTAATTTCTTTTGTATTTGGTCACCTCTAGAAGGGGAGCGAAGCACCTCTTCCCAAACCACAGCCAGAAGCATCAGCAGCCACCTGCACACCGCCAGGAAGCCTTTCAGCCCGGAGCCTCCCCAGCAGCGTGGCCGTCGCCTCATCAGCACGGCCGTCACGTCCCTCCCATCTCCGTGCCGGTGCGCAGATGAGGCTGCTAAAGGTTGCAAAGAGAGGCAAGTTCCCTGAAAGCACCCTGCTGCTGACTCCCCGCCTCACGACTGGCATGCTGATGATACCTCCTGTCAAGTGTCATTTCCCTGCCTCCCTCCCCAGGCAGGTACCCTACTTGATCCTGGGATGGAGGCATACAAATTAAGAATTACAGGCCCTCCATGCTGTCATCTCGTCACCTTCCTGGGACTCACCGCTTCAATTAAGCCCTGGAATTGCTCTTCCTGTTGCCGTCTCGCATCCCCCCCCTGTGCCCATGCTCTTCCCCCACCTTCCCCATGTCTCCTCCTTCCTCATTTTACAACAGCAGAACTGTGCTCTAGTGGGGGAAATCTTCTTCCTGCCCCAGATTCTTCACTCTGCCACCACACCCAAGTGTGAGCCCCCGCTCTTCTCATACAAGGAGTAAAAATGCTTTTTAACAAGACGGACCTTGCAGCTGCTTTGCCTTCTCAGCAAGCACTGCTTAACATATGCCCTTCATAGTCAGATGCTGAGTTAACTCTTCCAAGTAGCACACGGACAAATCCTTGTTCAGGTTTGTGTCAGGACAATCAACCTCTTTCCTTCAAGAAAAATGCACCTAATTTGGTCTGCTGTATCGAGTATTTTACCAAAGGACCAGAGAAAAGGACACCAAAAAAACCCTACTGAAATACGGTTTGACAAGGTATAAATTAAGGAATGCCCCTGTATTTTTAGCAGGGACTCAGCAAGCAACCTAACTTCCCTGGCTTATATGCAGAGCACTGTTTGTATAAAAGTTGTTTTAAAGCTAAACATATACGCAGAGAACTTCCTGAAATGTTTCTAAAGCTGGTCTCAGAGCCTTGGAAACATCAGTGTCAAGATATAATTCACTGCACACTGCCACAACAAAATGAATGCCACAGACGAAAGCAAAATATTTGTGACCCTACAAAATATGGAAATAACGCACAGGGAAAATGGAAATCTCCTAGCCACCTGGAAGATAAGCATTTGCCATCAATATCAGATCCAGCAGCACTGCTAGCATTTTGCCACTGCTCTCAACGAGGCCAGGAATCACATGCAGCCACAAGTGCTCGGAAGTGGAAGCACGGCGCTGGAGAGGCGGAAGAACTCCCTCCCAGCACTCAAGAGGTTAGGGGGGTGCAGCTGGCTGGGTGGTGGTGTTTCTACACATGCTAGATAGTAGGGGAGGGAGAATAAAAAAGCAATACTTCAACGTGGTGCTCCTCTTTGATTAATTTATATAATTCTAAAACTTTACTTACGTAAAACACAGGCCTCAGTGAGTCAGGACAAAAGTTGAAAATTTGGAACTCACTGCTTAACCTGTGTTATTTTGCACCATGTCATGCAAAAATCTGCATTTCATTCAAAGCACAGAATAAAATCTCTTCATTATGCACCATGCGAGGATTGCTCCCTTCTGCTGATCTGCCAGCTGGAGTGGCCTGAATTTAACAAAGAACATGAGTGTTATTAAGCTATTAGTGTCGGCTCAGATCTCAGAGAGCGCAAAACTTTTGTTGGGAAGCACACGTCTTCTCTCCAGAACTCCTCCAAGTTCATCCAGAGCTTTTCGGAACATCTCAGAAGCTCTATCCTTCTCATTCCCTTGGCTTCTAGACCAGCAGTTGCTCTTCTAAGGCTATGTGGATGGTAACTGCAGCTTAAAATGAGGAAATAAAGCAGTTGAAGAATCTAAAGCAGCCCATGCCTGCACCTTGTAAGTGAGTTTCTTACCAGGCGGGAAGGCGGCAACATGTACTCCGAGTATGTTTTCAGTACGATCTATTTTTGACACTCACTGCAGAATTCAGCTGCAAGAGGGTGTGAGGATCATTTAGCCACTGCGCCCTCACTGCATCACCAGGAATCTGCACACCTTCTCTAGGGCCTGCATTGCATCCACCAGCTCCTGGCTGCTGCTTTGGATACTCTAGAGAATCCCAAACGGCATTACCTGCCTGTGCTTAGGTGACACAATCAGTCTTTGACCAGAGCTGGCCACAAGGAAAGCAAAAAAAATCTTTCCTCTAGGTCCGTTTTGCAACTCCTCAACCAAGAGCAAATCTATATCACAAAGAAACAGCATAAAATCTCTTTGAAAACTGTCTACTGGCCAGACACCAAAAAAACCCACAATGCTAAATGAAATACCGACATAGATTGGTGTACACTCAAATCGTTTCATTAAAAGGAGCTTCATTGTTTACAGTGAAGGAATGTGATAACGTCATGAAAATAAGTGAGTACTTGAGTATCACCATAGGCTCTGTTCAATTTTTGTGCATCCTACAGTCTTTTCGATCTGTGTGGAAGAAGGCACACTGGCTCCAAACACAGACTGCAGCATGGAGAAGTCAGCCCCACAGCTGGCTGCGCGTGTGCTCCAGGGAACCTTCGCCTCGTGGAGCTCCATAGCCTGAGCAACTGAAAAGGTGCAGGAGAAAGGCTGGTGGGAGGCTGTCAAATACAGCGGGGAGAAGCGTGAGGCGCGCTGAAAGGAGGAATTCAAGCGCGTGCAGTGAGCGTGAAGGTGACAGAGAAAGACACCGTCTCTGTGCAGCCTCTCTGTAAGCAGCTGCAGGCAGGCAGACCTGGTGCTCCTGCAAAGTGCCACTGCAGCGATAAGCTCAGCACAAATCCTGGGGTCCTTTCCTCTCTCAGCAGCCTGCAGGTGATGAGAACGCCTGCCTCTGCAAGGCAGGAGCGAGGAGGGTGAGAAACACATGGACAGAGATGAGGAGAGGTGAGGTTTCAGTAGAACAAGGTGTTTGCAATGGATACAGCAGGTAGAAAAACACTGCTGGCAGAATTCCAGTAGTGGATGAACATGCTTCAAGTTAAGGGAGATGAGTATGACAGTTTTGTATCCCTGTGGTTAGAAGGACTCAGAAGAAGGGAAAGATCTGGGGAACTATGTCTTGCAGGGAAGAATAAAAGCATGGGATAAGCAGGTGAGCCATAGGGAAAGAGGAAGGGTCAAATACTAGATGTGGTGGTGAGGGGAGAGGAACAGCATGAATTCTTGTAAAGAGTTGTAATAATCAAAACATTGGCAGGGCCTTAACTAGGCAGCCCTGCTGGGTGCCCAGATAATACAGCTGATTTTAATTGCTGATGTGTGCATTTTATGTCATTTGCCTGATTCACGGCCCTTTTATGACTGTTCCGTTTGACCACAAATCAACAGACAGTCATAAAGCATCACGCAAATGACCTCCTCCCTGAACAGGCTGTGTTATTTTTATTGATATTCAATATTTAGATTTTAATGGAGATGGATGGATGGGCATACGGGCGGCAGCAAGATGAGGCGCAGAGAAACTGTTCTGAAATAAACAGGCTGACAAAACACAAAGGCAGGAAGCCAGAGACATGAATAGCCAGGGAGGTGCCTGCCACCAAGGTAGGCAGATATCATCTGGAGGCAGACTGCTTGGGAACAGCTGACAGATGACAAAACTGCCAGGCATTGAGAAATATGGGTATGAAATAGGAAAAGAAGGACCAAAGAGACTGAAAAGAAAAATCATTACATAAACAAATCCCATGGTTTAACATTTCCCTTTCTTCTTCCCCACCACTCTGCTCCCTCCCACCTCTCTCTGTTTTCAAGTAGCACAGTATAAAAGGTTTGATTTCAGTACCAATATGCCAAACATTTTGAGAGGTAGCATTGTTAGCTGGAGGTCTACCGGAGGATGCATATTGCTTCTCTCCCACCTGCTGTTCATTTCATAAACTGCAATCAGTACACAGTCAACACCTCTCCTGTTTATTATGTGGTATAGCAGGAAATTTCATTACAGCTGGATCGTACTGGCCCAAATTCCACGCATCCCAAGTTGTGCTAGTGGGTGAGCCAGGATTCCGTGCAGCACTATCACCCTGTTTGGTCTCAGAGACTGGTATCTTGCCCATGCATATACCACCTTTGTATTGCAATACGCTGAATTGCTTCATGCTGCCTTGAATAACTGCTCCTATACTCATTGATTCACTTATTGCGCATGCCCATCCAAGAAGCTAGTGCAGAGACCAACACTAGCATCCATTTCTGTAGAAGAAGAATAAATGACCACTGCACTGTGCACTGTCAGATATTTATTGTATCTGTAGTGCTACACAAGAAGCAGATATCTGCTTTTGTCATGGAGGAGGTGCCCAGACATTGGACAGAGGGCCAAAGCTATGGGGCTGCCTGGCGTAGGCACCAGCTAACGCTACCAGCCTAGTCTAGAAGCACCTACAACTCCATCTGCACATACATGGTTAAATTCCTAAGACTTTGACTCAGAAAGACCTTGCAAACATCAGCTTCATGGAAATCAATAGATCTTTCTATACAGTCAGTGCAGAGACACAGGTCTAGCAGGACATGAACTAGCTACTCCTCTGTTAATCTGCGATATCCTGGAGAAGCACAAGGTGCACGCATGGTATAGGCTGTGACCTGAACCTAGTTTCCTCGAAAAAATCAGTTGGTGCACGTACCTAGAATCAGAAAAAACATGTCAATGCTCTCCAAAAGTCCCAAAAAAGCATATAGGTTTCATAGCCACACTGGACTTTCATAGCTCTCTGAAGGTATGGTGGCTTCTACTGAAAGGTTCATCATGCTATGTCACTACACAAGACATGTATTAGCCCATGTTCTGCAAGCAGAGGAGCACAATTGCTTCCAACAAGTTCTTCGTGATCCCAGGTAAAGTACTTGAGGGTAAACCAATAGGCATCCACAGAAAGAAAGGCTAGATTCACCCAACTTGTGAATGCAATCTCCAGCTATGCAGCACATCCCACAAGGACAAAGCCCCAGATATGAGATGCTCTCCTTGCCGTGGCTGGCCCTTACACAAGCCCAGGGTGGCTGCACCCCAGGCCCACCCCTTCCAGTCAGGAGGGGAGCACAGGTGAAAATAGTCTGCCTGTGCTCCCCAGACCAGCCACACCCCTTCACCAGGTGCTCAATCATCTGTTCAAGCCCTGACCTAACAGGTCCCCTACAGCCCTTCTTTGACGAAGATGACTCTACTGACTAGAAATTCCAGACAAAATGGGGAATTCCTTTTTATTTGTCTGTGTATGATTTCCAGTCAAAGGACAAAGACTGCATCCCTGGGATCCAAAAGAACGGCAATTTTCACTGACTTTTTAATGTGTCTGTACGACCTAGCTTGTACCCCAAGCCATGCCTCATTCTACCATCATGGGAGCAGTAGGCCAATATAATCTTGTGCCCATTTTAGAAATAGGAACATTTGCTAGTTTTATATTTCACTTCCTTCTGATGTGAAGTTACGACTTCAGCTGTAAGATGGCCCAGTCAGTTCTTCACTGGTGACTCATACTGTCTCATACACAAATGTACTAAGTTTACCTGCTTGTCAGTGACCTCTCTAAGTGACCATACTCCCTGAAGTCAGAAATAAAATCTAAGACGTATCCCTTAAACAACTGTAGCTAGCAAAGAGCAAATGACCTACTAGCAATGTCTGTTTTGCCCTTTTTTCTCATGGAGTATAGATAGGAAAAAATTTCTGCTCCAGGACATTCATTGAGCTCATGGGGTTGAGATCTGAACTGGGAATCTGAATGAATACTGATACAAAGGACTCAATAAAGCTTCACATTATTCACTTTCAACCTTCCAGGATTAATTCTAAAGAATTACATTCAAGAAGTTGCATTGCTCAAGCAAACACTTTAAAAAAAAAAAAAGAATCAGAACAAAAAGAATCCATGAAACTACAATTCTGTCTCACTCCTTACTCACGCTTAGCTTTTGTTATGCAGTCATATACTCTGATCTATAAGCTTTCTTTGTACAGGATGAGAAGGCTAAACGCACACATTGGTGAAAGCAAGTTGCAAGAACTGCCTTAAGTCAGACCTTTCTAGCCTTGATGCTCCTTTGATGTAAGAGTTAGCTGAAGAAGACCAAGCCTGCTGCTGTTCCCACAGCATCCGGCACTCTCTTATCCACTGCAAAGTGTAGCAATGCACCAGCCTCTCCTGTCATAGGGAAAGTAAGAATGGGTGAACATTACATATCTCCTCTGGTTAGCACGGAATGTCTCACTGGCAGCTGGATCAAACAACCTAGTTAGTGCCTTAGCAAAGACAACACGGTACTTCTGACAAGACAGCACCCTTGCATGATGGGAAGTCAAATAAAAACCACACGTGAGGACGAAGAGTGAGGATTGATACGAGGATGTGGAACAAAGACGAAGAGAAAATGTCATTTGCATTTTTTCACGAGAAAGTTGTTTCTTCAGGCAGGAGGGTGGACATCATCCAGATATTCATCTGAGGTTATGGGCCTCCATCCCCTTTCCCACAACGTATAAGCAGGGAACAGGAAAACCTATGTACCACATAAAAAGGCACCTAGAGGCAGGCCTCAAGCTGCACAGCCATTCATTACTGGCACAGACGATGAACAGCCCGTGACCCTTCCATTGAGAGAAAGAGCTGCTACAGAAACTCTTTTCTACTTCCTGGAAGTAACTTCCACTTGTGGGCCTACGGAGTTTCTGAAGAAGAAACCTGCATTGCTTCTGAAAACAATCAGATTCGGCCTCATATTTGTGAGCAAATAAAACAGTAAGATATATCAGATTTGTAAAAGATGATCTAGAAAGTGATGTGTACACAGAAAACGGTGCCTTCACTGACAGCTTTGTATTTAGAGAGACTTCCAGAAGACAATGAAAAGGTTATTTTGAGGATCCTGCCTTCTGTTGGTGAAGTGTTCCAGAGAAACCTCAGAGTTAGAGATAACAGCTGAGCAAAACACCTGAGGAGTTTGTATGAAGTGTTAAAAACTAATATGCAGCACCCAGGCGTTTGCAATCTGGTCACCCTGTGACAGCTTGCTCTCTCCAAGAGCTTGTGCACAGAAACAGTTTCCCTGAGCCTATTTAGCACTGAAGGTCACGTCTGCAGAACAGCAAGTTGTTATCTGGGAAGGTATGGAGAAACTCTCTTTGAAAAAAATAGCATAGTGAAAAATAATCAACCTGCTCTACTCAAGAGGCTGGCTGCACTGCTTCTGAGGTGAGTACGGAAACTGTGACAAACTGACCTGCAAGGCTCAAGTGTGGCCTGTGGTGAATGCTCTGCAAATCCATTTCACAAAATGGGATACTGAGCCCATTCAGGGAAGACGCATGGATGACTGGTAAGGATCTGAGGTGGGAACATACAAGGCTTCTCTGTGACAGTGAGGACAAATCAGGTCATAGTCAAAAAGCTGGTTCTTTAACTCCTTTCATGTAGACTTTCTCAGAAAAACAGAAAAGGCCAAGTGGAGCCACATCTGCCTGGATAAGGAGAAGGTCAGAAGGGAAAGGAAAGGCTCCTCAGTTTGAGATTTTCCCCATTTTATCTGTTTCAGAGGGATGGACTCTGGAGATCTGGCATCTTGGCTGCCAAAATTCAAAATAATTTGGGCATGGAGATTTTGTAGAAGGATGCTCACCAAGACGAAAATCTTTCCCTCCACATTCATTCACCCTGTCTAAAGAGACGATTTTATGTTTAAAACAAGAATGTTTTCATGAAATAGTGTCAGTTAGCTTTTAAAAGCAGTCTTTCCTGCATCACAGCAGTACCTATATCCCCATGAGCAATGGAGACACCTGGGGTGATCAAAACCAAAGGAAGCAGGAGCAGTTCACATTGAAGCTCCCCCTCCCAAGGAAAAACAGGCCACACAACTCCACAAAGCCTCCCATAACCCAGCAGAGCGCTCAGCTCACATCCCAGCTCTACAGAGCCATCCCGGCCCAACACCACTGTAACAACAACCAGCTCCTGGGACAACCTTAGATCCATACATGTGAGCAGTTACTGAGGTAGCTGCTAGGACCACTGCCAGTCTCCTGTGATCTGGAGAGCTCTGAAATCTCTGGAAACCCCTTCAGCCAGAGAAACATCTCCAGGAGTGGCTCTGTATGAGTCAGGCACAGAAGCTATTCATGTGAGCGATGCTCTGAGGAATTAGGAGCAGATACGGATGGCCTGTGGCAGGACCCAAGTTTCAGAGGACCAGAAGTGTCAACAATTTCTGAGTCAAACAGATGAAAATCAAGCATTCACTAGTAACAGCTGCATCAGGCTGCCACATTTCAAGCTAGATAACAAGGCCCTCTCTTGCTGTGAGACGGTACTTCGTGGATTCAGGAGGAGGCTCAGATCATGAAGGGAAAGATGCCATTTCCACAGCTTACTGACTTTTTTATATTTTGTGTGCATGACTGGAACCAGTAGATCTTCCACTTACACTAGCCTCCAGATGCACACAGCTCCAAGATGGAGAATGAGCACACAAAACAAGGAGGCAGACATAAGTTGTTGTTGCCATTAGGAGTGAGTTACTACTGCTATTCACTGTTTGCATGATAAACAAGTGCCTCAGCCAGCACCCACATCTCACTTCACTGACTAATCTATGCCTGTAACATTGCATGGCATTTACAAAGTAAATGAAATATGGTTATAGCTATGCTCCACAACAGTTCTGGATTTATTTTTCTTGAGCATGATCACAAGGGTTGCTGTACAGCTGGAGTCTTCTGCAGCAATCATTTTTTGTGAAGTCATGGTGCCTTCTAGGAAAGAATCCAAAGCAATTTTCCATTTTTGAGAGAGAGAAAAGTCTGCAGAGGGTAAGATGCTGAGATCGGCTAATCTAGAACCTGGAAGTGCTGTCAACAGCAAGAGCAGGAGATATGAATTTGCGCACGGTAGATACATTCGTATCATCCTTGACATACAGCACCATATTTCCTCCTGAACACAGCAGAAATGAGATCTCCAGGCCAGGGCAATAGCTGAAGGTGCTGGAAGAAAGATGCAGAGCTAGAAAGTTTCCCAAGTAGGTTTCTACTGCAAAGGAGATGTGGGACTGCAATGCTTATATTTGAAAATAGCTTGAGCAAAACATGAGCCATTGTTTGTCCCTCAAAAGCAGATAACTAGATGAAGAAAATGGAAGAAGGAGCTAGGAGTTAGGTTTCCCCACCCTCTTTACTTTTACTTCCCTGCCCTCTTAAGGAGACTTCTTTGAACTTTCAGAAACTAAACATATTCGTTTATACCAGGGATGTAAAAGGGTTCTGTTTTCCTCAATTTATTTTCAGTCTCTGGAAGGTTTTGCATATAGACCTAGCTAATTTGCCAAGTGCTCTAGGAGCATGTCTCCTTGCTTTGAGATATTTCAGTATGGAAGAACTGAAATTGCTGCTCACTAGATGCTGCACTTCTTGTTTCCCTCGCGTATGCCAGAGAAGGGAACTTCTCTCTAGAGATCCCTTCCTCTGGCATATTTCTAAGATAGTTGACTGATGGGTGCAAACGTACGTAAGCGGTGTAACAGGTGCAACCCAAACTTCAAGCAGGACCTGGTTTCAGCACTGTTCATTTCAGTGTCAGGCATAACTAACCTGCATAGGGAGCATCCAGGGACATGAGCTAAGATTGACTAAAGTTCAAACGAAAATTTTTCAGAGACTTTAACAACTTCAGAAAGCTGGAATAGCAGTAAAGAAAATTAATGGCAGATGGTTAATATTCTGCCAGGCAATATAATGCTAACCACTGAGAAAAAGTAAATCAGAACCAAACATATATTGGACTCATTCCCCGAAGCATGCTCAGAGAAAGACAGAAAGTACTGTTTGAGACTTACAGAGCTTTTATACGTGTTAACAGTTTGGAGAGCACCCTTACGGATGTGTGTGTGCTTTGGAGTGGGGAGAATGAGCAATGAAATCACATTCTTGATCTTCCCTTCACTTGCAATAGCAAACCCTTATTTTCTGGTCTGTATCTTTTCACCGACATGAAAACAGAACTATTTAGAATTATTCTGAGAGCCAGCGCATCTCTTTCTCCAGAGGATACATATATCATGAAGGTACATATATATCATAATTTTCTTTTGCTCTCTTATTGCCCTCATCGCAGTGATAGCAAATTTATCATCAGGAACTCACATAAGCCTTCATTAGTGTGTTGCCAGAGATGCAAGGGGATCTGAACCTATTTTTTTTAACCAAGCTGTCTACAAAGGCTTCTCATACCTGGATAACAACATCTGTATACTTTTCTGCTATTACAAGGCTGAGTTAACTATCGTTGATAGTGATATACTACACAAAGCACAGTAATGATGTGCTAGAACTGCGATTTACTTCTACAACCATAGCAAGAATGAGGCAAAATAAAAGTGGATTAGGATGGTCCACTCCAACTTTGCTTTCCCTCTCTCATTCCCAATTGTAACTCTTGCTTATATAGAGAAGGGTTGATATTTATTTCTTGATGTATATCCCAACGGTACCATGGATTACGATGTTAATATTTGAATTTATAATAATAGGAAGGTGGGCAAGATTTGAGGGCTTAGCATAATTGCAAGGGGATGCCACTTATATTTCCCCATTAACAGTAAGAGTCAGCACAATATGCTCCCAGGCACCCTACAGCAATGAAAATCTAAATTCAGCCAGGACCACTTGTGCTTTTCTGACATGTAGCTCCTAATGGAAGTTCTAATTCACAGTATGATCAATTCCTATTAAAAGTAGGTTAACCAAACTCAGGAAAAATAGCTTCATTTTACGCACTAGGCAAACACAATAATTCTCTATTTACTCTCATGCCCCAAAACTGTATGTTTCTAAACAATAGCTACCCTAAGAAATGAAAACATAGTAGAAATATTCTTGAATTGTCGGAATATGGTTCCAAAGAATTGCTTTCCAGATTGGAAATGATGGTACATTCCACTTACAGTTGTGAGACAAGTTAATTAGACAGATACAATAAACTACATAGTAATTTCAAAGTAACTCCACTGGAAATGACGGTAATTACACAGTCGTTGAAGTAAAAAGGTCCAAAATAGAAAAACAGAGCTCAAATGTCTATGTACGCGTAGATACTTTAACCTTTCCTTTTTTTTTTCCCCCTCCAACAGTTCAAAACAGCAAGTACCTACCTACCCTGTATGCATGTTTCTTGGCAATTCATGGCTCAATTTGAAGTATTGTATCATTTTGTGAGACTCTCTGAAAGCAGTCATATGCCTAAGGGCTTTGCTGGACTGGAGCTATGGCATTTGACAGAGAGCATGACTGAGCCGCTGGCCATTTCACCTCCACTGTATGATACCACTCCATTAAACTTCATTTCTGGTGAGAGGGCACAAGCACAGAGGTAAAAAAAAAAAAAAAAAATATTAGAGAAACAGCTCATGTGTAAAATGCTTTCTTACTCAGAATGCCATACTAAGTTTAGAGTATGCTTTGCTTTGGGTCTTAAGCCAAAAATCTCGGCTTCTGGCCCTTGCCTTTACTTATGCCAACATAATATCTATTATCTTCACCAGAGTTAATCTTGGCATAAATGGCATGAGAACATGCTTCTAAAGAAACACATCTGTATGCTTGCAAATAAATGAAAGTATATACAGAAATGCTGACAAGGTCTTTATGAACACTAAACTAGCCCTTGCTGGAGAGGAGGAAAAGCAGGTTATTGATATCCAGAGCACAGACACACAACCTTTCTCATACAGGATTGAAAGAGCTTCACCAAGGCACAGCAGCGGAAGAGTGGAGCTAGCGGTTGTCACTTGCCCAGCCGACACTGTATTTTGAAACAACGAGGTAAAGGCAAAGGTAAAGATTGGGACTGTCCCTTCACGATGGTGGTCTCCATGAGACACCATGTGATACCTGAAGCAAAACATGTCTTAAAACCCCCTGAGAAAAGGGAGTAGTGAAGAGTAGATGGAGACTATTCCAGCCTTTGATGGCAATGGAAGAGCCGCAATGATGAGTGGCACATAGTGGTCCAGATGTGCCAAGCACAGAGGGAACAGTTCGACTCCTCGCATGCAGTCAGGTGCAAGCTGGGGGAAAAAAGTAAGTCCTTCAAATATTCAGCTATGTATTTCTCCTCCCTGCATTAAGATTTCATCGTGTGACTCAAGAAACACGTCATTTTAAAACCTTAGAGAATAAGTTGTCAGAATGCATTGTCCTTTTAAGACTTTTTTTGGTCTTTCATTTAAATCTTTGAAATGCTTTCTGAGTTATTTTTTCACATTCACTTTGATTTTAATATTGTAGAGATGAATGTGCTTTCCCTCTTGTGCATTAAGTGCTTAAAATATCCTAGATAAACAAAATGTGAGGTATGAATTGCAAAAATGACAATTGTTCCTTTCGGTTCTCTATATGCAGAGCAGGTCCAAATCTCACAGACCCTTCAAACTTACATCTCCTCCTCTTGTTGATTACAGCTTAACACCGGGATGATAATAAAAGGTAAATGAGTTCCTACAGCAGAATAAGTATCAAGTCTACGAAGCTTTTGTGAACGTGGATGCTGCTCTTACCATTATGGGCAATTAGAGCGCTTTGAAAGTGTGTTGCCTGACTTTCTGTTGCTTGGTAACTGGTGCACCTAATTCTTTCTCTAAGAGGTCACAGAAATGTCAGAAAATCCATTTTGTTGGATGGGAGGGGGGGGGGAGACAAATGCCCCCATCAGAATAGCAGCATATAGATTCACTAAAAGAACTTCATGTCTTCCATTAGCAGATAGAAAATAGTATTATTTTTTGCCTAGCACTACAAAGCTGTGCAGTTTCCAAGCAGTGCAACTGTATAACATTCTTGTTGTGCCAAAAAGCTTAGGAACTGCAAACACACTGATGAAATTTGGCATGATACAGGTCAATATAATTCATGGATACACTGACAAATAGCCATTATTGGCCTGACGCTGAGCCTGTTGGAGTCAATGGAAAAGCATACTAAAATGGCCATGGTTTAGCAAAGCAAGGTTTAAGGATTTTCCGAGACTGGAAGCTTTGCAAACATTGACTGACATAGGAAAAAAATATGAACTTAGAAGCAAGCTAATGAGGCAGAAGATATAATTCTCTTCTCTAAAGAGAACCAAGTTGCAGTTTCTGCAGCCCTTGAGATTCTTTCACTGAGGGAGAACAAATTAAGTGATGTCTGTGAGGGAAGAGTTTGGCTATTTTTACCTGCATTTTAAGAAACAGGACTTTGGAAGTATATCTCCTCTTAAGCAAATCCACAGACTTTTTTACTTTAAGACAGTAATACACACTCCGTGTTACACACTATTCCCCACAAATGGATGCTGTTAAAATACTATTTCACTTTTACTTGAGCAGTGTAATGCAAGTTTGCAAAATGCAGTTTAGATTAAATAAATGCCCCTGAGATTAAATGAATTCATTTCAACAGAGACACAATATGCAGGTGTTTACCGCTGACCATCAATCATTTTCTTGCAGAGCTGGAGGCTTCCTGGTGTTGTCACTGTAATCATTCTGCAAGAATTTGCAATCATTTTCTAAAAGAGTGTTTAGGAGGAAGGAAGGGCAGACAATGCATTCTGCATTAAGAAACCAGGTCCATACTGTCAGAAAAATAAAGCATACATTTCTGCTGAAACAGCCTGCACCATCTGAAAAATACCACACCTATGCAACATTTAGATCCCCTCCACATGACAACCTCGAAGTGGCAGGCAGCACAAAAAAACAAAGCTTCATGTCCCAGCCCAGCTATGGCCACGAAGCCTCTGCACGATACTAAATAAACAAAAATCAGGCCAGCATCTAGTGAGGGCAGAATTATTGATAGAAACCTAGAACTTCATTTTAAATGTACTATCAGAAGAGGATAAATTTGATTTTTTCTTATGATCTTCCACTGTAAGGACTTCTTCAAGTCAGAATTAACAAAAGAATGTGAGGACGATTCTGAAATGTCACTAAAATAAAAAGATCACAAATCACTAAAAAAAGCAGACAATTAACATAAAGGGAAGAAGAAAATGGGATCCAGATACAATAATGCCTTTTGCTCTTTAAATACATGTAAGTATTCTAGTCACCACTTTTTCTTCAAAGGTTTGAGGAAAGTACATCAAATCATATCCATTGGATGATATCATATGTTTACATACAGGAAGAGTTCATGTGATTCAAGAAATCACATCAGTGAGGATTTCATGCATACTCAAAATAAAGCAGCGGCACAATCTAGTCCAAGAAACACATCTTGAGAAAACTCAGAAAAACTTTGTGAAGATGCTTGTATCGTTATTTTGGTCTACTGACTAATACGGTTTCTGAAGCTCTTTAATGCATAATTAAATCATAATGCTAACAATATAAATGTTCTTCTGACATGATTTTCTAAGGATATTGTAGAAGACTGAAAAACGTATTTTACAGTCTCCTTGAAAAAACATAAACTTACAGAAAAACTCCTGAAACATTTTTGAGACAATCAAAGTTTGGTGGAATTTAGGTCGGCTGAAGATTTAAGGAAAAACAGACCTATAAAGAAAAAAGCAGTCAAGTGGTGAATCACCAGGAAAACAAGGAAACATTTATCTTGCAAGAAAACATTTTGGTTTTTTTCAGTATTAACTATGGATGTAAATTTAACATTGGCTGAGAATGAGCTATGCCAGCTGCATGGAGAACTGTGCAGGTAATGAAAGTGGTGTTCCTTACCTTCCCACCCCTTGCTTTGAATGGTTCAAAAGCACTGCAAAGTTTATAGATGTAGTAAAATGATACTGAAGGCACTGGCATTTAGGCAGCACAAAAACTGCAGACAGACATATTCACACACCCACACACATTCGTAAATAATCTGTCATCTTTCAGTTCAATGCCTACATTTTGCTGCTCCACATATCTTCTCACTGGAACCAGCAAACGATTCAAGCCAGAGTTATTCAACATTCATAGGCCTATCTGGCCAAGGTCTTGAGGTCGTATTTTTTGAAGGCTCCAGTGTGTACCAAGTGGTGCTTGTAGGACATTTAGCTAATGTGGAGTAGCTTTCCTGATAGAGCCCTCACTAAAGCAGTAAGGCACAAATCTGAGCTCCACATACACCTGTATTTTTCCTTTTCAACCCCCTGAAACTCCCTAGGGGGACTGCCCAAGGGTGAGATGCTGCTGAAGGTGGTTGTGCAGGTCCTCTGCACAGAGGTGAAGATCACATTCACACCTGTAGAAAGAGGGATGGCCAGGAAAATGGCTCACTGTGCTGAGCAGCACATGGACACAGTGAATGCTCAGGAAGAAAAAGGATCACAAGGAGGCTTTACAACCCATGGATTAAGCAAGCTTCCCTCCAGCTTCCTTCCTTAGAATGAGCTGAATATCCCGACAGAACTGCATACTCTGCCATCTCAACAACTGCTCAGTCACTGGCCTTCTGCCCCTTCCCTAGCACTTGCCCTCACTGCACCACAGCTGCTACTTCTCTATCTCCTGTAAATGTGCATGGATCTGAGTACTCCTCGTGGACACTCCACACTCCAATCTTGTGAAAAGAGAAAAATGGTCCCCTTGATAGGCATAGTCCATGCCTTAACCACAAAAGCTGAGGCAGCTCAAAAAGCGTGAGCAGCCTCAACAGGCAGCCACATCCAAGCTTTCTGACCTGGCTCTGCTGATGCTAGAGCCTGTTTTCCCCAAATGGTTGGTTCTCTCTTGGCAAAAATTACTCCATAGAAATACATGTATACATACAGGTGAACAGAAAACCACAAGGTACAATTTTTCATTTGGGAAAAAAACAGGAATGGATATCTTCAGAGCACAACCTAACACATAGGCTGCACAAGGCCTAAGAAAATGCGCTCCCAGGTCTAATGGTGATTTCAAAAGAAAGCAAATGAAGCCTTATCTACTGAGCAAGTTAGGGTGAGAAGCAGATATACCATGAGTTGCAATGAGATTTCTCCAGTGTGTTATTCTTTTTAAGTGGAAACATGTGGTGGAAGATTAAACAGCATCCTTTTAATCTCCGATTGTCCAGCTCCCCCTGCTGTAATTACATATTGGACACAAATGGCAACAGATGTTCGGCATCTAAGCTAAGAATTATATACTTACTCAATATCCTAGTGATTCAAAACACTGATCAGGAGGCTAGAATTTAAATTTACATGGACTGACAAATGAAAGAGTTCCTAGACACGGGTGAGGCACAGAGAATATTAATGAAGACTTGAAGATGTGCCCTTAATGGAAGGAGACAAATAGACTCTGGATACTAGCTAGAGTGTTTTTAATTACAGCAGTTTCTCCATGAATTATTTTAATCCATCCTTCTTATAAAGCTAAGCCTCCATTGTTATTTTTCATATAACCTAATCAAATCTTTGCAACCCTGTGTATACAGCTAGATAGAAGGTTCTATCTAATCATTTCATTATGCATCCAGTGGGCAGTCTAATTTCCCTGTATTAAACCTAATAAGGACAGATATATCAGCATGTATTTTATCTTATTTTCCTCAAGACACACGATCCAACAACACAAAATAATTTTGCCTGATTTCCTGAAAATTTTAAACAAATTGTTACTGCTTCCTTTCACTGGATTTGTATTTAGCCCAATGTATTCCTGGAACTACCACAGTACTAGGAAAGAAGATGCTTTAAATTGGAGAGATGCTTTACCCAACATTGACAAGAATAAATCTCCCCTAAAATGTAAGGGCATTCATCTCAGAGAGGGAAGGCAATTCTAGAGGCAATTCTGTGGCAGGGGGGTTGGATCCTGATCATCCTTGGGGTCCCTTCCAACCCAGGCCATCCTATGATTCTATGATTCTGTGATTCTATGATTCTATGAGCGTCTTGGGCACATGAACTTCCACAGATTGTACTACACTGCAACCAGTCATGGACCTCTCTAACTTCCAAAAACAGCAGACTTGCTCCATTTTTCTCTGAACACACAACCATTTGCACACACGCTTTGGGTAGCGCATACCACTTCAAACCCCGTAATCCAATTCCTCCCACTATAGTGGCTCAGACACAAATACAGATTTGGATGTTCTGAACACTCAGAGGGTGTATACGCGCACAAACAACAGCATTTCTGAGTATGACATAAATCCCTTTACTCATACGCATATCACAATTGAGACCAGAGACTTGTTTACCCAAACATTTTCTGACAGATAACTGGAAACACTTTTAAGACCATTAGTTCCACTGAACATTATTGAAAATGCTGTCTTTTAAAAGTGCATTTTATTATATATGATTTAATTTTTCTTGCAAGATCACAGGCTGGGATGCAAACCAATCTACCATTCACTGCCAGATGGTATGTTGGAAGGCTATAAACTTATTTCACATAGAGAGCTACGTGGCACGAAAATGCTGTTCTTACACTTCTAAACAGTCGTGCTTCTTTGAATGGTTTAGCTTTACATTATTCTTTCCATAAGCTCATAAGCTTTTCCCATTTTAGCTAAAGCCTTGTGAAGTTGCTTCCTAAATACCAAAGAACCTTTGGTGAAATTGTTAGGGATAACTATTCCTCCTCTTCCCTTCAATTTACCAGATGCAGAGCAGCTGACCCAGGCATTCAGCAGATGTCCACAGGGCCAGAAGAGACCGCCATTGTCAGGTATTAAAGCAGCTGAGGAAGTGATTCACAAACTCAAAAGCACATTTATCTCTGATAAAGGGAGAAACCCCTGCACTGCCCACTGTGCCTGCACCAGGTCCCCATGAAGACAGGGCACGATTTCAAGATTATGGTCCACCAGTTTGTAGCCTTGTTTTGTTATGATAAAGAGCTGCTGATGTTCTCAAAAGCATCAGGCTCTCCAGAAAGACCACTTACGTATTTTGCCTGAATTATGAGAACGAAGAGGAAATTCTTCAAAAAATGCTCTGCATAGCATGCTGACGGGCACACACCATGTGTCAATAGGCAGGGTTACGTGCATAGCCACCATGGAGATGGACAAAATAGAGTTCAATTCACAGTGTCAGCCTCTGTATAACAGTCCTGTATGGCTACCCTGTGCATTGCAATTTTCTACATAATTGCTTTGGAAAAGGAGGTGGAAAACCTCTCCCTCTTTCCTTCAGCAACACAACGCACAGTCTGCACTCACTGCTAAAAATTGTATCAGTATCAGTCTCCTCAGCATCACAAACACTCCCACATGTGTCTGAATCCTGAAACGCTTATTTTGCAAAGTGTGCCAAACTCTTTAGAACTGTTTAATGATGTTGTGGGGATCAAAGGAGCAAGCATTTTCATGACAAAAGGAATTTGTACTCCAGGCTCTACAGCATAGACAGTGATTAGTGAGTCACAGAGAAGAAAGTGTCTCGCTTTTCTCTTTTAAATAGCTGTTGTAGCATTTACCTAAACATTACAGTGCTGAATCAGTAGTTTCTGAAGTCTTCACAGTGATTGCCTCCACTGCACACCTTTACCTGGTACTACCCTGGTACTATCTCATTCTCTGCAAATTGCATTCAGCAGTTAGTTGGCTGCTGGTAGGCAGCCAGACATCAAGCATGAATGCAGGAGGGTTTGGAGAGCAACTGCTGTATCTGAAGGAGATTTAGAAACACTAGTTTTTACATATTTATTCACAAACAAAAAAGAATTTAAAAGTGTCTCACCGTGCAGCTCACCTAATCCAAAGCAACATTTTATTATTTCATCTGGAAGGAAGGAAGGAAGGAAGGAAGAAGGATGGAAGGAAGGAACTACCCTAGAACTTTTCACACAGGTATATAGTGATGGAACGAGGTAAATAGTGATAGGACAAGGGGAAATGGCTTTAAACTAAAAGAGGGAAGATTTAGATTAGATGTTAGGAGGAAATACTTTACTCAGAGGGCAGTGAGGCCCTGGCCCAGATGCCCAGCGAGCTGTGGGTGCCCCATCCCTGGAGGGGCTCAAGGCCAGGTTAGATGGGCCCTGGGCAGCCTGACCCAGTGGGTGGCAGGGGGTGGGGCTGGGGGGGCTTTGAGGTCCCTTCCAACCCAACCCATTCTGTGATTCTATGAACAGAAGCCTTTACTCCCACTGCGATACAACTCCAGCTTTCACCCATCCTCTTGACTTCTGCTGCTTTAAGCTCCACTCCTCCCACATCACAGCCCCTACTCTGTTGTCTACCTTCCTTGCAGCTCTATTCCTCTCTCCCCAGTAGTGGCTGTCACTGAAGATGAGCCTTCCTCTGCCTCCACTGCTCCCTGAGGGGTGACCCTGCAATATTGCTCGCTCCCTTCATCGTATCCATGCTGCCCATCATGTTTATCACATGGTCGCAGTGGTTTACAGCTAGAAACTGGGAGAGTGCAAGGGAGGAGAACAGGATTTTCTGTTTCAATCGCCTGTGGGGAAATGGTGGTTTGTGGGTATTGTGGGCACAATTTGACACCTGAGAACTTTTAATGGAGTTGGGAATTTTTCATTCTGTGTTCTTCCTCCCTTCTCACTAAGCAAAGAGAGCTTTCAGTTTTGAAAAGTGAAGGCTTAGCAGGTAAGTGTTTCCTTTCTTGTGGAGTTCTAGGGAAAGCCTACAGCCTCTTGAAGAAAATGAAAAGCTGCATGAAAACATGAGGTTTTCTCCCAGAAGTCATTTATGAAGGAAGATATTAAAACTTTTCAAAATTACTGTCTAAGCTGGGATCACATCTTACTTTTGGTCTGCTTCTCTTTCCCTTTTACAGATCTGCCACCAAGTATTCATTCTCTTTCATTAGCAAATGCCTTCATTCCCTTCAAGCAGTTTGTTAATAATCTCCCTTCATTTCCGTTGGTTTTTCTCAGTGTATGTCAACAGGGAGGACCTGAAGGCATCAGATATGACACCGCAGTGGCAGCAGCCCCAGTGGGTGGCCAGTCCCACAGCCTCTTCTCCATCCCGTGGCTTAACTCCCTCCAGCAAGAGATTTTTGATGCTTGCCTTTCTTACACTCCCTGCAGTGTGGAGCCGGAAAATACGTTTTGCTTCAGAGCACAGCCTTAGCACTGCCACTGAGCTGCTTCTGAGCCCAGAAGGCTTCACAAGGCTGGGGGCAGGAGCAGCTGCTCACCTGTATGCCAGTGGCACAGGAGAGCTCGGTGCGTGCTCCTGCTGCCAGGCGCAGTGCTGTATGGGCACAAGCTCTGCTACCAGGAACTCTGAAAAACACTCAGGGTCCCAGATTGCAGCAAAAACACTGTTCAGAAGAAAACATTACTGCAGCGGGAGCATTATACGTGACTCATGGGCAGCATGACACCTGAAATATTTCTGTGCTGCATTTTCTTCAAAGAGCAGTGTGAGAATTTCAAAAGAACATGTCAATGTTCCCAGAGTATTTCCGTACAGATCCCTGAATAGATACTGGTAAATGTATCTGAAGGAAGGACTGTAAAGCTGTACTGAACTCCCACATCAAATATACCTAAAAACGTGTATTTTTCCTTGCCTGGTTTGCTTGCGAGTAGAAGAGGAAACACATTCGCTTGTTATACTGTCATTAAGAAAAATAACTTAATACTCTGATGAAGGTTATCTCAGAGATGGTACCTCGTGATGCCTAGCCAAATAATCATTTTCCAAAAAGGAGAATATTCAGATTTAAACTGCAGGCTTGGGAATATTAGGGAGAGACGTCTGCAGTACCGTCAGTCAGATCAGACTGGAAGACTGGCATGCAAAGCAGATTGCTCAGATGGAACTGAGGCTTGGCTTTCTGAGAAAACAAAGTTCTTCTGCCTAATGGGTCTAGAGGTGCACACACAGATGCCTTCCTTTCAGCTGAGTCATAGAGAGATTCTGGGTTGGGAGGGAGATGTGGCTTCAAGGTGTGAGATGAGAAGAGCTTCCCTGATTCCAAAAGAGAATTTCAGAACCAGTCACTAAAATTCATGTTCCTGATTTCATGGCTAAGCTCCTAAGAAAATACACTCTGGAAGATGCTGAGCACCTTCAAATCTTATTTATGCCAACAGCAGCTGCATGTATTCAGTATCTTTGAAACTTCAGGCCATTTTGCATAGCCACCTTTTGGCAGATCAAACCATCTCACATTTTAATGCAATTTTTATTATCTTGACTAATACTTGAGGGCTGCAACTTTCTCTCTGATAAGGCAAATTCTGCAGACTTCACATGGTTCATCGGCTCTAACTTGTCACCATCCTTTTGTTCAAGTGTTGACACCCGAACAGATGGTATTCCCAGAGTGATCTCACTAATAATCAGAAGTACTGCCCCCTGCCTCCTTTTTCATTGCTGTTTAGCTATGCCGCTGCACTGGAGCTCATGCTTGATTGATTACCTGCTATTGCCTCCGCCTCCTGCACAGATCCGCTGCCTCCGAAACACGCTGCCCCGTCTGATAAGTGGGACCTCCTTTCTTTGCCCCTGGATGGATGCCCTGGCACGTCACATTAGTAAAATCCATGTTGTTCAGATGAATCCACCTCCTCAAGAGATCAAGCCGAGCCTGTACCACTAACCAATTCTCTTTCCTGCTTATTTATTTCCATGTCATCACCTGGGGTTTATTGTGATTAGCTCCGATGGTATTAAATAGCACTGAACCAAGAACAGATTCCTGGAGAAAACCTATATTAACACCCTCATTACCTGCATTTCTCTCATGGTCCATTAGTAAGGATGATTTAAATCCACCTTATCACTGCCTTTGTAGCTGTCTTGATTTCTCTTATCAAAGGGGCAGACCTGAGCCATTCAGAAACCTCTGAGAAATCAAGAGAAAATCAGCCAACAATAACTCTGCTTTATTAAAAACTATGAAGTTGGAGAACGCTTAATCTACCTGAGAAGAATGTTGAATGACATCACCACACAACCATAGTCGAATTTTTGCTCCACCCTAGGAAGGACAAAAGGTTTTCCAGGAGTTTTCTTGGAAAGAACGTTTAATTAACCTGTTCATAGTTTCTAGGGTTATACCAATTACTAAAAATTAACCTATCACTAACTTCTTCCAGTAATTTGCAACTTTCTTGCTAAAAGTCAAGAACAAATTTTCACCCAAAGCCTCAGCCGTCTATTGTAACACCTTTGGGTGAGAGTTATTCAACCCTGAAGAATTTAAAACATTATTACTTAGTAGCTGCTGTTTAATTCTTGCAGGGAAAGAAAGCTGTTAGAATGTAAGTGAATCACTCTGCATCTTTCTAAATAAATGCAGAGGGTTTTTTTAATATTTGTGCCATTAATTAGGATGAGAACTCTAACATTTTTGCCTACTGGGTGAGGAAAGGGGTAAGGGTTAAAAAAAAATCCCTTTTACAAAAGATATTTGAAACACTGCAATACCCTGATTGTCCTTTATCCCTTACAAGGAACTAACATTTTTCCAAAAGGAGAAACATGCCCTTACATTCCCAAAACAATTTTACCAAAGTGAATGAAACAACCAAACAACCAAACACATCTCATAATAGACTCCAACTGATAGCTACTGCACATTGATGAAATCACTTGTTTATTTGGTGTCTCATGTATCAGTGATCTTGTAAACTACTGCATGAAGTCTTTCCCTTTGTGCTCTACTTCACTATCCAGCTTAAGTCTCATTTTCTTAGACAGAAAGGCTCAAAGTAAGCAACGCCAACAAAGCAAAAAAATACCATAACCACATCTTTACCAGCTGCCTTCCTTCCTTCTTCATGAATATTGGCTTTTTTCTTCACACAAGCAGGTTGTGGAAAGTCGTCCCCCTTAAATCCCTGCCCCATACCAATCTTTATTTCCTTCTCTGGCCACTTCTCCCATTTGCACATTTTCCACTCCAAGTTTTATTTACCTAAATGCCTTACAGGTTGTTTTTTGCCTCTGATAATCCTTTTACAGAAAGGAAATGCCATATTTGATGAGTTCCAAAGCCCTCCAGTTTTGACCCCTTGGCGCTGACACTGGATAGCATCAGCTGTGCCAGAGGCAGATATTGGCTAGCTGGCTGCCCAAGGAATCTCCTAGTTTCTAATGCTTAAGGCATAGTTTAATCTTCATCCTTTCTCCCTTCTCCTTTCCCAGAATCATATCTTTAAAGCACACTTCAGTACAACTATAGGCAGGATAATGAGAGTAAAATCCAATCACCTGCTTTTCACGGAGATCAACAGTGAATCTTTTGAGGCAAGCCTTTGACAGAGAAATAGGCAGTTTCCATAATGGAACTGTGAATCAAAACACACCCCATTGACAGTGGAAGGGATTATTACTGAGCTACCATCCTACAAACTGGAAATGTATTTTTGAACTACTACTTTTAGTACATATTACTTCACATTCACCACACTTAAGCACATAGCATCCCTTGGTTATGAGAGACGATTCATTATTGCTGTGTGAAATTTCAGTGGTTACTGTTACTGCAACACTTACCATAGGCAACCTTAAAACTTCAGAAGTATGTTTTATTAAATGTTTACAGTCAACAAGAATAGCATGTACTATATAGATAATGCAATATGCGTAATGAATATTAGACATAAATGATACACGGTGATAACATATCATGCTCCCAAAATATTCCTATATATTCATGTCAGCCTTCCTGACAGATCTGTAAATGGAAGGGCCACATATACTGAATACTGAGAATTTTCTAATTAATGCTGTCAGGAGACGTTAAACCAGGTTAATTGTTAGATTGTTAATTGTTAGTAGAAAAATAATAATACCATATTGTGAAAACAATCAAAAATGCAAGCAAATTTTCAAGAAACAGACCTCAAGACATGATGGGACAGATGCAGGAGTCACACAGCTGAAATGGTGCCACCATGCCCCTGGCTGAGGGCTGCCCTCCTTGCTAGAAGGCTGCTGACAGTGTCAGAGCTACGTAGAGCTGCAGGTGACTTGTAGAGACACCCAGCAGCAGCAGCAGGTTTTGGATTCTTTGGGTCAGCCATGGTGTTTTCCTTCATGTCTCAAGTCCTGGAGGCAAGCAATCATATCAGCATCTCAACTCACTTGTTTTTTTAAAATGATTTCTTGCCTCCAAGTTTGCAGAGAAGTGCCTAACAAATGTGCTGTGAATAACTCAGAAGATAGAAGGCAAATGCAAAAGATTTTTAACTTTTATTTTTCTAAGTCTTATTCATTACTCTTCTATGCCTATTTTAGCCTGACTCATCTTAACTAAAAGCTTGGCAATAGCAAGGGTTGCCAATGACTCTAAACAACACTCAAGTGAGAAACTGGAAGGCTGGCAGAATAAGGTTTGATGATAAAAAATCTCTCAGCAAAGTCATGTATCTAGTAGCCTCACCACCTGAACCCCAGGCACCCTGGATGACACAGCATGAAGTGGAGGAGTGCAGAGCAAGGAGGAGAACATGCTAGAGACAGCCCGTACACAGAGCATCACGCTGCCATGACAGCTCACCCGCTGCAGTCCCAGGGAACACGCTACTGAAACCTGCAGTTCAGCATACAAGAAATGATTGAAGCTATAATTTATTCTTTGCTCTGGCCCATTTAGCAAAGCTGCTAAGCACCTACCCAATTGTTTGCAGGATCAGAAATAAAAGTGAAATTAAATTTTTCAGTGGCCTATAACTACATTACAGAGAATAATTTTTAAAGAAAAAAAAGACTCAAAATTGTATTTTATCTCTTGGTTATCAGAGCCTTTTCTAAAGCATTCTTCTTAAGGAACCATTCACAATGTTTGGCTAACTAGACATCTGTGATACAAATGTGTTTTCAGGTTGTGCACCTTATTTTAGATGTTTCTCATGTATCTATTACAGCATGAAAATGCAGAACATCAACACTGGGAGTCCACTGAACACAGAGGAGACATTTTATCTGCTAGGAGCTGATGAAGTTGCCTAAGGTGATATAAACAACATGAGAAACCATCTCCATATTAGCTTACCTTTTTGAAGAACATGTACACTGGTAATTTCTCAGGCAGGAATAAATGTATGTTTAATGTCCGCCTAACATCTTACCTCTACAACCCCAGAAATCAGCTTACCTGCCAGGACATTTTATCTGCCCAAATAGCAGATCAGGGCAAGCCTCAGCGTTCCCCAGATCCAGGCTTATACAGTGTCTCCCTCCCAGAGTCAGAGCCACCACAATGCTCCAGTGAAAGTAAGCCAGTACACAGTGGTCCCAAAAGGCTGAAAAGCATTGGAATTAGTGGTGATTCTCATGGCCTTTAAAGACTGCTAGGAACACATACACAGTGACAAGGACAGAGATAGGACTATTAGTAGCCTGGACTTAAGTTGGTCTGAGTCACTCACGAAACACTACTTTCAGAAATATGAGTGATTGCAGATTTTAGGTAATTCACAGAACTGCAGAATTGCAGAATCACAGAACAGTTCAGGTTGGAAGAGACCTCAGGGATCACCTTGTTCCAACCCCCTTGCTATGGACAAGGACACCTCCCACTAGACCAGAATGGCTGAGGTTGGAAGGGACCTCTGGGTCCATCTGGTCCAGCCCCCTGCTCAAGCATGGACACCCAGAGCAGGTTGTCTAGAATCGCATCCAGGCGGCTTTTGGTTATCCCTAAGGAGGAGACTCCACAACTTCTCTGGGCAACCTGTGCCAGCGCTCCATCATCCACTCAGCACAGAAATGCTTCCTGATGTTCCGTGCCTCCTGTGTTCCAGTTTATCTCCATTGCTTCTTGCCATGGCACTGGGCACTACTGAAAATAGCATGGCTCTGTTTCTTTGCTCCCTCCCTTCAGGCATTTAAACACATTGATATGATCTCCCTGAGCCTCCTCTTTTCCAGGCTGAATAGTCCCAGTTCTCTCATTCTCAACCCATAGGAGAGGTGATCCAGTCCCTTGATTATTTTCCTCTTCCTGTTCGTTTTAGAGCACTAGAACTTCACAGATAAGAGCTGTATGTTTTCAGAATTACAGAGCTCAGTACAGAAGATTCTTTATGCTGAGCAGGTAAGCCCAGAAGATTTGTATGCTTGGAAGGTCTGCAGCAGTGAAAGGCCTGAGCCTTGGACACCTGCTCCCATATGGCTGATGAGATGTGATCAGAGCTGGCAAATGGAACCTTTCTCATACCACAGACTTCCATGATTTTGGAGAAAATCTCTCATGCCAGGCTGTAACACTGCTGCTGCTGCAACTACTCCAGAGATGAGGCATGGAAAACTGGCTTGGGATAGTGATCAGAACCATCACGATTGTGACAATTAAACTGGCATGGTTGTGGGTTTTTTGGAAGCAAAAATTTTTTTATGGAAGCAAAGGTGGGGGTAAAGGTACATGGCAGGAAGCAATGCATGGTTCTGACGACAAAATCTATCTCCATGACAGAAGAACTTTGTTGGTAGAAAATGGCTGCACGTGTTCCACGGAAGTGCTTCTAAGCATACTTTGAGTGTTACACATTTAATAGCAGTGTGCAGTGTTGCATCTTCCTGTATGATCCAGTGCAGCTCAGCTTGTTCTTCCCATATATCCTAAGCAAAAATGAATTTTTTTTTCCTGTTTCACATGCAGGCCTGGTGGCTGGCCTGGTCTGTGACTCAGCACTCAGTCATGAACTGAGGTAGTCTTCAGCAGGGCTCTGCACTTGGAGCAACACTAGCAAAGGCTTAGGTCTCTTTCATGAGCCAATATGAACCCTGAGGACTGCTAAACCCTTTCTATTTTTTTTTTACAGGTGGAACAGGAAGAGGTCTGAAGGACTTCCTCCTGGTTCTGATCAGGACTTTTTCACTCAGTGTCTCACTTTTCCTGGGCCCACCGAGCACTTCCTTACCCCCACATATTCTGCTAAGGAGAGCAGTGATGGGGGGACATATCCTTCTCCTCTAGCAAGGGAAGGAGGTCACACACGTATGCCGGCAGACCTACAGTACCAACGCACCAGAAATTAAATCATCCCAAGAAATCAACCCCAGTGGCAAAAATTTTATAAAGACAAATAAAGACTTAAACTCCATGGAACAGTGTGATCAATTAGCATTTTTTCGCCTTGTGGATTTGTTTTAGTTTTGCATTTGTAATTACTTAAATCAGTGTTCTTCTCAACAGACATAATTCACAGGCCTTTAATGCCATGCCTTTCAAAACAAACATGAGTCACAGCCCCTAGGTAAACTTCCTGGGCTGGCAGTGAATATCATTATTGTGTGATAGAGTGCAGCAAGCTGTTTGCCAGATTACTCAAGCTCCTAAAGCTAGCAAAATGCATTGCCATTTATTTATTATGCTCATGATAATTACAATTATCATCACTGCAGTGCCAATCTGTTTGCTGCAGAATGAAGGCCTCTTCATGATGTCTCCAAGGATTCACTGTTAGGCCTGAGTAGTTAGCCAAATTATGGGGCCTTGCAGGATTTTTTTTCTGTAAGAACGAGAACTTACTAAGAGCTATCAAGCAGCACACTCCTGCTTGTTTAGCAGCAATGTGCAGGAACACCAAAAAACCCTGCCACAAACCTCCTGTTCTGCACAAAGCACTGTCTCAGCCTTTGCTTAAGGGCACTAACCATTTTCCAAGACTATAACCAAGCACAAGTCCCAGCACGTACGTTGAACTTTAATATATATTTCCATTTCCCCACAAATGTGTCTTTTCATATACATAAGAATCCGTATAAATTACATAATGTCTGAGAACGTGTACAAAATAAACATGGAACTGTCTCTGCCTTTATTTCAAGCCAGTTCCTCAGTACGTCTTGGCACTACAAAGGAGGAGTCAGAACGTACTGAGACATTAGGCCAGGGAGAGCAGCAAAACCCAGATTGTGAGCAGAGGGGGTGGGAACACAGAGTGTAGGCAAGTGAGAAATGTGAGATCATTTATCCAACCCTGCAGCAGTCTAAAAGAATACTTAGCCTCATATGGTGCCTTAAATCTTCAAAATCCTCAACGAACATTAGTCAAACTAATGAAATTAGTCATCTCAGGTCATATTTGTATTTTCATTTTAAAGGAATTTTTCTTAGATGACTTTGATGAGTTACATAAATTTTAAATTGTACAAATGAGTTTTCTTAACTTACCTTAGATTTCCCTTCAAATCTCTTCTGGCAAACTACCCCACGGTTATCTAAGCCTTAGTTCCTTGAAGGCTCTTGACATGATCAAACAGTACATTTCATGGTAACATATGTTACAATGTTAGGTGACATTTCTTGAACAAGATAAGACTGCATCTTTGGGACCTACTCTAGCTAAATGGGTTTAGAGAGTTGTCTTGACAATGCACCTCCACTTTGCTGATGCTCAAATATGTTCAGTATGAATGCATTAATCTCTTTCATTTTCATATACACAAAGATGCTAAATAAGCCTCCGTACTCATCTCAGTGGGAGATGCATATGATTGTAATTACTGTAAAATTGTTGCAGATTATCTTACTGCATTGAACCTTGGCAGTTCAAATACGGATCTAAAGCTGAACTACAAACTGAAGTCAGCTTTTGCATTGTGTTGTTGTTACTCATTTGTGTTGTCTTAATTAGGAACCACTGGACAGTAAGATATGTGGTATAAATGGCACACTTGGTCTGTCTTTGGACACAGAGCTCTAGCATCTATCTCTGCAGAAGAGTAGACTAAACCGTAGGTTGCCCCACCTCCAAGGAACATTTTCATAGGCATTTGTTATAGCTTTGCAGTGAAAGAAAATGTGAGGGAAGAAAAGTGAGCCTTGAGCATTCACCTTGTCAAACTTCCCAAAATAATGAATGCTAAAAGTTCTCAGAAACTGACACTTACCACATGGTAGCAATTTAGGCAAAATTATCAAGAGCTGAAACTGTTTATGCTTCATTTTGCTACCATGCATAATAGACCAATTTAGATATATCATGAGCTGCTCACTGATGTCAGACATAAGACAGAGAAACACAATAGATGGAAACTAAATCAGATTGCCAAGGACAAGTAGAGAAGATTAACATAAGCACACAAGGAGAAAGCAATGAGCAGAGGGTAAAAAGAATCTTTTCAGAAATACATTAATAGTAAGAGAGAGGCTGAAAAAAGCTTTGTTCACTATAAACAAGGAAAGTGTTACTCTGCTATTTAACAGGAAGGTAAAGTGACTGGCAGATGATGCTGAAAAGACCATGACTGTTTGTGCCCATTTGGCATTGAGTCTTCCCTACAAACATGTACCCTGTAAACTATCTTATTACCGTTGGTAACAAAAGGACATAATAAAAGAGAATAGAGAATCGATCTTTTCTGAAGAAAAGAAGATAGTAATTGTCTTGGCCTGATGGACTTTGTTCTAGGATTTCTACAGAACTGTCACAGGCCTTAGCAGTAATCTTTGAGGACAGGAGGATAGGAGGAGGACAGGTGAGATGGTAAAAGAAGACTGCAATGGGGCAAAACAGTGCTCATCATGAAAAGAGGAAAAACATAAAAAAACAGGGAACTGCAGACTAGTCTTTGTAAATACAACTCTATAAATATTCTGGAATAAATGAACATATTTGCAAGCTTCTAAAAGATTTTAATTTCAAACCAATTCAATTCCTATCTATAAAAGGATAAGGTGTTTTGTGAATATAGGATAGGCAGACGATGTCCTCTGCTGCAACTTTAATAAGATTTTTGATATGGCTTGACATACCATTTACATAACCAAGTTGTAAAGCCTAGTCGAGAAAGAACTGTCAACATATGCATACTCTAGATTCAGTCCTGTTCAGTGTTTTCATTAATAATTATGACTATGGAATAAGGCTAGGAAACACACATGGGAATAGAACGCAGAATTATATTTATGAACTAGCAAAATTGGAAAAAAAGAATAAAGTTCAACAGGCACAACTGCAGTATTCTACACTCAACAGACTGTACAAACAGGATGGGGAGAAACAGGTTAGGTAACAGCTCTGCAAAGAAGGATGTAGGTGTTATAGTCAATGACAAACTGGGCATGAGTCAGCAGCGTCACATTGTTGTGAAAATAGCAAGTGTCATACTGAGACATACAAACAGAAATAAGGGTTTTGAGACATGAATCGATCCTCCTGTTCTACTCAGCACTGACAAGAACACAGCTGGCATGCTTCTTCTGGGCTGGGGCACGGCACTCCAAGGAAGTATGGACTGAAAGAGAGTCCAGAGGGCAAAAAATACTCAAAGAACTAGGATATTCAGCTTAAAGGGAAGAGTAAAGACATACTCATCTTCAAATAAATAGAAGGCTGTCACGGAGAGGAAGGGAATTATCTGTTCTTCATGGAAACAGTAGCTTGGAGAGAAGGTCGATTTGCAGCAAGAAGGAGTTGTATTAAACAGTAGGAAAAATATTAGACTGAAAAGCCTGGCAAAGCAGAGAAGTAGATTTCCTGGTGAGGCTGCCTCTCCATCACCAGAGGTCCAGTAACGTGTTAGAAAAACGTCTGAAATCCCATAGACCTACTCAATCCTCTTCAGGGGTATGGATTCGATTACCTCTGGACGTTCCCCCCAACTCCATGATCACCCTTCAGCTGACACCTATGTCATTTGTCTTGTAAAAGATGGCCACAGTAAATGAACCCTAATTTTATTGAGTGCTCTTGCTCCTACAGTCACAGTGGCTAGAGCACGTCACTCAACCACCTCCTCATCAAGGTGTATTCTGAATACAAACAAATTCTGTAGCACAAGTTACAGCTCTCTCTTCTAAGTAAGCCACATTGTTATTTTTAATTCCGAGCCTTTACCTAACCACTTCTTCCGCTGCTGGCAGTTCTGTCGTGTGCTTAAACAGTTATTTCAGAAAACATGCACATACTTTTCTCTTAAACAATAAATATTCCTTCTGTTTAAAATGCATTCCAAGCAAATGTAATATTTTACCAGTACTTTCTGTCCTTTCAAGGAACACTATAAAGATCAAAATTTATTACTAAGTAAGTTTATAGAAGAAACATACAAGCAAACAAATGCTGTATCATTTCATTCCAAACAAGGATTTATCTGTAAGCAACTGAACTAGAAAACCAAGTTACTTTCTGTCACGTGCAAGTTCTCTCACAGTGCTGACTCTCCTATTCCTGTGGGAAAGCTACAAACTGAATTCTGCCCCAGTAAACATTTATAATACAACTGCTATAAACAATACTTTCTTAGTGCCTCCCATCAGGGATGCTCAAGTAACTGATCAAAAACTGATGCAATTCTCATTTTACCAAAGGAAAAATAGCAGCAGCCAAGGCTTCATCAAATGGCTGAAAGTGATTTCTCAAGGTCAAACAGGAAATCACTGCCAAAGGTGGGAATTTTGCCATTCGGTCCTTACATTTCTTTATGAATCTGGCCCTAACGCTGCTGATTTGAGAAGAATATGCATGTTTTTCTACATAATGTAGATGCTAAATGCCCAGTTTTAGGCTGAGTTCCATTTTGTGCTGAACTATAGAAACACAGGGAGCACTTCTGTTTGTTTGTTTGTTTTCAGAAAATACTGTACAGTGTTAACCATTGATGTTTTATTGTCATTGATTTAGTAGCTGCCAGAGAGCTGCAGCAGGAGATAGATTGCTGTTATTTTAGCCTATAAAAGGTCTTATGCCTCTGTCAGCAAACGCTTTTGTTCCTTCAGATAAATAAGTAATCTTAAAGAAAATACACACGCTGGAGAAATGTTATAGGAAAAAAAAATAGTGTTGCGTTGAATATTTCTTTCTGGATAAGAGAGAATACAAAGCTTTCTGTTCTACAGGTACCCGGAGAGTAAGGTAGGACACTTCATGCCCCACTGGGAATGCCTGTATTGGGCATAACTGGCAGAGCAGCAGGGAACTGCAGGGGTGACCTGTGTGGGAGGAGACCATCAACTGGCTGATCACAGACAGGTTGAGATAGCTCTGAAACAGGTGAAAGTAACCCATAACTCAAAATTTTAACCAGCCAGAGGAGCACAAGGCACCTCTGCTCAGATATAGTCAAGAAATAGCGGCAGATGCTGGTGGCAGAAGACAAAGGAGGACGCATCAAAGAAGCCCTGTGAGTAGAAATGTAAAAAGATAGATTTAGAGAAACAGAAGAGGGACAGCCCATGGAAGATGTTGTTGGGGTCATAGCTGGAGATGCCCTGCTAGAACTAGGCACTGTCTGCCAGAGGAAGTTTCCCTCTGAGGGATGTCAGACCATGCACAACCTACACTGGAGCAGGAACACCCTGGAGAGACTGTGACTATGGGTGAGCCATTCTGGGGCAGGGATAACCCCAAAGAGGCTGTGTCTGCATGACACGCAACAGGGCAGGGACACCCCTGAGGCATATGTCATTCTAGAGCATCCCTGAAAGAACTGCATCTCACAGAAGATCCCTCACTAGAGCAGAGAGAAGCCAAGAGCAGGAAAGGAAAAGAGCAAGAAGCAAGAATTAGCAGGAAAAAAAACTGCATAGTGATCCCACCTCCTGTGCTGCCCATTGCCACCCAGCAGGTGCTGTTGGTAGGGACTTACTGTAACAGAAAAGGGACAAGGAAAGTGGAAACAGGGAAGAGGGGAGGAGAGGTGCTGGACTGAAGCTGATCCTGGGGGTGTGAGGAAAAGTGATTCCCCAAGCGTTTGTTTAAATGTCTTCCTGTCTTTTCTCAGTGTCTGAATCATGTTAGATAGTGATAAGTGAAATGTCTTGAGTAGAGATGTTTTGCCTGTGACAATACCTTTTCAGCATTCTGAACAACTTTCCAAATACAGTCATGTAAGCAAATCCGCTTTCTGTTTCCTACTTCCTAACTCAGGTTTCAAACTTAACCCCACTACAGTACAGGTCAGGTTCAGACTGTGAATCCAAACTGGTCATTCGCATTAGAAGGACACTGGAAAAAAGCTTCACCCGTTCAGAACATCATCGCGAAATGCTATTGCGTTGTAACTAGCTTTTCCAGCTGTGCTCAAAATGACAACATGTTCTTACATTCTTGTTTCTGTACCTTGAAAGAATAAGAAAACTCACTAGCACTAGGAATATCTACACATCATAAGCATGCACAGAGTAGGAATGTATTATTGGTGCCTTCACAAGGTATCAACTTTGAACAGTTAGCATTCAGCCAAAAGCTAAGGACTTGGCCAACATACTTCAATTATCTAATTTGTAAGGATATGTTTCATATATGTTTTAGATTGATTTAATTACTGTTAATTAACATATCTTTATGTATTATGAGAGACAGCAGATACCCATAGAGATTTTTATATTGAGCCATATGGCAGCCTGCAATACACTAGCCAAAAAAAGTATAATGAGGCATACAAAAAAGTCTGCTACACAACACTCCTCGGTAATTTTGAGAAATGAATGTCAGAGTTTGCACAATACAAACAATGTCATGCTGTTCATGCCTTACTCAGTCTGTCTATGGGAGCTGGACTGAGATTCAGTTAGGACTATGGAAGATGCCAACTCTGTAATAACAAGGTTGATCTGAAAGGAGTCAGTTCCCACCTCTGGAACTTTCTTTCCACACAAAGGAGAATAGATCAAAATGTTTCCTTTAAGGCCAGGAAGGCTCTTACTCTTCCCCAGGATCAGAAGGAGATAGACAATTATCTCTCTTGATTTTTATTTTTATTTTTTGTGGTTGTGGCACCTTAAAGGTTTTGTATCTTTTGCACGAAAGTTCTTCACCTTGCTACAAGTTGTTGGAGAGTACGTGAGTTTGTAGTGCATGGAATGAATATTCCATGGGCTTTCCTTCCAATTAGCCACTTTTCTGAGGTGTTGGGGTTTTGAGATCCTGCCTGGTCCTCTCCAACCCTACCTTACTAAAACAGCGACAAATGGAGCTTGATGTGAAGGAGATGACCAGTCTCCATCTACATCTGTGATCCCCTCCCACAGGACAAGGAGGAACCCAAAGCATGAAGCCGTGCATAACATAAACGTGGCTGGGGAACAGCAAACATTTCTACACAACATGAGGAAGAAAATAATAAAACATAAAAATTGGAAGGGAAGCAGTAAAATCCCTTTATCTCTCACAGTAAATGTTCACCTACTGATCCCAGGCACAGCCACCTTTGGACAGGAATCCTCTCTCATGTAGGAAAAAAAACGGTCTGTCATTTTTTAGTAGCACCTTCCTTTTATTGCATTGCTGTCACCCATGCAGGCAGGATTCAGGAGCATTCAGTGACCTGATTTGCCACGAATGAGAAAAGGCGGATGAAAAACAAAGAAATAAATGGTTCCACAAGATTTCTTATTTCTTTCTCCCAGGGTTCAAAGTAGCACAGTTTCCACATAGAATGAATGGCTCTCACATAGCCATAGCTTTATTTCCAGATTATTTTAAGGCCAGTTTCAGAGATGAGATGGGAAATAGCTGTTGGAATACCATGGGGAAAATGAGAAAACTTGAGCACTGTAAGGACAAAATGTTCCAATTAACTGTCATTACTGGTCTAGAGTTAAAATATTCAAGAGGGTGCTGGAGAGAAGAAGCAGAAGGGTGGGTGCTTTTTCCTTACATTTTGGACACAATAATGTACCATGGAAAATAGCAAGACCAAGAAAAACCCAAGATACTCATAAGCAAATGCAATGTCCTTCCTGTCAGCTGCCCTGAGAACTGAACATCTCTACGCTCCAGACTCTGCCCTGAATTCAAAATTAGGGACTCAACATTTTGGCATTTTGGCATCCTGAGTGAGTACCAGAACCATCAGAGTAAGGGTTGTTCCTTTATAGATTCCATTATCCTGGGCCTGAAGAGATGAATGTGCCTTACAGACTGCCGTGACTAATAAATTCTAGCAGAAAAGCTTTGCAGAGCTGAAGTATTTGTTCCTGTGCTGGTTCCTGTTTTTATCTATATCATACTGACATCTGGTGGAAACGGGCATGAATTAACCTGCGACAGAAGGCTTGGACTCTATTTAATGTAATGGAAGACAAGAATGCATGCTGAAATGTGACAAAGTTATGTGAGCAGAAAGTGAACATTATTCTCAGTTAAACTTCTCTTTAACAACTAAAAGACTGTATGTAGCTTTTTAAGAGAAATCCATGAAAGATTCTTTATTCGTTTACTATTTATATGGGGTTTTTTGGTGATAAAATAAGCATAGCTAAAAATTGAATGCACAAGTGACACAGGATGTGTGGTTATTACTCAAATATAAATTATCATTATGCTTGCTACTTCTTTTTATGAGAAGAAAATCTTTTCAAAATCTCTAACTGGAAACAAGCTTAACAGAAGATACTCCTACCTTGTTGATCTGTTGACATGCGTAAAGACAATTAAATTGCTGTACAGACAAACAGTGTTCTAGTACTTTTAAGTGCTCTCTTCTGAAAGAGAAGGCATTCAAGTCACAAGGGCAAGATTACACAGTGAATGTCTGAGCTCTTTATCAGCACTGGTTAGCTAAATGAGATAAAGCATGTCTCAGGACAATGTTGTTCATTTAGAAAGATAATTAGTGGTCAGGAAGACCAGAACTTAAAGAAGTTAACATTCCCAGGGAAGAGAGAGCTCTTTAGATTTACTCCTGTGTAGAAATGTCACTAAAGCCAAGACCAGAGATAAAATCCTCTCAGTACGCATCACAGTAACTGTTCTGAATTGAAAGTTTGTGTATTTAAGGGACTTGACAGTAGAATGACCACTTTCAGTATCATGGGCGCTTCACCAGACTGAATTAATTGTCCACAGCAGACCACAACAGATATCCCAAGTTCTTCCATTGAACAGCAGTAACACTCCCAGTTTTGGCAGACCTTTGAGGACTCACTAGCCTCAGAAAGAAGAATGAAAGCTCTTACCTCTTCAAAACAAAGACTGCATGAGTTGTTACCCACAACTGCTGGTAGGTCTGATACTGTTGCTGGTCTGGCAGTTTTATGAGTGAGACGATCTAAATGGTCCATCTTCCTGTCTTCTGCTACAATCACATTTTCATGAGGTTCTGTATGAACACATCGACATCTTGTTAGGCTTAAATAAAATATTTCTCCACAAATCACAACATATAACAAAATACTAACTGAAAAATATTCCAGATAGTACAGAAATGAAATTTTGCCTCATACACATAACATTATCTTCATCCAAGGAAAAGTACTGTTGTAAGTAGTTTCATGATTTGAATGAGAGACTGAGGCTTGATACATCAGCATGCAAGCAGCCTATATTTCCTACACCATTTTTCACTGAGATTGCTTTAAAATGCTAAGTCCTTTACAACCTTCATCATTTGTCATTTCACTACAACAGCTATCTTTCACTTTGTTCTCAGATCTGATTCACTCAGTAAAACAAATATCTGTAAACTATGCATCACACATGACTGGTAACCCCTTGAAAATTTCATCAGCTTACTTGGCACAAGCATGGAGAAACTGTCAGACTGAGGGACTGTTTCTCATAGATCACAGAGTTACCCCTGCACGAGTTCAAACCCAGCCCTCAGCAGCTTTCAGCTGCTCTGGCTGTACAATTTATGATTGTTCTCTCAGTGCAGCCCCTCCTCACTTCAAATGTTTCGTGATCTGTAGAAGTGGTTAAGGATTTATTAATTTCCTTTTGTGGTCAAGAATGATGTTGCATATTTTACAAAACAAAGTTTCTCACTTTCCCAAGCTGTTCTCTAAAAATAGTTCATAAAATTGTTCACGATTGAAGCTAAAGATAACGCTAACTCTCATTTAATTTATTCTTTAATGGTAATGGCTCTACAAAGTAATGTTATGCCTTTATGGGCTGGCCCCAGCTAGGACTCCAAATATCACCCTTTCAGCTTTAAGAAAGAACTGATGACATCTGACTTCTCACAGAAGAGAATTTGTAAAGCCAAGCAAGCACATGATTTGGGCTGTCGTGAACCACCATCACACAAATGAGTACTCCTGGGATCGGTAGTCCCTCTGGTCAGATGGCTGCGCTGCCCAAGAGGAACTCAAAGGGATTAGAGGTTACACTAGGGCTCATCTCTTGTGGCTTCATTTTTAAAGCAGCTGAAGGAAATCAAGGTCCACCACCCCATACTTTTTTCTCTGAAACAGTTACTGCTGTCCAGCTGTTGCTTAGGTACCCACTTGGACTTTCTTCCTATTAAGATTTTTTACGTATGTAAGAGCATATCTAACCAAATATTTTAAATACACTAAACATACTTTAGCTTCAATCTAATCCTTGCAGTCCAACACAAATGAAAGCTTTTTACTCATTTGCCTGTTTTATATCCAAACAGAAGCAAACACTATCAAACTTTTCCCCCGGTGTATGCCCACAAAACATCCTGCAGAATTTTAGGTATGCAGAAGTTCTCTTTGCTAAGAAAGAGTAAGGATTAGGCCAGCACATGTGTATTGGGTATACATAGCAAGGTTTTGGTAGTCAGAGATGTGAGGTCCAAGGGTGGTCTCTGTGAGAAGAAACATGGGGCTACCCTCTGTTGGACAGAGCAAGTTCCAGGCAGCTTCAAAACAGACACACTGCAGGGCACAGCTGAGCCCCTCAGCAACACTGGTGGCACCTCTCTGATAATGTATTTAAGAAACGGTAAAGAGCAGGGAGGGAGATGAGTGGGAAAAATATGGCAGAAACAGCCCTTGCAGCCACAAAGGTCAGTGCAGGAGGGCAGAAGGTGTTCCAGGCACAGAGCAGAAGATCCCTGCAGCCCAGGAGATGCCCATGATGCAGCAGGCTGTCCCCCTGCAGCCCATGGGCACCACATGCAGCAGATTTCCATGTGCAGCCATGGAGGAGCTCACGGTGCAGCAGTGGATGTGGCCTGGAGTAGGCCACAGCCCATGGGGAGTCCCCGCAGGAGCAGGCCCCGGGTGAGAGCTGCAGCCCATGGAGAGGAGCCCATGGTGGAGCAGGAGGTCTGGGAGAGCTGCTGCTCGTGGGACCCCGTGCTGGAGCAGCGTGATCCTGGAGGGTGGGCCCTGTGGTACAGAGCCATGTTGGAGCAGTGCTCAGAGAGCTGCACCCCGTGCGAAGCCCATGTGGGATCAGTTCAGTAGGGATGGCATCCCGTGGGAGGGAACCCACGCTGGAGCAGGAGAAAAGTGTGAGGAGGAAGGTGATGAAATGTTATGAACCAACCTCAGCCCCCATTCCTATCCCCTCTGCATTTCTCAGAGCAGAGAGGAGGAAGAAGAGTCAGGACTTATATTTAGCCTGAGAAGAAGGATTTGGGAAGGGTGGGAAGAGCTGTGTTTTTAGGTTGTTGTGGTGCGTTTTTTCCACAATATCCTACTCTACTTTTCATTGGCAATAAATTAAATTAATCTTCCTTGAGTCAAGACTGTTTTGTCTGTAATGGTAATCGGTGAGCAATCTTCCTGTCCCCCACTCAACCCACAAGCTTTTTCATCTTATTTTCTCCCCCTGCCGTACTGAGGAGGGAGAGAGTGATGTGGTGGGCACCTGTCAGCCAGCCAAGTTTAACCCACCACAACGTGCAAAATTAATTATTATTTGTAAAGCAATTTTGATGCGTTACTGCAGAAATCCTTGGAATGTAAAAAGACTAGAGACTAACGTGTGCTCTGTCCTCTCAAACTGAACTTAAAAGAGCTCAGTAACTTTCAGGCAAGGGATCTCAAGTATTTCTATATGACGCAAGTCTCGAGACATTGCTGAGACTAGATTTAAATGACTTAAACAATCATGCTCTATCACTTGAAGTCTTGCAATGAAAGGCTTTCCTGTTATCTGCCCTACACTTTCCTTTTCATTTCTTACTATTATATCTAATTACACAACAATTCTTTTCCTAGCCTGATATTTATGTTTAAAAACATGCTAGAACTGTTTTTAGACAAGACAGCTAACATAACACAAAGTGATGTTTCTCTGTGAGAGAAGAAATGCAGCATAAAATTTCAGTTCACGTGACTTTAGACATGAAGACAAAGTCCATGAGAGAAAAAATAAGGCTGAATAAAGACACCGTGCACAGCTCCCAGCTCAATACTGTCTGAGGATGAAACTCTAGCTGTTGTGCTCTTTGAAATTCTGCCCTGCGGCTCAAGTAGGAAGCAGATATCAACCTCATGTCATAGAATGATTCAGAATAGTTGGGACTTCTGGTCCAACCTCCTCCTCAGAGCATGGCTTCACAGTTAAATTGTGTTGCTCTGGGCCTCATTCGGACAGTTTTGAAATATCTCCAGACTTAGAGATACCACAACCCCCTCTGGGCATCTGTTCCAGTACACCACTCTCAGTCATGGGATACTCCTTCCCATTTCTAGTATTTCTTTCATGGCCAAAGAATCATGAGATTAGTGATGAGTCAGCAAGTAATTCATTAATCAAAAAACTACACTATGCTCCAAGTCTGACATTCATAGCCCAAACTACCCAGTCCGACCAGTGGCCAGCTTCAGAAAACCTTCTGTTCTTAGTCACTTCATCACAGCCTGGTGCAACTTGGGAAATTCCAAGAAAGCAAATCACAAATCATCATATGCCTTTCGACAGCCTTCTTCTGGAGTCTCTCAAGAGTCAACAGGTGGCAATTCACTCACATTCTCCCTGACTCAAGAATCATTCATCCAATCAAACAGTTCCAAGTTCTCTAGTGAAGAGAGACTAAGAAAAAGGTCTTGTCTGTGAAGGTGGCAGTCATTTTTAATGCCTTCATTCCCAGTTGCCTGTAGTTCCCAACAGCACACTAGCTTACAACTTGTAGACAACATAAATATTTTAAAAAACACAGAAACTTGGAACACTTTGTCTTCCCAAATATTCAGTGCATATATCACCAGAATATTAAACAGTAAGCAGAGAGACAGCAGTGACACTTGGCCTAAGGCTGGCAGAGCCAAGTGATGTTTAAGAATGCCTCTTTGAATTCTGAAGCTCTGTGCTCTTTTCTGTTCATGTATCCCTGCTTTGAAGTTCATAAACATTCCAATGAACTGCTTTTTGATTCATGTGAATGCTTGAAAAATACCTATTCTCTCCAAAATGCCTGTACATAATCGAGTTTTTCAATGCAGTAGAACAAATATTTACTCTTCAGCATTCTACTGTCTAAAAAAAATCTATTCAGAAACAGCTATGTAGCCAAGTAACCACTCATATATCACAGAGGGCAAATAGTCAAACTGAATAGTTTGCAGATGTAAATTGAAAACTCTTCACCTATGTGATTCGCTGAATAGATTTGTAGAATCCAGACGTAGTTTATAAACAGCTCCTGAACAGCAAAAAACTATGTTCCACCTCAATAATTTGTCAGTCTCCTAAAATTTGAGTTTTAATAATAACAAAATAATCAGTATTTTCCCTTTTTGCACCACTACCCCCCATTAGCTTTTATTTAAAGGCATGAAACTATCAGATATTTAACAGCAATTTCTTTTTTTCAGCTGCATTGATGTTAATAAAAAATGTGAGTCTGCTTCATTTCCTACATGCAGATGTGATGGTCTGGTACTGCAAATCATCCCAACATTCCCTTGGAGAAAATACCTCTGCGCACTAATTGCCTCACACAGGACCTGCTGGAGATTTATTTAGTTAGAAAGGTTTTAATTATTAAAGAGATGAAAGTGTTTTGCAACCTTCACAGAAATAATCTTACTTAGACAAAAAGAGAAAAGCTGTGACTCAAGCTTCAGCATTTACCAAAATTACTATGCTTCAGATACTCTGAAGAAAACTGACTGTTAGTGCAGTTCTGTGACTGAAAGTACTACTTGCGAGATTAATTCTGCATGTTAAACTTCTGCCCTGAGACATTAGGTATATCCCCAGCTATATTTTTAGCCTGCATACAAACCTTACCTTTTGATGTTGTGGAAGGGCAGAAACAGCACAAGGCAACATGAAGCTTTACACAAGGCTCATGTTCCAGCAGGAAAAGCTAACACAATGGCCTTTTGTTGGCATTTCTCCTGATTCCTGCTGAAGCAGTGTCCATTGAGATAATGCTGGCACATGGGATGCAAAGCAGGTAATTAGAGCTTCCCCAAAACCACTTGGAATTAATGTCAGGCATTGAGCAGGTGCTTGCCAGGCTCAGAGCTCAGAAAGCGTGTGGCCCAATGCGGTTTCCCTGACATGCCCTCAGCCCAGCCCTTCATACACTATAAGGAAATGAAACTTTCATCTCTGTTGCTTGCAACCGGTTGCTGTTGCACAAAGCACTTGTGGTTTGACTTGCTTGTTATGAATTCTCTGCCTTTCATTCTCATAAAGAAACCTCTTGTTCTTTGAAGTGGGAAAGAGTTTCAAAAAAAAAAAAAAAAGAGCTTGTTTCATTATCTTCAGTTCTTTGATTGTAAACTCTTTACTAAGTTACATAAGTACTCTGTTAAAGGTTCCCATTGTGCCGAAGTGTGCCTTTGTCTTGCAGTTACGGTCCACCTTCATCAAATTGTTCTGATCTCTCAGATAATTTGTTTCAAATAATTTTGTTTCAAATGACAGAAAAGTGCCCCAGTCTATTCTTGTCTAGATCACTGCCTATTACTAGAAATAAAAAAAGGGAGGATGTCAGTTACACAGTTACGTTGCTCTCATCCTGGTGGGAACACAAAAGGCTTGAACATAACAAATGTCCTGAAGATGAAGGAAGAGCAGTCTGACTTTCTCCTATTACTTTTTTGCAGACCTCTCCAAAGCACTCTGAGGACTACGCTGTATTGTAGCTTAACAAATTACCATGCATCAACAGAGCGATGGTCATTATCAGTATTACTGTGCTCTGAAATCATATAAAATCTCAAGGAAAGCATTTAGCACAGATGCACATTCTTTTGAGTTTGCTACAATTGTAGAGCATGGTTGTTTCATCAAAACAAAGATTGTCTGAGAAATTTTCAACAGACATTTTCAGACAGAACATGCTGCACCTCAGCTAAGATATAATTTTGAATACTATGCAATACAAAGCCAGTTGTTTGTTGTTTGTTTTTTTTTAAATCAGCATCAGCAATTTACACTAGCAACCCTCTGAGAACATCCCAATAGCACATGCACAGACAGTGCGTACTTCAGCAATGGACAGTGCAAAAAGTAGGAATGTATGCAATCCTTACTTTTTTCCTTAGTCTTCAAAGTCAAAGCCTTGCCTAATTCCTCTCTGCTTATCACAGATTTGGGGAAGGAGAAGTATAGCTAGCTGTGGGAGAGCAGATTATTCAGAAAAACTAACACGGATCTGCAAGATTTACCTTAGTGCTGGCTGATGTGATAGCAAGGTCCCTGCCTACTATTTTTGCAAAATCATGATAAACAGGGAAGATGGCCTGACTACCGGGAAAAGGTTATCACAAGGCCGATCTCAAAAAGAGATGAGCAGCAGGGCCCAAGAGCCTGTAGGCCCTCCCATCCCCTTGTCCTAAACTAGCCTGACTAAACAAGCCACCAATTCTTACGATTTGTTCATAATACGGTCCAGCAGAAAGTATGCCTGAATATTCTTTTGGAACGTGGAAGAAACTACAAAGATGTTTTTCTCCTGAAGACCATTTCCTTCCAGAGCTATTTTGGGATTGCAGACAATATGATACGCCGCAGTACAGGAGACAGAAAAAATTTCATCCAGCGTGTCTACATCTTTCAGGGGACCACAGGACAGAAGTTCTCCAGACCAACAAATCCACCTGGTTTAACATAGCAACACACACATACTGGCCAAAGTCCAAAAGCACTATAGCTGTGTTCTGCAATTTGACATTTAAACTAAAGAATTCCCCTACATGAGCTAAACTGCTTCTGCAACTAGGTAGTCTCCCAAGGTGCCAGAGGAACAGCAGTAAATAAGCTGTCAGAGTCCTTGAACTAGGCCCACTGTTTTAACAACATATTGGAAGTGGCCTCAGTCTGTTTTCCCCTTCCAGGCTAATGAGCATCATGACACCCTCGTGAGAAATCTCCTGACCAGTTCCTATCATTTGACTCCCCTGTCTGCACTTTCATCCCCCCAATAAAAAGCCCAGGATTTTCAGGCTCCCCTTACCCCAAGTATGTCCTGTCTCCTTCCATGAAGCTTTACCTTAATTCCCCATGTACCATGCTGGTTCACATAAGCCAGACAGGAGATAAAATGCTTGGTGTAATCCCTGTAACTGTGCATCACTGAATTGCACAGAGGAGCCAGCCATTCATCCAGGTCTCTAAAGAGCTAGTGCACTCTGTCATAGGTCTCCAAGCTTGATACCTCTGAACTAGAGGCATAAGCCCACTCAAGACTTAGCTACAGCTAAGAGCATTTCAAGAGATCTTTATCCTCTCAGGCACGCAAGCACATGAAACAGTTTCTCATAACTCTCTTTCAGTTTCCATAGTTTGCACAGGACTCTGCCTCTCTCCTCATAATTGTATCATGTAAACACAGTTCCTTCCCAGATTTTTGCATGGAAATACTTCTCTCCCCCACTGCTCCTCCTACTACAAAGACCTACCAAAACACACGATCCTTCCACATCTCCCCACCTCTGGTAGGAACGAAAGCTATTTCCATTGAGTACTTTCAAACTCTAAATACAACGGCAAATGACAAATCACCTGTCTCCCAAATCAAGAACGTGGATTTAAAAATCGTAACATAATTTTAAAAGTTAAATTTAAAAAAAAAAAGTCTTCATACTGTGACTCCGTTCTGCTTTATGAACCTTTCAGACATATTCACATCAAAGGTCATTTCCTCTAGAAATGCTAAGGCTAGAAGCAAGCTTAAAAAAAAAAAAAATGAAAGAAGAGACTTGCACCAAAAGTACCTGCTTGTGGGAGCTGGGTGCTGCAGACACACAATAAATAACAACAGGATCAAGATAAAATCAGGATCCTAAACAGTGTGGTATATCCCCAAACCAGACATATTTTACTTTGACTTTCACAGTTGGGTTTTGTCTCCAGGCTTCCAGGCAGCTATAAAGCACACTGTTGTAACCTTTTTCTTGCTCTGTGAGGCTCATGTGGAAACCTGTGACTGATTTTATTTGGCCCATGGGACAAAAATGAAGAGGATAAAAAAAAGACAACGAACTTTCTGCAGCCCAAAGTGTTACATTTAGCTGGGCCTTGAACACCCCCCAAAGTTCTTCTATCCTACTCCTTCCAATGTTGGATTACTCAGTACAGTATTTTTTCAGGCACTACAGAAGATGCTTGTGAGTTCTTATATCTTTGGTTCCTTTCAAAATAAATGTCCTGATATTTTTTTTTTCTTGGAAATATCCTAAAATTATCCTGGTTCTGAGCAGAAAGTGAATAGCGATGAACCTGGAAACAAAAGGCCCATACACTTTTTAATAGTTTCCAGTATGACACTTGGAGGGAGATTATATGAAGAAATAACAATAAAAACACAGAAAAAAATACATTTTCTAGTAAAGAAAACAAGCAGTGCTGATACTTGAGAGACAGAATGATGAGGATTAAGTAAGAGAACACAGAAACTCCTTCGAAGAAGGGATTTAAATTGTGGAAACAAACAAGAAGTAAAAGGAGTAATGAAAAAATTCCAAAGGCCAAGATGAGAAAAGCATGATGTAGAAACAGCAAGGAATGAGCAAACTCTGTTGTTAAAAGGAAAAATTCAAACTGGCAGGTGGTGAGGGAGCTGAGGAGAATGAACAGAACAGATGTAATAATAATAAGGTAAGAATGTTAGACTAACAATAGGTAGCCTTCAGAAAAAACAAGGACAATCAGGAACAGAGAGAAGTGAAAGTCGGTCTGATCTGCATGAGCTTTATAAGAGACTGCAGACATTATGTAGGGAAATGAAAAAACAGGCGTAGGTTACACAGTTGATGTTGAGGCACAAAACCAGAGAAACAAGGAAGAGTTTATTCACTGAATCAAAGTTAACTTGGTGACTGTGCTTAAAAATATACACGCCTGTTTTGACAGTGTGGGAGAGAACGGTCTAGGGCAGAGCACCACTTGTTTTTAAAAGGTATTTTCTTGGCGATAACAACCAAAATGACACAAGTGTTGCTAGTGAGAAAAGAAAGATGAATAGTGAGAATCAGAGGGGAAGAAAAGAATTTCTGTTTTTGTTATCTTTTAAGCAGTTGTGTCTCTCCAAGAGGAAGATAAGGGAGATAGAAACAGAATTATTGATGAGAACGTGGGCAGACAAGAAGGAAGAAACGTACCTAGGTGCCGCGAGCATACCAATATCACTGGCCAGGAGCAAAAGTGCTGCTGATAGGGTAAATGTAAAGATAACAAACAGACCAAAAACAATACCCTGGGCAAACTGCTAAGAGAAGCACTTCAAATCTGTTAAAAACTCAAGAAGATTCAGTCGGTCAGGCTGGAAGAAAGGTGAACCGAAACTCCAATACCCTGATAACGAAGAAGAAGGAAATAATCCGGTGTCAAATACAGCTCAGGCAATTTGATTCCTGCGCAAAGCAAGAATGTCTGGTAGCAGGGTGACATGCTGCGAGAGCATGGAGAGCTACAATGGCTCATCCCTTAATGCTTGAGGATTATCATTAAGGTTACATTTTTCACCTGCACAGTCTCTTTCTAACTTGGTGCATTCCTAACTTGGTGACTTACACAGATGTGTGGCTGGGGTCTCTCTTCCTACAGAGGGCAAAGCAGTCACATGGCAGGGGAAAGGAGCAATGTCTGAGGCACAGAGAAGAATACTACCACCACTTTTCTCTGCTACAATAGGTATACCACCACTGCCCACTCAAGAAAATTGATATTTTAACCTTATTGTCTCCATCTGTAGCACAAACAGCTCTTGGAAAGACTTCAAAAACAACAAAATTGAAGTGTTGAATGACTACAGACAAAATAAGTCACAGGGCAAGAATGAGAATGAGGCATAAAGACTCCTCTAGGCTGTTATCCAACAGAATAGAAAGATGCTTTAGAAAGCAATCTTATTGCCTCTACAAAAAAAAAAAAAATGTGTTGTTCCCAGCTCATATGATAGGAAACAATTTTAAGTTTACAAAGAAATACGCAAATAGGAATCAGAAATAAGGAAGAGAAAGCACTGATAAATTCTCTATGAGAATAAAAAAAAGGCATAAGACACTGATCAAATGAACCTGAAAGTGTTGAAGTAACATCAGTTATATCTTTGTACATATCTCTGAGAAACAATCGATGTAGATGGAGGAAAATAATAGGTAAGTGCACTATATGTACCTTGATGAGTTTCAGCAGCAACTATTTTTGCTGCACTTTTAATTAAATAAATTCTTTATTTCTGTCTTAAACTGACCTGTAGAGCTGCTGTCAATGTTCAGCAATCACCAGCACTTGCTTCAGAAGCAGTTGCTCTTCAGTCATTAATGAATTTCAGTACAGCATTACTTGCAAGTGTCAAAACTATACTGAAGAGATGTTCCACTCTAATCCCATGTTTTCATTGACTCAGGCCTCCCTAGGGGGAAAAAACTGACAGAACCATTTCATGTTCCTAAGTACAAAAGGAGTTTTATTTTTTTCCCCCATAAAGCTTGAGAAACATTCTTTGGACTACAGGGTTTGCAAAAAGAGTGTGTGCATATAGATAAACACATGCATGCGTTAACTAAAACTACTTTAGAAGAACAGTTGAGCATTAAACATTAAAGAAAGAATTAGGACTGTCAGTATAGCTTTCTCTCATGCTTCCTCCCTATTAATTATTATTCAGGATAACTACATACTACACTTATTCGATTTTTTTTTCCGCAGAACTTCATAGGGGAGAACACACAGCAGTCTGCCTGTCCTCCAAATCCATGTGTACCAATTACAGCGAGCAGAGAGAATGTTCCTCAAAACAGGTAGTGGGATTCTTCAGCAAGCAAAGAAAAGTACTGCTCTCCCCTACTACACATGCTTCCCTCTTGGTAAAAATGGTGCTGTAAGTTTAAAACTCTCCTGTTAGCTTGCGTGAGCTGCATTTCCTCAGCAGATTATCCCTGATCTCACTGCCCTTGGCAGCATTAGAGGGGTCACATTTTTACACAGCTGAACAACTTGAACAATTTCTTCAAAGTATAAAATAAAAACATTCCTTCCTTCAAAGCAGCGATGCATGTTTTCTTCTTTATTCTGTTTGTTCAGTTTTTCTTTTTAAGTCAATAAACACTTTATACCTTGTATTCATTGCAAGAAAAACAAATTCTACTCCATTACTAGTATCTGCATTTTATTTGTGGCACCCACTGCTGAAAATGACATATTTTGCATGTCTCAAATCCCTCTCTAAGATTTAAGTGCAATCCGTAAACGATGTTCTCCTCAGCAAAAGTTCTAATTGTATCTGGCAGGAGCGGAGTAGGAAGTGACATCTCTGATAATCTTCTGCCAAACCTCAAAGAGCTGCTGTGTCCTCTTTCCCAGTTCCCTGGAGAGAATCAGTACAGTAAACACCACCTTCCAAGGTACTGCATGTGGCAGCAGCAGTCACATTTGCAAAGGTCACCTAGCAGAAGGCATTCCTGCCAACTTTCCTACAAATTCAAGCAGTTATTATGAACCATTTAATGCAGAATCTGCTTATACATGAGAGAATGAACCATGTGTTACATCTCTTGTGTCACATCTACATATTCATATAGTATAGGAGATGGATAAGGGTTTTGTGAATATAAGGTAATGTAAAACTTATCCAGTCCTTTTATGCAGTCAAAATATGGAACTTCAGCTTGTCTGAGACCCTGGAAGGATGAGACAGCTGTTCTTCAATGCTTTTTCCCTTTGGAATGTGTATTCTTGCACACTTCCAATAAGGGAGATTACCTCTAATACTGAGTCAACTTTTATTCTATATTTTTTTTTATTTTCTAGGCAGACTAATAGGATTATCAGTACTATATCCTGAAATTCATATTCAAAAGCAATAGCAGCCGAACCTTTGCCATGGAGACCAGAGCACCGTGAGGTTTTTTTGTGTGGTTCTTCAGAAGGCATTAAAATGCAGTCAATAAACTCATCCAGCAGAGAGAGACAATGAAGCAAAAAGCAATGACATGCCTGTAAGAATCCAGAAGGTCTAGTTGCAATCTTTCAAAAAAAAAAAAAANTAAGACTTCTTAGTTAACAAACTACTTCATCTGAGACACACTGGATTCATGCACTCATATCCTCGTTGGTAAGGAGAGTTTTAAAGTTACCATGTAACAATCTTCAGCCCTGTAGCTCTCTGTGCTGATAGCCTGCTCCTACCATTCCTATACACGTACTTCTTTTTCCCCACTGAATCATGCTGCTGTGCAGTTCCGTTTCTCTTTGCTCTTTCAAAACTCTCCTGTTCCCAGCCCTGCGTCTGACAGACCAAGCCCGTGTGGAAGCTGCCTTCTCCTCTTGCACTCTGCTCACAGCTGTGTTGTCACTTCTGCAGTCTCTCTTCCTGCACCCAGCACTGCAACACCGAGTAGCAGTAACTAACTCCAAATAAAGCCTTACTGAGCCCCACTCGAGGAACAGAGCTCTCGAGCCTGCAGGTGAAGACCAACAAAGAGATGGAATATGTTCAGTGTAAAAGGGGTCCTTGGAAGAAATTAGCTGCTAGATGGGTTGCTACTGATTTTTTAGAGGATAATACCTAGACTATGTTCAGATTTGTTTTTAAGAAAACAATGGAAGACATATACCTCATAGATAGGCAACTTTCTTTTCATTTTTTTTTTATAGTACCCAGGCATTCCAGATCTGCTCAGCACAAAAAAAAATCCCCTAGTGGACTGGTTTTTTTTTAAGCTACAGAACAATTTGTTTTTCTCCAGTGCATTTCTCAGAAAGGCCAGATAGAAACTTGCACAAAACAAGGCAAGTTTCTGGCAGATCCACAGCCCAAAAAACTTCAGGCTCCAAGCTTAGCAAAGTTATAAGCTTCTCTAACTGGAAGTGCTGGGCATTACCAACCAGAAGTCATGCAACCAGCTCCAAGTAATACATGTCTTTAATACATATTGTTAATGTAAGCAATAGTATAAACTATTAAAGATGAAAGAAAAAAAATCGAAATAAAATGGCCCTTATCAGCAATAAATAAGTCTGGCTTACCTCAGTGGGCTCTAAAATTATAAATGAGGGAAGAATCACCTGAAGTTTTTCCAGGTCTGTTTTCAGACTTCTGCCTCTTTTGGATGTCTGCCTGTGAGAGTCTGCATCTCTGAAACAGCCTCCCTGATGCATTGTTTCCTGAAAACAAAGAATACAAAAAGGCAAGCATAATTATTCTCATCATTGGATACTTGAAGCAAACGGCAGGAGACATAAATAATGAGAAGACCTATAAGCCTGTATCTGATGAGGAATAATGAAGTATTGTGAAGACAGAGAAAAATTGGAGTGCACAGGCATGTAACATTTTACACATTAATAATGGAATCGCACTTTCTAACATCACGGATCTTTCTCATTTTTTCAGAGAGGGATCATAGTGTTTTGCCTGAGGACGTATTTTATCTGGACCATTTCATCTACCGTCAATACCAGGCGACCACAGGACGACAGCTGTTGTACCAATTGACTTGCTTAACCTTAAAGTACCTGAACTGTTTTTTAGCTCTATCCTGCAGAAAGCCCAACACTCACTGCTAAAAACAGTTCGTTATCAGTTTTCAAAAGTATGTGTGAGTTTTAAGCAGCATTTGGGGCTTATCATTAGCAATAATACTCAAAAGGCTAAATATACCCCGGAACACCATGAACTAGCATTATAGTTGCTATTGGAGCTGATTCTGTAAAATACAATTTCATTTCACCTTTCTCTAGCTCCCATAAAGCATTTCAGGGGTCTCGAGAGGCCCAGAAGAATAACAATAAGACCTTATTTTACCAAGCTGATAGCTGCAAACCTTTTTCAGACGCACTGGGTTTTTCCTCTGGCTTAGATGCCACAAATATTTCAGAGCTTGTGGACTACATTGCTAGTAACACCTTCATTTTTCATGCAGATGTTCATCTTTATGTGTCTAACAGAAGAACTTCAGTAGTTGTAAGAATTTTGGAAACAAAGAACTCAAGTTTGATGTTATTTCTTGATCAGAAAGAAATGAGACAGAATAGATTATTTAATCGAGGTCACTGGGAAGAGTGCAATAATTTTTCTTCCAGCGGGATGAAGACTTTACCCATGTCCCCGCCACAATTTTGGACAAAATAAATAAATAAATAAATTTTTTAAACAAAGTAACTTTTAAAAACTAGCAAGCCAAAAATCAAAAATAAAGAGCTTGTTATCAGACTGCAAAGAGCCCTTTAACAAAACAAAAAATGATTTAAAAAATCTTTAATCCTACTAAATACCTATACCTAGATTGTCACTCCAAATTCATCCAAGTGTTGCTCAGACACTTGGTCTGAAATCTGTGGTTCATACATAGCCTTCAGCAGTTCAGATTTTATTTACTACCTTAGTATATCTAAACTAGAAGCCAGTAATTTACTGGTCCAGGAGGAGAGGAAAGGAAGGAAACTCCACATCCAATTGGCAGTCACTGAGTTGAGGAATATAAATTAAAGACATTACAGATCTTTATAGGTCATGGCAAAACACACCTGCTACATCCAGTCTTCAGAGATTCTGCCATGGTCGGCATCAGAGTGATAATGAAAGGTAAACTAAAACAAAAACAAGTTATAAAGACAGGCTGCAGGAAGTGATTTTACCATGCCTGAGATCATCTACTGCTTGAACTTTTCAATATGAATTTGTTATGCAGAATCCCACAAAGAAAACAAAGACAGCCAGCAACTTCCCAACTTCAAGTTGACTGTACAGACAGTGTGGTCCATCATAAGATCCCTCAGTGTCTCCAAGGATGGACATAGATACAGATCCATCGTTCTATTAAATGACAAGCTTATTTAAAAACAGTTCCTGATTGCAGCTTCTAAGCGGTGTGCAGCCAGGAACGTGCCTTTAACCTCCTTGCTGAATATCTGGCACACAGATGAACTGGAAAAAAACCATAATCCGTGCATTTATCTCCCCAAAGTGCCTAACACCCGAAGTTTCAGTGGGACTCTGTGTTCCATCTTCATTTCCCAGCGAACATCGTCAAGGTCTAAGGACTTCTGAAAAGCCTTGACCAAGCTTACTGGTTTCCTGAGCATTCAATAACTAGCAAGTCTTCCTACTCTTAACAATAAATGAAAAGTTCACCAATGCTGGGCAAGTAGATTGCAGCCCTGCACAGTTACGAAAGTATCTGAGCAATCTTAGCAACATGTGCCAGCTCAGACTGTGGTGTTTTTGAAGTGCTGTTAAAGTTCACTGCATGTTTAATTTTTCATAGTTTATAAATTTATAACCATTGCCTATTTGTGGTGTAGGAAGGTCTGGAATCAGAAGGTCAATATTGGATCATTTAAAGGTCTAACCCACAAATAATTTCTCCCTTGGTGCCAGAAGATAGAGTTGAGGAAGCCTGCAGAGGCTTCTGAGGAGAAACAACACCTTTCTGAGAGTGGTCAAAGCTTTCAACAGGGTTTCACAGTCTGCTTCAAATGTGAGAGAGAAACTCAAACATCCACCCTCTCAGTTAGCAACGAGCTACACAAGGCCCACGGTTAGCAAGATTTAGACCACAGGTGATACAAAAAGGACAAAACACGGTACTAAATGCATGGACAGGATAGTAGTATCAGGATGTCCAAGACCCTAATCTTGACCTCTGCTCTGTGCCATCATTTGAGCGTATGGTGTCCGGGCCAGCCACGCTTTGAGCCACTTGGACCAAGCCATGTTTCTGCCTCCTGTTCCTTTGCCCCAGCTCCTCTCCACAAAGGAGTGATGGTGGCATCTAGGCAGACTCTGCTCTAGCTGGGGGACAAGCAGCAAACAAGCTCTTTTTCACATCTCCACCCTTTGTTTGGTGGCACTTCACTTATTCCCTGACAAAGGGATGAGGTGTGGTAGAGAGGAGGGCTTGAGGGCCCAGGAGAGAAAGAAAATATTTGAGGACATGGAGGTTTCTATGGGAGAAAGGGCCCCCAGATGGAGAGGTGCTCACATCCTGTGGAATTTTGCTGAGGTAGAGGACCATGCTCCAGGGAACAAGATGCAGAATAGGGACCCCAGCACCCATCTGGGTGATGACTTCTACCACAAAGCAAAGCCTTAGGATAATTCCTGAGTTCAGTTAAGTTAGGCTCCAGCACTGGCAGCAGCACCTAAGAATTATGCTTTGTTTGTTTTTTAATGGAGCTTTGACAGAAGACAGTTGGATCTTCAACATCTCACATAATTCAGCTGCAGCCAAACGGATATATAATCAAACCGAACTCTATTTACCTAGTGATCAAAGATGACACCCCTGCAAAGATACTATACCCACAGCAAAGACAAAGGACACTAAACATTTCCGCCTACACCCCCAACCATGTATTCTTCAGCGACAACATTAATTATGGATGAGTTGTACATACTGTGCTCTGTCCTTAAGCAAGGCCCCTGAGTGCCCATGCCCTCGTTTGGCACAGGAGATGTCAGCAGAGCCCTGGGAGCATCACTGGAACAGCTCTCCTGCGTGGCACATCCCTCATCCCACAGGACAGCTGGTTTCTTCTTTGCCTTGGCAGACATGCAACAGAGCTACACTGTGTGGTCTCTGCTGCTGCTCGGTTCTTTACTGCTCTGTCATCTGCCAGCAGCATTTCACTGAACTAGGCCCAAAGTATGAAAGAGCTGATGCAAGAAGACCACAAATAGAGAAAACCATTTCCCACTGAGGTCCAAGAAGAACAAAATCTCCCCTCTCCTAATGCTACTGCACTCTTTAGATTAACCGTCTGTACACTGCACATCCAGCTGGGTTCCTTGCCTTACCGGTGTGCAATTAGCGGTAAAGAGCAATCAGTCTTCTTAAAACTGAAGTATTGATTACGCTAACAGTAGGAACACAGAAAGCAGACAAAGCAATTTTAGAATAGAAGCCTTTATTTTGTGTCCATCTTCCCTTGTCGTTGCATAACGATAGCACAGGTCAGCCTGACTTCTACAGGGGCACAGCTGAGAACCGCTTCAGTCTGAGCAGCCCCCTAATAGCTGCCCCTATTGGAAACAGAGGATCTCTTTTTAGTTGTCCGGAGTTCCTCTGTCCCTATTAGCTCCAGCATTTCCTCTGTATCTTCTCCAGCCCTCACCATTCCTGCTCTCCCAACAGCCCTGTTCTAGTATCTCATATAGCAACTGTCCCTTGCACTTAGTTAATATACCTCGTCCCGCGCGGTGACGTGTTTACGATATGCTGCATTCTGTAAATGCTGGTGGAAGGTTACGTTCTAGAGACGTGTGTCAATTCACTTTCCAGTGGCTCAGTGTTTAAAGCCGCACAATACCATCAAAGAAAATGAATGCAGACTTGGATCAAAGTGAAGACATACCTGCACATTCATGTGTGAACAAATGACTTTTTAAAAAGATCTATTCTCACAGGCCAATATTTAAAGATTTTTAAAAACTGTTTACTCAAAGAAAACGTACTTGGAATAACAAATACACAGGAAGAAAACATTTTTCAAATACTCTAGAAAACAAGGAGCTCAGACACTCCCTTATTTGTATCTATTTCCAGCATTTCATTTATTTTGTGTGTGTGGTACACAAACAAACAAATTCGCGCACTGTGACTGCGGCTGCATTGCATGCAGATGATTTCCTCTGCAAGGAACAGTTTGTGTAGTTGGGTTCAGCTCTCCGGGAGGAGTTCACAAGCTCTTCTCCAAAAGCAGCTGTTTACATTGCTCTTATAGGGCCCTTTCCTGCCATTGTTCACGCAGCTCCAGGTCTGCTCACCTGCAGGCGGTACAGCCTGAGCCTCAGCAGATTCTTAGGTAAATAACAGGGAGATGAGGCCAGACAGAAAGCTCACAACATGCTTAGATATGAACACGGACCCGGCTGTGATGAAGTGATGGGAGGACGGAAAGGTTACGCATACCCAGCTTCACCCGCAGCAGCTGTCTGATACACGCATGCTGCGAGACTCTTGTGTTTCTGCAGAAAACAGGAGAGAAAAGGTCTGACAAAAAGACAAGTTTTCACTTGAAGACTTCACGGCTACGCTATATCTCCTATACTTTGGCAACTATACACTTCTCTGGCTGGGATCGCTCTCCCCAGAAGTACGACAATGTATCTTAGCAACAGAGGCGGGGGGGAAGGCTCACTCTTCTGCAAAAGAATTCCAACAAAATGCAGATAGCTGTTATAAATACACCCCTACCACTCTGAGGGGGTGGGCACTTATACTCCTGATTACTTTCCTTTCTCAGAGGGGCGGGGGCACTCCTCGAGCTCTCGGCTCTCCCACAAAGAGCCCTAACCCCAGCTCCCCTTCAGCCTCAGCACAGGTGGTGCAGCACAGCCGGCTGCTGCCCGGCCCCACCAGAAAAAGCCACTGTGGAGCACCGGGGGGACAAACTCTCCTGTGGGCTGAGCTGCTGCTCCTGCAGGTGTTCAGCTGCTGGCCTCCAGAGCTGCACTTCCCAGCTCCTCTGCTCCAAGCAGCTGAGACTGCACACAGCAGGACTGCAATATTTCACCTTCCTCCTTGTCAGGCAAGCAGAAGCCTTCCTGATGCCTGGGAGGGACTAAGTTCGCACAGCTATGCCTGTTACTAAGATGTGTTGTTTCCCACAGGTAAAGTAATCCGAGTCCAACCTTTATCCGCGCCCTCTACCCAAGTTCTCCATCAGGACAGTCCTGCTGCTCACATCCCACCTCCGCAAAGGAAGGCTGAGAGCACGACAGAGCCTTCCTCCTCCCCATGGACACCAGGGATGCACCCACTTTGAGCTGGGATGCACCCAAACGATCTAAGGGAGTGGTTACAAAGCGAGGGAAGGGCTCTGGGATTTGAACGACAAGCCAGGGCACTGAAAACATCAATGAAAAAAGTGAAAGCACCTCTTTTCCTTCAGCAAGAGCAGGTGGGCTCCAGTTCCCTTTCGAGGAGTATTGTCTGCAAGCACCTCTGGCAATAGCTATGAGCAGCCTCACCCGAGCACCCTGCCAGCAGAGATTGCTCCTGGGAGTGAGCACAAGCACTGTCTGCCCTGGAGGAACCTTCACTTCCAATCTCACACTTGGAAACCCTGAGGAAGTCTTCCCCCTCGGGAACTCTTGCTGCTCGCTGTGGCAGGGGGACATCTCTGTGCACACAACATGGGGTGGGCTTACACCCAAGGACAGATTGGGTGGCTGCCCGGGGTTGGCTGAGGACAGCAAATCAGTTAGGGCATCCTGAGGTAAATTCTTTACTCAGGAAATCCTTTACTCAGAGGGCGGTGAAGCCCTGGCCCAGCTGCCCAGAGAGCTGTGCGTGCCCCATCCCTGGAGGGGCTCATGGCCAGGTTAGATGGGCCCTGGGCAGCCTGACCCAGTGGGTGGCGCTGCCCATGGCAGGGGTGGGCTGGGGAGGCTTTAAGGGCCCTTCCAACCCAATCCATTCTGTGACTCTGTGAGGTACCAGGCATAGGCTGGGCAGGTTTCACTTCTTTTCTGCAGAGGACATGGGGCTGCTGAGGGTGCAGAGACCAGAAAACACCAACTGACTTGGCTGCAGCTGACGCCCTGCCTGGCAGCATCATTACTCCAGAGGCACAGAGACTAATTCCATCCTAAGTGCTCCTATCCTCTGGAAGGCCGCACTCGACTGCTGTTATTAATTCTGCTCATGATGAAGACATTTAAAGCCTCACAGCCTAATAAGTGGACGTCTGTCATGCCCCGCTCTTGTGACAGGGCGCCGTTAGTACAGCAGATGAATTTCCACACACACACACGGACAGAGGGGCACCGCGGGGAGCGGTGAGGCCGAGCCCGCTCCCTTTGGGGCTCTCGGAAACTTTCCCCGGAGCGGCCCGAGCGAAGTTTCTCAGCCNCCGGGGGAGGCGGGTGGCTTGGCGCTGGCCTCGGAGCCCGGGGGCAGCCTCAACTTTTTGGCCATGGTGGAGAATCTGCAGGGGGACTCCGGCCGCGGCTACTACCTGGAGATGCTGATCGGGACCCCGCCGCAGGCGGTAGGAGCGGGACGGGGTGGGGGAGGGAGCGGGTGGCTCGGCGGCCGGGGCTCTGCCGCCCTCTCCGTGCCCGCCCGAACGCAACTTTGTACCCCGGTGCCGGGCAGAGCGCAACTCCTGCGACCGAGCGCAGTGACCCGTGGGGGCCGCCGCCCGGGGGATGCTGCCCGCGGCGCTCGGGAACCCAACCGCAGCGCTGTCCGGAGAGCGGCACAGCGCGACTTCAGCCTCGTTTTCCCTCCCCGAAACACGGCGGAGCCGAGCGGGGGTGCTTTAAAGGCGCCTGCAGAGCCGTTCCCCCACCGCAAACTGCTCAATGCCCTTCTGGGTGGGAGCGAGCTGCTCCGGCAGCCGGCACGGTGGCGTTTGAGAGTCTTTTATTTAATATTCATTTTGTTTCTAGCTGCTTTGCTCTGCGTAGGGGCGCTTTGGTGGATCCCCCCTTGCCCCAAACAGGAATCACTCAGAATCCCCGGAGCTGAGCTGACCTGAGCTGAGCCTCTCCGAGTGCGGGGATCGGCCGGAGCCCGAAGTTTCCTCGCGCCCCCTCCCCCGCCCCTTCCCCCGCTCCGCCCGGAGCCCTCTCGCCACCGCGTCACGGGGCAGCCGGGGGATGACCGTCAGCTGAGCGGGGCCGCTCCCTGGCAGCCCGCGGGGCTTTCCCTCCTGAACTGGGGGGGTGGTGCGGGTTGCTCCTCAGGGCCGGGCCCCGGCGTTTCCTTCTGCACAGAAACCCTCGTTCTGCTTTCGCTGCTCTCCGCAGCCACGAGGCAGCGAGTGCCGGCGCGCAGCCAGCACTAACAGTGCGGCCGTGGCAGGGCTGGGCTTCTGTGGGATCTGAGGTTGTTACACCTGGGTGTAGCAGCGTTGGTCACTTCGTTGAAACGTATGACAGCAGGAGCAACGCCTGTGTTTTGAAAGGGTTGGCTTGCTTTATGATCGATACATGTAGTTAAGAAGGAGCCGACCGGGTCTGATGTGCCTGAGTGTGGCCCAATAGCCACAGAGGCCAGAAAGAATTTCTCCTCTGCGTTGTAGGCTGCATGTTTGATGAGCTCTGTGAGTGTGGCATTGCGTGGTCTTCATTACTCAGGGGGACGTTCAGTATTGCTTTCTGTCAGAGTCAGGCTATCAGGTTTGATTGGGCTAATAATCCAATTCCGTCTGTCTGAAATTAAAAAAAAAAAAAAAAGAGTGAATATAAAGGATGTCATCTTGCATGTCTGGGGGGATTTTGAAAGTGAAAGAAATGGAAAAGGAAAAATGCGACAAAGTCATGTAACTGGAGGTCTGCCCCCAGCGCGCCCGGAGACATCACTGACCCTGCGCAGCCAGCGGTGCCCGCACTGCACGCGGCGTAAGGTCGCACTTACACGTGCCTCGCTGACTTTCCGACTGAAAAAGAAGCTCTTGAGTCTGGTTGCAGAGCTTTTCCTGTTATGAACCAAGTTCTGAGTTCTCTCGATATTAATTATTTAGCAGGTCGCTGCTGGTGGCTAGCACACAGGAAGTTTTGTTCACGAGTGGGCCCACCGAGGTTGCCAGGAAGGTTATAAATGCGTTTGTGTTTCCAAAAAGTCAGACCCCGGCATGTAGCGACACAGGAGGGTGCAGTTTAAATTTATTTACTGCTTTGGATAGGAATTTATTTTGTACCCTGCTTGAAACTGGAAGACTTAAAGACCACAAATCCCTCACAGGGCTGGCACTGAAAGCAAGCACCTTGGTGCTACTGAGTGCTGGGATCACATCAAACTCCATGGGCAAGCAGTCAGGGGGGACCGTGATTGGGTAGGAATGGAGAGAGGACTCCTGTTAATTTAAAAGTTCCTCCCAGCCTGACTTTGCCCCGTGTCACAAGCTGGGGTGTACACCTTAAACCTCCCTTCTCCTATGACCCCCTGGCATGGGACTTCCCCAAAGTCCCCACCCCTCCCAGCACCTCTGAGCCCATGCACAGGGCAGAGCTGCCCCCACACTTCGTCACAGAGCAAGAGGAATCCTGCCAGCAAGGAAGAGTTGTGGGGAAATGAGCAGAAGGGAGGGGAGCAGGGCTGCTGCTCTGGAATGCCAGCAAGGCAGGAGCAGACTGAGACCAAGTAGTGGGTTGTGAAAAAAGGCACAAGATTTAATGTCGCCGTTACAAGACAGCCAGTGCCTGGTAACTTTGCATTGTGTCAGAAGCTTGCTGTGCCAGTATCGGGGTAAATATTTGTTTCACAGGAGACTTCAGTGCTCCTGAACTTGTATTACTGCTCAGTTGCATTTGTAGAAATTTTCCTTTTTTAATTTCGGTTCTTGGAAAGAAGCTGCTATGAAAGAACTTATCTTTTCAGGTCATTTAAGGCTCACAATTTGGCTTTCGTTCCAACTCTGATTTGTCATACGGCAGATAAACAGTGCAGAACTGAGCTGCACAATGGCAGTTCTGAAATACTTGTTCTGCCAATATAAAAATAGAGCAGTTGTGTGAAGTCAAATTTTTTTTCAAGAGAGGAAATTTGAGTGCAGTCAATCCAATTTTGCAAAGTGTTTGCAATGCAAGAATTTCTAACCGTTCCCAGTTTTACAACACAGTATTCCAATCCTAGCAGATCTCCAGGCTAGCAACCAGATCGGTGTCAGCTGTCATTACCCCCATTAATTCTCATTAACTCACATCCAGCTCTACATAAGGATTACATGAAAGATGAAAAATAAAAGGGTTTATATTGTGTTGTATTGAAGAGTATGATATATTTTTCTCTTGCTTCGTGGATGTATTGTGTCCTACTTCTGACAGCTTACGTGCTTTACACCTGTCTGTATAGGTGCACTTTTTCCAACACTAGATTTAAATACGAAGTGGCGAGAGGCCAATATGAATTGTGTACGCTGCTCTTACTTTTTATTTCTTTAAATAATCTGATGGAATTCCTTTGCTCTATCTTTTATTATTTTGCCCGCTCTGAGATTATAAGCACTGTGTGGAAATGAATCAAAGATCATTCCGGGTTTCTTTCGCTGTCTTCACTGTGGTTCTGTTCATATTAATTTTGCTTCTCTTACATGCTTTTGACCAATGAAACAGTCAAACTCTTAAAGCACCCCATGTTCTTCACAGCTTTCTTGAAGTCCATCTGGACTGTATTAAATCTTAGCAAAGAAAGCACTGTTGTCTCCTCTTGCCAGTCATGTTAGTCTTTATTATCTGAAGTAGTGGAAGTCCTGCCAGTCTCGCTGTGTTTCCAAATTGTGCTTTTGTTGAGATCGTATAAATATTATACCTACAACTTCATTGTAAAGGGAAGCCTGGCATGCACCTCTTGAGAGCTCAGAGTCCTGTAGCTATGGTTTGATTAGTGGGTATTGAAACCGTGATAGGATCTGATTTATGCTCTGAATACACAGGCCCTTTCTGAAATTTCAACTTTTCATTCTGTGCATGAAGAGGTTTTGTTTATTGTTCCTCCTAATGGCAATTTGTTCTGTGCAGGGGGTGAGCAGAAACTTCTCCCATAAACTTCCTCTGAAGTTTGCAGGTTAGCATGAATGCTGCGTCCATTGTTCTTTGCTGTGAAACACAAACTCCAATTTCCATGTAATCAATGGGAGGTTGTCTTTCCTTCAATTTATTCCAGCTATTTAAGGAAAAGGATACATATTAAATATCTCAAGTGTGTCACGGACTCTTATAATTTATAGCCTGATATTTTGAAGGTGATGAACACACACATTAGTAATTTCTGAATGTGTAGCCATTCTTCCTTAGTTGTTGATAGCTTTCATTTCATGAGAGTTATAAAGAATGAATACTGTGAAGAAAGATTCAGCTGCTCTTGTAATTTCATCACTTCACTAGTCTTGCTGTATTAGGTGATAAGCGCCTGATTTTTGCAGCTGTGTCATTCCCCAAGAATCAAAGCTCTGTTTTCTTAATTTTGTTTAAAGGGAGTTCACCTTCTTTCTCGACACAAGGAGAAGTTTTGAAAATGTGATCCTTCCAGATTCAAACACCAGAAGGCAAGCTCCAACTCAAGTCTCTCTATTTTCTCCCCCTTCTTTTGTTTTTCAGTAGTTATGTGGGCCTTCTGTATTTGTTTTTGAGCTTCCTATGGAAAATGAAAAAAAGGAACGATTGAGGATCAAGAATGAGTGCTGTGGCATACTGGAGTATTTTAAGGTGGCAGTAACAAAATTCCTCCAGATCCCTCTAATGGAAGTACTGTGGAAATGCAGAGTGTTACTGCTGATACATGATGAGCTGGGTAGACTTCTTTGTTGCTATTGAGTCCCAGCAAAACAAAAAAGGCAAAGACCTGAAAATTATAGGAGGCAGGACTAATATTCTTATGTAATGTGGTGGGGCATAATAAATTTTTGGCCAAAGTAAATAAGCGTGCCAAGTCTGAGTTGACAAAACTGTCCCTGCCTTTACAAATCGTTATTCCAGCACCTCCTTCCAATAAAATCAGCCCTTACAAGTGGACTGCATGGAAATAGTGGAGCCTGTACCATAACAGTAGCACAACCCATGAGTATTAATTACAATGTAGTGGCCTTAATAGAATACAGCACAGTTCGTATTTTGTAGCAAGGCTTTGCCTTGGTGTGTTATTAAGAGGGTTGTCGTGAATGGTCTGTGATGTCTACGTGCAGTGACACTGAATGGCAGAGGCTCTCATGATTGTTCCTCAGGGTGGGCCAGCACACACAGGTTGGATGAGAGCCCCCACTGGCTTCTCCCAAGATAATTCATTTGAAGGCACTCATTTTCCTTCAGAGCAATGCTAGAATATCTGTTATCCAGTGTCCCTAGTCATAGCAAACATGCCTGCAATTCCTGGTGGATTGTGGCAGAAGGTCTGCTGTGGACATCATTGGGGCGGTGGCAGGGGGTGGCTGGTTCATGCTTTTTACTGCTCCAGGCATTTCATCCCCTACCAAGGCAAAAACATCAGTTAAATTTAGAAAGAGTAAACTGAAGGGTGAGCTAATAACAAGGTTGCCTATTATGAAATTGTGAATCAGTTGGGATTTGGAGCAGGTGTGAGAGAAAAGCAAGCCAGTGGACAAAAGAAAACCCATGTGGAATTTGGGATCATTAAGGGAGAAGATTTTATACATATATATATATATATATATTTAAGCTCCAACCAGAGGTCAGTGAGCTCTAGGGATAGTCTCTGGCAAGATCGATTTAAAAATGACTACATTTTGCAGTGGTTTTCAGTTTTGTGAAGGACACTTGCGACTTTGAGTCCACGTGGACGCGTTAGCTATTACATTTTGTCTCCATGTTTTATTATCTTTGAAAATGTCTCACTTATTGTAGGTGAAGTGAGTGACCTGAAATGTTATCTAGTCATTGTCAAGTGTAACTACATTTGAAAAAGGAAGTTGAGACAGTCACATAGCCCCGCACGTGTGCGTCTCCAGTCTGAATCAAACATACCTCTCTCCATTTCTTACTTGCTGTAAAATACAGTATTGATTGTAATTCATGTTAATAAGTGAAGAAACTTGTTGCTTGTATTTACATGCAGATTAGAACTTGAGATCAGGTCTTCAAAGTAAAGGAGGTAGTATTGAGCTGCCCCAGAAAAAAGAAGAGCTTTTTCCTGCCGCTGATGGGACTGTCATACATCCTACTACTTTTCAGCCTCATTTCGCTGTGTAAATCTGAGCTTGTGAAGCAAATGGTGTGCATGTTCTAGATACCAGGCTGCTGTTAAAATAAAAGTTTTACATTTGAATTTGTATCTGTTAGCTCAGCGTCCTTCAAAGCACTTAAATAGCCCAGGACTAAAATATATTTTATTTGTAGCATTTTGCACATGAATCCTCTAGTTTTAAAATCACATGAGCTGAATATCTTTCTCCTTTTCTTTGTGTATATCTACACACAGTCATTTGTAAGAGGAAGATTTGGCCAGCTGGACCTCTCATTACTACTGCTTTATGGGGAGCGGCTGGGGACAGCTGCTCTGGATCTTGGGTTCTATTTTGTAAGAGTCATCCTCAAGTAGGTAAAGCCAGTGGGGTATGGTGGAGAGGGAACTTGAGGAAAATGAGTGAGCTGGAAAAAATCTTACACAAGTAAAAATTAGAATTCATGGAATACAATTAATGTGTCATAATTAAGAGGCTCTTTTGAAGAGAATCTGTTAAGACAGTAATTGCACTCTACAATCCTTTTCCTGCTTACCACGGCTTACTAATAATTCTAAATTGTGGAAAGTGAATTACTTGTAGATTTTTGTCGTCTTTGCTCAGCTTGTGTGTACTAAAATTAGTTGGTTTTATTTAGCTTTATGGCTGGTTTATTTTTGTACCTACTCACTAGCAAAAACTGCTGCTAAGCTAGGCTGCATGTGTTCAGGGAGAGTGTTTGTCTCAAAGTCGTCGATAGTCCAGTTCTAATTTAAAAGAGTAAAGGTATTAATGCTGCAGTAACATTTGGGAAGCTCCTATTTACAGACACAGATCAGTTCCTAGGGATCTAAAACTGTTTGCTAGCACTGCTTTTTCCCATTAGGAAAAAGCATTAGGATTAGGATTTTCTTTTCAGAAGAAAAAAGACAACTCAGGAGCTGAGAGAAACCTTTGCACTCGAGGACCTTCTCTCATAAGCCTTCTCTCATTAAAGGCCAGCTCCTGCCATTTGACAGGGAAAACGTAATCGGGCCATTCTGGCAGCTCTCTCTCAGGTAATTCCGTCTGATATTTGTTTGTGGATCTGCCTGTGCAAGCGGCCTGCAGCCAGCACCTCGGGGCCTGCTGTGGCGTGAGGCCTGCCTTCAGCCTTGCAGCGAGGCCGGGTGTGGGGGTTTTCTCCCCCACCCAGGCTCTTCTTCCTTCTCATTTTGCTGCCATAGGAGCCTTCAAGCCAGATGATCAACCATCTGGGGATTTTAAGGAAACGAAAGGCTTACCTACAAAGCGCTTATGTGGGAGGGTGGTTCCTGTCCCCCCATGCTCCCTGCAAAAAAGACATTTTACGTGGTACTAGGAAAGAAAATGTACATTTCAACTGTAGGTCTGTTTTTCCAAATTGCAACTTTGACTGTGAAATCTTGAGGGGCGGGTTTTTATTCCTCTCTTTTTTTTTCTATTGAATTAGAAACTTAACTTCCAAAATTCAGCTGCGATCCACCTGTTGACGCAGAAGCTCTGTCAGTGTTTGCAGCGTAAGGAGTTGGTAGTCGGAATGTCTTTCCAAGACAGAGCACGCTTTTGGAAGTTCTTCAGTGCAGTGTTACCAGGCTGCCAAAGTGCAATACAGAAAGCCCTGTGTTTTCCTTCCCTGTGCTGTCTGGTAGGTGTCTGCCACAGGTGAGAGGGAGGTGTGAGGCCTGTCAGAAACAGATTCATCAGTCCTGCTGATGTTTTCCTGTGACTAAAGGGATTTTTATTTATTATTTCATTCGTTTTTCCTCTCTCTGACTCTCAGGTTGCAAATAAGACAGGAGAGTCCAAAGGTGGTCACACTTTGAAAAAGTCTGAGAAATGCTGTAGCAAGATAACATCTGATGCAGTCACACTGCTTCAGTTTATCTGTCACAGAATTATCTTCTCATTACTTCGCAGATGCAAAGTCCTTCAGGGAATAACAGAAACATTTCACACGATCCGAAGCGCCAGATTTTTGCATTTGGACTGCTGAAATAAATAATGCATGGAAAAAAAATCAAGAAATTTCTCAGCAGCAGTTATGACTGCCAGGGTGCCTTACATGTTCCAGCTAAAGTTAACTTTCATTGGCACTCTGCTTATTGTTCAAATTAGCCTTGTCTTGGCAAGTGACCAAAACTGGTGGTACTATCTGCACATTTTTATTCAGGTTTGGAAACTTTGTTCACAGCAGGTATGCTCTGCAGCATTTTCCATTGCCAGTAGCCAGACTTAAAGTGCCCCACCAGCCTGAGCACCCTGAGCTCCAGCGTGGGCAGCAGTGTGACTGCGTGCTACAAGGTTTTAGAAAAGCTCTCCCAGGTAGTATGTGAAGTGTTGGAACTGTGAGCAGCTGTAGATCCTGAGATACCATTGATACCATCGTCACATGGTGGATTTTAGCTCCCCGCTGAAGCAGAAGACAGTTTACTCCTGCATACAGGTTGATATTCGGCGGAAAGGGTAGCAGGAATTTCTCCTCTGTGTGAAGCAACCTTTGTAAGCCTGAGAGAATAAAAAAGTATTTTAACTTCCTGCCCTAAAAACTCAGCCTGGTATCTGAAAATAAAGCTGTGTTCCTGCATGCCTCTGTGTTCTCCTGTGTAATGAAGATTTTTATAGTAGAACTTAGTTAACAATTGTAACGATGCATGAGCCACAGGCAAAGCTAGTTCATTTCCCAGAGCTGCTGCCTCCACAGTATTAGCCAGAGTAAAGAGAGTAAAGTGTGCATGCTTGAGGAGAGAGAGAAATAAATGAGTCCAGGAGCGGGGGGAGTAATACTGCTGCTGTTTTTTTTTTTTTTTTTCCCCAAAAATAAAAAATCATACCTTATTTCACTTGAAAATCAAATCTGCTGTTTAAATTGCCCTGCCAATTTTTTAAGTAAACGTGTTAGCATAAATATTAATATAAAAGATTGTGCTTATTTTTAATAAATCAAGTGCATTATTGTGATATGGGTTAGCAGCTTTTTTTTTTTTTTTTTTTTTTTTTTTTTTTTTTTTTACTTAAATATTCCCTCTNTGTGGCAATCAGATAGTCCTTCCTGGTATTATCAATTGGAAAGCTGATTCTGTGTATGCCTTTGAATTCCACTGTATGATTTCAACAAATGCCCATGATAACAATCAAATTCTGCTCATGGTAATATCCTAAATAGGTCAGGTGGAATGGGAAGCAGAAGCCTTCCATCTGTTGCATTCCGCGTATTAATTACCAGAGAAATAAAAACAATGGACTTGGATCACCTTGTTTGTGCTCGGAGACCTGGGGCTGCCTGTGTACATTGCTGTGGCTGCTCAAGACAGCACGGAGCAGCGGGCAGCTGTTTGACCCAACGTCTTTCCCTCGAGACGTGGCACAACTTTTCTAGCAGTGCTTGCAGTCTGAACAGCCAAATTACAGTCCCTGTGTTTGACATAGCTAGACCTGGTGGATTTTTTCTGATGTCTTACTTCCTGCTCTTGCCTGCAGCAGCTCATCCAGTCCTGTCCCTTGCCATTCATATAGCAACAACCCAGTAAGCATGTAAAATTATGTGATGGTGGCTGTCTCTCCATCTCTCTAGGTGGAAACGCCCCTGTTTTGCCATATGATACACTGTAGAAGCTGTCAAACAAAAACATGTTAAACAAAAAAAAACATGTCAAACAAAACCTAGCAGTGCTGGTCCAATCCTGAGGAACAAGTTGCAACATTTTTACAGCAGAGGTCATGACTTGAAATACAGGGAGCTGCATAGTTAGTTTTTCTAGGAGTATTTTTGCTGATGTATTTACCTCCCCGCAACAGTCCTGGCTAATTCAGGAGTGCAATCATGGGCTAGTCCTTGGTTTTCTGACCTTGAAAAGGGAGAGGCTGCTTTCACAACCACAAGCTCCACTTGAGCAGTGAGGTGGGCATTCTCGTGTAGTCATGTCCACTGGTTTTACTGTTTTGGGAAGGTTTGTTTCATTGTTGTGCTGTATAGGTGGAGAAAATCTAAGAAAAATAATGCGTATCCACTATGGTTTTGTTACAGTGCTTTAAGGGAATGGATGGAAAATACTGTATAAGCATTCAATGTCCTGCTGTAAGAAAAGCACTACAAAAAATATGAGTAAGACCTTCCTGAGGCAGTCCTTAGGTACAGTTGAAAGGATGTTACAGTGAGCGGCTGTACTGTTTGGGTACAGCACCTGGATGAGGACAGACTGCTCGGGGAGAGCAATTCAGCCTGATCTATCTGGTTTGTCCTTCCTTCACCTTTCGTCTTGCAACTATCCAGGCTTTGAAAAACCTTCACTAACAAACACCCGTCTCCGAAAGTAACATCTTGACAGAGAGAAAAAAACCCAGAGTCGTGTAGCTACAAGAGTGAGATGACAGGGGGAGGAGAGGGAAAAGCGCATTTGAGATCAGGCCAAGTGTGCAGCATTCTTAAAATACTGATTTTTCTCACTGCTATCCAGCAAATGTCTTTTTCTCCTATAGCCTTTTTCAAAGTTAATCATTGCCATCAAAAACTTCTTAAATATTGCAGAATCAGCTTTGGCACTTAGATTCACATCTCCGGTGCAATATGAAAGCCTGAGTTTTATTTACATTTGAAATTGAAGTTCAGACCTTTGGTGTGAGGGAGACCTTTCAATGGATGTAGAAGTACGGGAGTGAGACTGAGGCTCTCCTGCGAGGCTTCTGCTGGTTCTGCCCACTAGCGGAAGTTAATACCCTGGTGTCTTTGACAGAAGGAAGACTTAACAAAATAAAGCAACACTTGTGAGGCTAGAGATGCCTCCGATCCCACACTCAGAGACGTTAGGAATGGATTTCATAAGCTGTGTTGAAGTCTGAAATGTGGCCTTTGATTAATCATATTAATTCCAACTGACACAGTAAACAGAGACAGTGACTCATGGTATAGAAGCCTGTGCGGCATGAGGAAGGTCAGATTAGCTAGGTAAGCCTTCTGTTTACTTGGTGTAGCTTGGCTCTGTGTTAATGTGTAAAACTTTCTGTCTGACAGATCCTGCAGTTGGAGGTGGGGTTTTTTTTTAAAAAGTATAGCCCTTCTGAAGCTAGGTAGAAAAAAAGAATTACAAATGCATTGTTTTTTTTCAGGCAGCAGTCTCTCTGATTCTAATGAACAATGGTAAAGAAAAGGGTGAACTGGCAAAATAAATTGGAAGCTAATTTTGGAGAGCAGAAAGACTCAGAAAATTGAAATTCTAAACTGTATGCAGCTTCAAACTATAATAATTCACTGCATATAATATGTTAATGTAGGCTTACTGATTTCATTTTCTTTAAAAAAAAAACAGCGAAGAACCCTCCTTCTTACTCTGAAAGGTATTATATTAACATGATGAGTCCTTTTCTCCTCTTTTTTCTTAAAAAAAAAAAAAAAACTCTGAGATTGTTTGACATAGAATTGTGTTTTTTAGAAGTATCATGTGCTAAGAAATACTGGTAAACATAGCAGACATTTAACCTAAGACACTTGACGTGGATGGTTCTTTGTTGTTTTGTTTTATTTTGTTTTGTTTGTTTAGTTTTCCATTGAGCTAGTTGTCTGTTTTACACGGAAAGTTTAGCTTCAGGTCAACTGAAACAATTTGACAGTGTTTTTCTTGACTTCAGAAATGCAGTATGTGGTTAAGCACATGAGTACAAGTGTGTAGATGCTAACTGAGGTGGAGCTGGCTGAGGACAGTGAAACTCTTTGTGTCTGGTGGATGTTCCTGTATTGTGAAACACAACTGTGCAGTCCTTCCCACATCTCCACTGCACTCCTGTTTAGCAAGGAGCTATAAGCGGTTTATTTCCTGGGGTCTTTGTTCGGCACCTGCAGCTCCGTGAACTCATACCTATCTGTTGTGATTTGACCCAGCAGATTGCTAAGTCCCACACAGCTATTGGCTCACCCTCCCCCCTTCCCCAAATGGGATGGGGGAGAGAATAAAGAGAAAAATACAGTAGAACTCATGGGTTGGGATAAACACTATTTACTAAGATAGTAAAGAAAGCAAAAGAAGTACCACTACATATATATATATATATATATATACACACACAAAGAGGATACGCAGAGCAAGGTCTCACAGCCAGCAGCAATCCTTCCTCTCGGCTAACCGCTTCCGTAAAAATCACATGATGTTATATGGTATGGAATAGCTCTTTGGTCAGTTTGGGTCAGCTGCCCTGGTCCTATTGCCTCCCAGCTCCTTATGCACCCCTAACCGTTTCACTGGCAGAAGAATGAGGAACTGAATCTTCGCTCTATTCAACACTGACAGGATGTTATCAGTTTTATTTTTCTTCTGAGACCAAAACGTAGCTTCATACTAGACCCTATGAGAAAAGTAACTTCTGTTAGAAACTAAGACACCATCCTATATGGCTGGACATTGCTCCAAGGAGCTCAGAATCCTGCCCAGCAGTGCCCAACCGCCATGACTATACTCGGTGGTTTCAAAGCAAGAATGAGGTCCTGGTTCAGAAGGTGACTGTGAAATCTGTCCTTGCAGTCACAAGCCCATCTCCAAGAGTGAGGATGGTCGTAAAAACAGGCTTCAGGCATTTCTTCTGTTTCTTCTTAGCTGTTGGATTATTGAATTAATAGCTGTCTCTCCAACACTGTGACCACTGTTTGCTGGGGAAGGAGGAGTGAGCTTTGGATGAGGTACTCACTAATTCAAGTGTGGCACAAGGCTCAGATGTAGCCAGTCTCTCTAAACCAGGGCTGAGTGGACGCTGAGATTCCTAGTGAGCCTTGCAGTTAGAGAGAAAAGTTGGTCTCAGTGGTCTTCAGCCTGCAGTCTCCCTTCTCTCTCAGTGCTGCACTGTAATTAGTGGAAAATTGATGGATTTAATTCCTGTACACCTACTATCAGGTGGAAACTTGCTTTTGGTTTAATGTGGGCTTTGTGCATACTTACATGTAAATGCCTAATTCTGCTTTCATTCTTACATTTCAGGGTATTTTTATGTTTTGTTGTGTTTTCCTTTAATCTTCCATTTATCCAAGCATGTTGTAATCTTTCAATTCACAAGCGTGCTTAAGCACATTGGTGCCTTACTGTTAGCAAGAATTAATTGTCTACGTTAGAAGTAAAAGTTCACGCATTGCTGCCTATGATGGGAAAGGCTGGCGAAGATACAATCCACTTATGTTCTGTTAAAAGACAATCACCATTTTCCACAGTTTCAAACCAGTTCAGGCCTTCCATTGTTCATTTACGGGTATTCCTAGACCTCTAGGTGATTCTTGGTAATGAACTTTCTCTAAGTAGTCCAGATTTTCCTTAAAACACAATGCCTAGAACAGGGCATGACTTCAAGTGAGGTGTAGATGTTTTGGTGAACTAGTGTTGTTTCACACACGCTTTTGTCAGCTATTTTGTGTCCAAGGCAGTGATACGGGAGAGGGACTTATATCTGGCAAAAAAAAAAAAGAGAGAGAAAAAAAGGTTAATCTTCTCTGAAAAGGCAGTGAGAGAAAATTGCTACGATTCAGACTGCTGTAAGATAAACGAGTAATAGCTCATGTTCAACAGCAAAGCATGTTCATATAGCATGAATAGGATGGATGTGTTGTATGATAAATCTAGACACAGCAAATAAATTTCAGCTTGAAAAGTAAGATACCACATGAGACAGCATGTGCAGGAAGAATGTTAATGTTTAGGAAACTGAAGGAACCGGCGGAAAGGAGGGCGCAGAAATGAAGAATAGATATTTTCTTTTGTTACCAGGATTGATTGGGTGACTTTTTTTTTTTGTCTTTAAAACATAATAGCCTTCCCTTATTGTCAAAATGGTAATATATATAAAGCACTTCCTGTAATATTTCTCTTCAAAACGACTATTCATCAGTCCCAGAGTCAGATGCTCATATTTCAGCTCACAATTTAGTTTAGCAAGTTTATACTTCAGAGTAATCAGTCATCTTTAGCATTTGTGTTTTTAATACAAATCTCAACTACAGAAGCGCATCGCGCTCTTAAGCAGGGAAAGATTGGCTAATCCTGATAGTACTTTTCATCTCCTGGCAAAGAAAGAAATTGCTGCTTTTCAGAGGGAAAAAGAAAAGTGTTCTTCCCAGTCCAGCAGTTCAGAACTTGGAAAGATTGAAGGCAGGAGACTGTCTTCTGTTAACCTAGTGCAGGTGTGACAGTGGCCAGTGACAGAAGAGTATCTTAGGGGCTTGGTGGGGGGAGAGTGAAGACAAGGGTAGGATAAATGTGGGATCAGGTCCTGACACCATCTGAATATGTGGTGAGGGGAATGACAGCAAATGCTGAACAAGCTCTTGGGACTTAATCTACTGCAGCCCTGAAGAGCCTCCATTTAAAACTTGTTCTCCAGTTTACTCCATAACCTACAAATTCACCCGCTTTCTCTGACAAACTTCTGCTCTTGCCAGAGCAGGAATTATCTTCAGTAATATGCTTGACTGTCTGGTTTGGCCTCTTTTTCATGCTTCAATAGATCACCTTCTCCTGCGTCCTAACTCTGACGTAGCACTGAAATGTGGGCACCACCTGCTTAACAAACTGCATTAGAAAATCATTAATCTCTGTGCCATTTTCCTTGCACCACCTCTCTTATCTCAGCTGCGCAGTTAAACTTTTCTCGGGGGAAAGCAACAAAGAATTTGTCTGTTGTCTCCTGTGAGGTGACCTCCCTCAAAGCACTGCATGGAAATTCTCCTCCTGGATCCACTGTAATGTGTGGGCCTCCTGCTTCCTCCTCCTCCACAAAGGTGCATGTGGTACAGTCCAAACCACAGAATCGGGTGGGGTGTTTCTCCAACGTCACCAGTGGCGTGCAACTGTCAGTCAAACAGCTGAGTTAATTTCTGGATTCCTCTGCTCAGCACTGGCATGGTGGGTCCCGTTCTGGGCTCCCCACTACAAGAAAGACATGGACATACTGGAGAGAATCCAGCAGAAGCCCACCAAGATGCTGAAGGGACTGAAGCACATCTCCTGTGAGGAAGGTCTGAGAAAGCTGGGCCTGTTCAGCCTGGAGAAGAGGAGGCTCAGGGAGGATCTCATCAGTGTCTATAAACACCTGAAGGGAGGATGAAAAAGAGGACAAAGCCAGGCTCTTTTTAGTGGTGCACAGTGCCAGGGCAAGAGGCAGTGGTCACGAACTGGAACACAGGAGGCTCCATCTGACCATCAAGAAGCACTGCTTTACTGTGTGTGTGACAGGGTGCTGGCACAGGTTGCACAGAGAGGCTGTAGAGTCTCCTTGGAGATATTCAAAAGCTGTCTGGACATGGACCTGGGCAATCTACTATAGCTGGCCCTGCTTGAGCAGGGGTCGAACGAGGTGACCTCCAGTGGTTCCTTTCAGCCTCAGCCATCTTGTGATTCAGTGAAGTGCTGCAGAGTAACAAGGACTGGGCTGCTTGAGTCCAGGGACTGCTAATGAGCAATAGAAAATTGGAGAATCCTGTCCTTGCTCCACTGTTCAGTGGCTGTGTGCCAGTCTTTCACACAGACTGACAAACACACTCTTTTTTTTGTTTCAATCCTGCCTATCCAGTAAAATATACATCATTCTACAAGCAGAAGCGGATCGTCGTGGAGGCTTTTTCAGTTTTTGTGCAACTTTGCCGGTCCCTACATCTAGACATGCTTTCAAAGATTGCTCAGACTCATGTTTTAATTAGGTTTTATTTCTTTATCTTAAAAGGATGAGATGAAGAATCTGCACTAAAGCTTAGTCTTTTGAATTTGTTTATTAGAAAGTAGGCTGTAAATGCTAATTCCAGATAACACTGAAAATAGTGTACAGTAACTGCTTAAAAAGCCACTGTATATTGTAACATGATTAATTTGTAGAAACAAATTGCTAAAATAACCTGACTGACAGTCTATGCCAATAATTACACATAATAACTGTGGGCAAACATAGCATATAGTTGCTAGAGTGTTTTCTGTTTTGTGTGATGGTTGTAAGCAATTCTTGCCAGATGGGCTGATAATGTAATTAGGAATCGTTGTGTTAAATGAGGCAGTATTTAAATTGGCAACTAATTTTCCTATCTATTAACCATCTTAAAAAAAGAAGAGCTGTTACCCAAATGATTTCTAGCTGCTAATCCCTAACAAGTAGCGTAGCACTTCTTTGCACTTTTTTTAAGCACAGTCTAGCAAATTGTTTTCTGTAGGGCCTAATATGTGTGGGACAAAATAAGAAAGAGAGGGAGTTAGGAGATATTACAAATTCTGAAGTTTTTAGATGGGGTGGACTTCTACTAAGCCAGCATACCATGGTGTGTGGCAACAGCTCATGAGCCAGTAATGGGATGCTTCCTATTTATAGTCTCTAAATGTGGACGTAAAACGTTTTTACTTTGTGATAGTTCACTCTGTGGCATACTCCATCAAGCAGAGTAGGACTATAAGCCCTATTTTAAGCATATGTGTGGGAGAAATCATGAAAGCACAGCAGGACAAGATTTTGAACGGCATATGAATGTTAGTAGTGTGGAATGATCGCTCGTTGCTGGGGAAGGAAGGGAGGGGAATAGAAAGGGGGACCCTTGGGTCAGGTTGAAATCCCAGGGAAGGCACGATCATTTGTAATTTTCATTGTGGTCTCTCACAGATGCAGCTTCACTGGACCTATTGGCTTGCGCAATGGAAACTATCAGTTGCCTAACATTAAGATTTTGACTAAACCCCAGAGTGACCAGTGAGGAATCTGCATTGCTTGACCTAAAAGAATCAGGCCCGTTAACTTGAAAATCTAGAGTCAATTTTTCCATGGGCCTCTTTTTTATTGGGGTGAAAATTATGGCTGTCTCAGTGTGGATTACCCAGGGAATCACATCAAAAACAATAGCGCAACAGGGTTGCGTGCAAGCCCTCGGATTCCACACCTGGCAAAGGCTGCATATGCTAAACCCCATGGAGAACTGCTTCAAAGAAATGCATTATGCACTTGCTGCCTGTGGGATGCTTTTGTATGTTTTTCTGAACATTACTAAAAACTTAAGACCTCAAACTAAAGCAGGAAAGAGACACTTCACTGAGTCTGAATATGGTGTAGGTCAGAACAGAGGCAAGGTTTGTCCCTTCTAGCGCATAAGGAAGTCACTTTCTGACTGCATGGTACATTTTACAAACTGCACATCACTGCTCACCAGACAGTTAAGTTAGGAATAGAGAATGCCTAGTGTTGATGATGTTATATTGGCACCACTTGCAGTAACAGACAGGGCATGTGTCTGAACCACGGGTACAGGAAACTTTGCTGAATGAAAAAAAATGACAGATCAATAGACATTTTTTTTTCTGATATCAAAATACACCAATATTTGGCAGTGGAAAACTTAAAAAAATTAAAGACATAGTGATGAGTTAAATTATTGAAGCAGGAGAGTATACAGTAAGTGCTATTTGATGCTGGCACTAAATCAAGCACTGGAAAGTTTGAGATCCTTGAAGTATTGACAAAGTATTTGACTTCCACTTGAAATGAATCCTTACAACTGTTTTTTTTCAGAGTCTCCACCTATTCAGAGTAGAAAGCGATGCATAGCCTAAAGAGACTTCTGCCTCCCTTTTGATGCATTTCAATGTTCATGACTTTCAGTAAACAGGTTTTGAGTTGTTGGATTTTTTTAAGCACTTCACTTACTGGCACGTAGATGAGGTGCCAGATTTCCTCTGTAAGTTTGTCATGGCAAAGGTGGATGTTGCCATCTTGCTCACTCTATATGCAGGCATCTTTATGAACCTCTTATTAGTAATCGTTCTAGTTCTGTATGAAGCATACTATTCACGAAATAATAACCTCCAGGTATGGTGCGAGGTGCAGATTTCTTGTCGCACAGCTGTAGGTGACCTTTGGGGGTAAAGAAAGGCTTTTACATTTACTGTATAGGTCTGAAGCTGAACTTGGAAATGACAGAAAAAAATCAACTACAGGCTTTCTTTTTGTGCCTCAGAAAGTGAAAGGAAATGTTTTTAATGCTGAGCATGTGATCAGTCAGCAGCGTGTGGGCCATTTCTCCTTCGTAGCCTCAGTCAGCTGTTCCTCTCTGATCTTGGCTTTTGCAAAATATGACTTCATCTAACTGTTTGAAAAAACATGGCAATGGCTAAATAATCAACTCTTAGAGATAGGACATGATCCTTTTGAGGTGGCTGCCATAAATCTAGTGGACCTGCTTTGCCAGCCAAGGAGAGCTCTGATTCTTGGTCTCTGGTGCTTTGCCAGGAGGCCATTGAGGAGGATGCCACCACCGCTATTGGCTCTCCCTCAGCATCAGTGCCTTCTCTCCCTGCTGCAGATAGGTGAAGGTATGAGTTGAGGTGGCATGGAGCTCAGGTTTCATTAGCAAGCTGGGCAGTGAAGTGCAATGGCAATGGCAATGGAATGAGCACGCTGCATATTTGCCTCCATCTGCTCTGGCCTCTGGAGATGGGGCAGGGCAGGCAGCCTTGGGCCTGGAGGCCTCTGGCTGCCACCCTGTGACTGACCGGAGCCGGTCTGGAAGCAGCCCAGCAGCCCTGTTAAACTGGCAGAGAACTGACACAGAATAAAGCAGGCTCTGGCAGTGACAACATGAAAGTGGCTCTTAATGAGATGGGGAGGCACTAAAGAAAATTCAGACCCAAAGGGCAGTGGGAAGAGAAGGAGCTCTCAGTCAGTTATACCCACCCTAAAGTGATCTGCTAATCACTGCTGCCATTGTAAGGACCACAATAAATCTGTGTCTGCCCTGGCCGCCCGCGTCTCATTATGCACAAACATGCAGATCGGGAATGTTAGCCTCAATAGCGATTTGTCGTGTGAGCGTGGCCGCAGCAGAGTGGGCTGGGACCTGCATGGTTAGCTGTCTTTGTGTTTTCTTTTTTCTCTTTTTTTTTTTTCTTGTGCGGGATATCAGTTTTCTTCTGGAAATGCTGATTCGTTCTGTCCTGTGGGCAGTAGCAGTAAACTTGCCCTTTTCCTCAGTGATTTGTGAATTCTGTGATGTTAACATTTTATTCAAGGTGTGTGGGGGGGAAATATCTTTCATATATATCATAGTTAGTGATTGAGCTTTTGTTTGTGGTGTTTTTTTTTTTCAGTCCTCCTCCATGTACAGTGTCATGCATATTACTGAGGCTAAGGCAACACCTACATGTATTTATGCAGCTGATATACAGTGATCATTACTCAAACATCACAGACTGCCTTGGAAATGCTAATTAATTTAAGCCCTGCAGCACCCCTTTGAGGCAACTTTTGTTGGTCGTGATGGATGCACACATGGTAGCAGCTCTTTGTTATTTGTTTTTAACGTGATTTCTATCCCAGAGAGGAGAGGAAGGAAAAAAAAAAAAAAGAATAACTCTCACTTTCATAGGTAGTTGACAGAATGTTAGATTTTAATCTCAGAGAAACAATGTATGAAGCAAACTGCGGATTTTATTGCAAGTCATGCCTCAGAGATTCTTATTTTCTTTTAAAGCCTCAGTTCCTGGAGCCAGGTGAACTTGGATATATCCTTTTGTTTTTAAAAGTCTGTCCAGCTTGTGTGTGGTTGCAAAATAAATTTTAATGCATTGTCTCCACTTTGTCTAAAATCTGAGATGCAGTGAGGTAGATAAATAACTTGACTAAGGTTGTGGTTTTGTTTACATTTAGTCTTAAAATTGTTGCATGATTAAGACTGGGAATACCAATGACAGGTGCATGCAGTTCAGAAGAGTCCCACAGATTACTGCTTGGTTTTGTGTTTGTTTTCTTCAGATCTTTGCAGTCCCATATTGTGTTAACTAGGTAAAATGGGTAACCTTCTCCTTATGCAAATCAAAAATGTTTTAAACATCAGCTCACACTTTTTTTGTCTATGCTCATTCTAAGACCTATTAAAGAAGCATTCCGCATTTCTTCTCCAAGTGCTTTATCCTCTGTCCTTATGCTCCTTTCTGAACTCAGTCCTGTTTCTCCATCTCCTTTGTCAACACTCATTTCCTCTAGCTTTCTCTCTTGCCCTTCTCACATCCACTTTCAGTGCTCGATCTCTCGCTGCCTTGAGTCTTCAGTACTGACAAGGGCTACAGAAGTGGGGGGTTGAAGGTGGACTCAAACCACAGCCAGTCCTGATGTCTCACTCCCTCCTAATGGAAAATTCTTAATTCCTAAGCATTTTTCTAGGAGGCAGGTGTCTGCTATTACCTACAGCACAATTTCACATTTTGGGACCAATCTGAGACCACACTGTCACCAGAAGAGGCAATCACCCTTTTCTTGTATCTGCTCCTCCCATCTCCTTTCAAGTAACTGTCTGACATGACAGATTACTAATTTTTTTTTGCAGCTGAAGGTGAGGAATCTAATCTGATTTGCAGCACAGCTACATGGGTACTAGTGCTTGTGCCAGGAAGCCATGGGAAACATCCCGCCAAGAGCAGGGGTAAAATGTGACCACCGCTTTTGGTAGTGGTACAGGTCTCTTACTGAAGTAAATTATCATTTAATGACACCCCCAAGCTGTAGTTTCAAAGTGATCCTGCATCTCAGCTCATTCCCATGCTGTGACCTTCTGCTTTGTGCTAGCAGAAGCATTTTCCTGCAGCTGTGGTGAACCAGACTGGTCACTTGAGCCAAATGGGGAAAAAGAGGATCTCATTTGTTTTCTGTGTTTTTATTAGGCAATTTTTGGCATAAATTGTCCTCCCAATTAACTAAACAAGTGGCCCACTCTTGGGCTGCCTTGCAGTCAGTGCTTTTCACTGTGTTTATAAATCTGCCATCCTCCTGTTCCCAGGCAGTGAAGGCTGTGGTAGGTTGCCACCGCTTGGAAGGAGTTACGCCGCCTTCTTATGCTTTCCAAGCTTCATGTTTCTGCTTGTTTCTGCTCAGACTGGCACTCAGCCCTCTACCTAGAAACCTCATCAGCCCTACGGCAAGCAATGCTTTAAACAGGACACAAAGCAGTGTGTGTGTCCCAGACTTGGCAAATTGCTGAGACACATGGACTGGGCCAAAAAGAAGTTTGAGATGGTCATAAGTTCATTTGCTGTGCAAATACAGGCTTGGTGGGTGTTCACCCTTCCATGACCATAACTATTTTAAAGCATTCATTATAGTCAGCTGTTCTGGAGGGGCCTCAGCAGCATGTCTTTTCCAAAAGTTACACTTTATTTTTCAGGGCAACTTTCATCTTCATTTTTAAACTAAAGATAGTTTAGACAAAAAAACTTTAATGATTTTTTTGTTTGTTTAGTTGAATATGAAAACCACCTCTCCTTTCTTCTGTTTCGGCAGTTAAATATTCTGGTTGACACTGGGAGCAGTAATTTTGCTGTAGCAGGTGTGCCCGATCCTGATGTCACCTCCTACTTCAATACAGAGCTGTAAGTACCTGTTCTGCACGCCGTGGTGGGATAGGATGTCTTTGAGATTCTGACTCCTCCATGCAAAAGAGGATGATCAGGCAGCTCATGGGGCTTCTCTGACATCTCATGAGAGTGGGATGTTTTCTTCCTGAACCAGAAGGTTGGCTGTCCCTGATGTTGAGTCCCACCTGCCACCACAAGTGGTCCCAGTGATGACAGCAAAACTGAGATCTGGTCCCAGTGAAGATTAGAGTTGGGGAAGAAGGGAGATTACAGGGTAAAAATCATTTCCAAAATCACACCAACTTCAGCCAATTTCTTATCCAAATGGAAGGAATTAGAAGTTTAAATTTACTTTCCTTTTGTTTAAAAACAATAATTAATAAACAGTAATTTAATCTACTACTTGACACTTCATCCAAAACCAGAAATGATGAGTCAAAAACTAATTTGTTGTTTATTTTGGACAAGGTCCTCAGTCACTGATTGGGGCAGGCCCTGTGCTGAGTCAGGCTGTTCAGAAGATACAACTTGGAGATTTTTGTGCCTGTTATGCGCAAAATTTAACAAGAGCTGACATTAGTCACAGCCAGCCACAGCTTTGTCTGAACCATTCTCCCTCCTTTCATCGTTCTTTTCTGCCCTTCTCTCGTTTCAGTTATTTCAGGTAAATTTCTACAAATCAGAGTGCCTATCTTTAGCTGAAGCACATGGATAAAATTACTTAGAGAATTTAAGTAATTAAATTCTGATTTGAGAGGCAGGAGAACATCACCATTTTCGTTACCTCCTTATGTATTTTACCACAGGGTATTGTTTCTTTCCAATATGGTGCACTGGTGATGGAGGCAAAGCCCGCATTTCCCTGCTGCCTAGTACAATAACCTTACCGCCTGTCACATATTCAGCTGTTAGTCGAGATACTTCATATAGGTCTGAAAAGTCCAAAATTTGCACCTGAATGGTGTTTCCACACTACTGCAGAATTTTACTTGATAGCTATCCCCTTCCATAGGTAGTAGCCGTAATTATAAGGAAACTTAATTGTCAGGAATTAAAAGAAAGTGTGAGTATTCCTTCTCCCTATTCAGTGACGTTACTTTGTCTGGAAGGGCAAGGCCCCTCTCATAAGAACCACATATCACTGCAAACAGCAACAACGACAGAGGCTATGTGTTGAGAATGCTGGGAAACCACTTGAAGGTTACAACCTCTTATCAGCCTTCTCTGTGTACGCTGTGTTTTGAGAACTTTGGTATAAAATTAATAACAAAACCTTGAAAATTAGGCCCTGCAGAGTTAAGGGTGCTTTATCAAATGATTCAAACTCAAGTAATAATAGCAGAGAGCAATTGCAATAGCAGTTCCTAGTTTGGGTTGCATTGATGCAGAGCTGGAATATGCTCAGAATAAAGTGCAGCCATTAGCACGCTTGAACCTCTTGCTTCTTTCATTTCAGATAGTTTGAGCATAAATGTCATCTGGGTGGCATCCTGGCCCCGCTGAAATCAGTAAGACATTTAAATGCTGATTGAAAGAAAACTCTGTAGGTCACCTGTTACATATCCCCTGCTGAGGCAGGGCTGTCACTAGATTGGATCAGCCATAGCTGAGCCCTGCCAAGTCCTGTAAGCCTCTGAGGGTGGAGAATTGACGAACTCTGGGGACCGTGTTTCACTCATGTGCCATGCTCTCTTATAGAGGAAATGCTTCCTAATATCCAAACTGAACTTCACAAAAGGGTGTTAACTCTTGTATGATTGTCTGACAAAGAAGGTTGTCTGTGTCATATTTGTAGCTGTCTTTCAAGTGGTTGTAAGCTGCTATGAATTTTCCTTGTAGCCTCATTTGCAAAACACATATCCCCTTATCTTCTCACAGGTCCTGTTCTTGAGCTGCCTGACCTATTTGGCAGCCTGCTGCCAGTCCATCTCCACATCCCTGTCAAACTGGGTTCCCACAGCTGGCCACAGTATTCCAAATATGGTCTCACCAGTGCAGACCAGATGAGGATCATAAACTTGCTTGAATATGTTGTCTGCGGTCCTCCAAATGTGTTCACCCGATCTACAAAACTTTGTGCTTCTTGTTGAATGCTATGAGGTTTCTTTTGGCCCAATCTTCCCATTCTTCAAGGCTCCCCTGGATTCAACTTCTGCTGTTCAGCATGTCAGCTTTGCTCTCTAAGGTTGTGTCTGTCTTGTGAAAATCTTCTGAGGGTGCAGTCTGTCCATCATGCTGATTCTTCACAAAGGTGTTGAGCCATTTTCCCTCCACTGATGTGTACTCTGCATGTCATGAGCATGACACTGGGCCTTTGATCATTGGCCCTTTTGGGTCTGGTGGCATCGCTCATCTTCAGCCACCCAGTGGTCTGTTCATCCAGCTCTACATCCTCAGCTTCCAAACGGGGATGCTGTGGGAGGTGATGTCAATAGTCTGACTGGAGACATGCTACAGCCCCTGCTGTCTCGCCGGCTACGTAGCCAGTCATCTTGTTGTAGAGGGCAATGAGGTTGGTCAGGCATGGTACGCCTGTGAAATTCCTTGCTGAGTGTCCCTTTTTACCTTCTTGTCCCTTTTTACGTTCTTGTCCTTCGTGTGCTTGGGAATGGATTCCAGGAGGCGGTTCTTTGTGACTCTTCCTGAGCAAAAGTGAAGCCAACAGGCCTATAGGCCCTTGGGCCCTGCTTCTCGTCTTTTTGAGACTGGCCTTATGATAGCCTTTCCCAGTAATCAGGCCATCTTCCCTGGTTGTCATGATTTTAATAGTAAATAGTAGGCAGGGGCCTTGCTATTACGTCAGCCAGATCTGTAAAATGTCCTAAGAGTGACCTTTACCCATGTGTAAGTGAAACAAAGAGCTCGTGTGCACATTTCTTTCATGCTATGTGGGACACTTCAAAATTAAATAAAGATGTTGCCTCTCATCTAGTAATTATTCCTGTAGTTTTTCTCTTATCTCATTGTAAAGTGCTTCCATTTCAAAGTCATAAACTGCAAAATGACGGCAAAAGAAAAGAAGGGTTAGTAATTTGTTGAATTAATAAAACTACTGGGACTAAGTTAGAGATGTGTGCTTATTAGAATATTAATATTGTGTTGGAGAAACACCGTGATGGGTCTGAATGTCCTGACTGCAAAAATCTTAATTTCGTTCAAATGATCAAAACACTAAATGAAATGCATGATTGGTTTTGGACTGAAACTGGGGAGTATGCATAGGGAAAGTATCATCTTTATTTCAAGAGTCTTAAGGAACATGGCATGTGTGTTGTTCAGGACAACCCTCCTTAAGCAATTTTGGAATTAATTTGTTAAATCATAGTATGTGTCATGTTTTTGTGTCATATAATTTCATTGTTTAATTATTTTAGTTTTTCTGTACAAAATAAATAGTTATTCTCATGAACTCTTTCATGACTTGTTTTTTTGAGTGGCTCTTACAAAATTCTGCTGTGAAAAGTTCTGAGTCTGCCATTGATGATCATACTTTATAAGGCACTGAGATATATAATGTTTTGAGAAATGGCCTCATTCGTCCCTCTAAGCTGAAAAAAAAATAGTCACAGTGTTTGTTTCTCTTACTATTCAAAATAATAAGTAGTTTTTGTTGAATATGCTGCTTATGATAAAAGAGCTACTTAAATTTATAAATTGATTTTCAGACTTAAAACTAAATCAGTGTTGGTGCTGTAATGGCACATGAAAGAATGACATACTCAGGCTGTCAGAATTCAGCATCAGTATCCAGTTTTATTTCAGTGTAAGTACCACTGCCTCACAGTCTAAAGCTTGAAGAGCAAACTGTTCAAGAGGTAGATGGGATAAGAAAATTATGAGCAATATACTGAGATAATGCAATAAAATACATACCAGTTGCCAAAAGTAAGCTTCTGCTTTATGATATGGTCCTGTGAGTTTGGCTATGTACACTGCATGTTTTACGGTTTGGGTTAAATTATAAACTTATTCCAGAACCCCTTCAAATTAGATGGGACTTCTTGGTTAAAAACTGGTAATTTATGCTGTGGAATAGCCTTTAGACAACTAGGTTGGTTGTTTGGTATTCATTTTCACTTCATCTTAAAGTTACTGTCCCTGTGTGGCTCATCTTGTGCTATCACCAGGGAGGGGATCAAAACTTCAGATCCTTTGGTCCACTGCCATTTTCCATCCCTTCTTTGCCATTGCTGTCTGCAAAGATAATTTGGTGCTTAGGAAAAAGTGAATGGTTACATAGGAAAACCTGAGGCCTTGTTTTATTATTATTTATGGCAATGGGAGGGCATAGAATGAAGGAGTTGCGTGTTTGGTGAGGTCGATGTTAAACAGGATTTTCTGCCTAGTGGTTTTGTTGTTGTCTTGTTGAGTGTCCTTCAAATGTAGAATGACAAGAGAAATAACATTTTGGCTGTGTTTTGTTCAGTGCTAAAGGCTGGCACTGAGGAGTAATCGCACAAGAAAATGAATCCGTTGCTAATTTTCTAGACTGAGGCTGGAGAACTATTCAAGGTCTGAGAATGACTTTGTGTTGGCTGCTCTGGAGAGAAGACAGTAACTGCTAAAGAGAGGGAGAAGGGAGTGGTAGTACCACAGCACCATCCCCTAGTAGGTCTTTTTCCTTGTCTCCCACAAAGGTATGCTCTTGTTGTGGTTTAACCAGCTAGCAGCTAAACACCACACAGCCTTCTGCTCACTCTCCCCCTCCCAGTGGGATGGGGGAGAGAATTGGAAAAAAAAAGGTGGAACTCATGAGTTGAGATAAAAAGTATTTACTAAGGCAGAAAAGGAAGAGAGAAATAACAGTAATGATAATTATGTATATATATAAAAAACAAGCGATGCACAAAGCAGTGGCTCACCACCTGCTGACCGATGCCCAGCCAGTCGCCAAGCAGCAGCCCCTGCCCAGCTAACTCCCCTCTGTTTTATAGTTACCTGATGTCATATGATACAGAATATCCCTTTGGCCATTTTAGCTCAGCTGCCCTGGTCCTGTCCCCCTGCAGCTCCCTGTGCTCCCTGCCCCTTGCTGACAGGATAGTACCAGAAGCTGAAAAACTGAAACGTCCTTGGCTCTGTACAGCACTGCTCAGCAACAACTAAAACATGAGTGTGCTATCAACTTTTTTTTTCTCCTAAAGCCAAAGCATAGGATCATATCAGACACTATAAAGAAAATCAACTCTGACCCAACTGAAACCAGAACAACTCTGTCCTGCTGCAAGAACTAAATTTCTTATATTTGTTTCATAGACAAAATGGCTTGTTTGGAATCGTCTGTGCTGTGTGTTTGTTTTAAAACCTTCGACCTGTGAATTTGAACAGCTCTCTAGTTTTGACCTCTAAAGATGTTTTCTTCTTTCAGATCAGTGAGATGTAAAAGCATGGGCAGATTACAGTCAATAAGATGTAGCAGGAGATGTTTTTGCAGAATAGAATATAATTACTGTCACGAGGACCGCGTGAGATCCCTCCGTAAATTAGGAATTTTTCTCCTTGAAATAAATAATAAGGCTTCCTCTTCAATATGATATTGTGTTCTTTACCAGTGAGATGAGCATCCTTGTACACATTACCTCTTTATGAAATGTGTACGAGGATGAGGGGAAGCACAAAGGGTTAGAAAGTGACTCTGCCTTTGCACAGAAGAATTCACCAGCAATACTGGGTGATGAGCCCTGTCTTTCTGTATCCCATTCCAGAGCTCAATCTGTGAGGCTGTTAGTGCTCAGGGAGAGCTATGTGCTGCTGCTATTGCTGGTCATGTAGGGTCAGTGTTTGCAAATTAGCTTTGCTTCACTCTCCCAGTACTCACCTTTCTCTCTACTTTTACGTTATTCCTTTTCTGTTGCACAGCCAGACACTTCTCTACATGAACAACCCTTGTATTTTCCCTTCCTTTCCCTGGTCGCCTCCTTTCTCTTATGTTGCTAATTATTCAGACTGCATTTTGATTTATAAAATGTACTGCCAGTATCACAGTAGTGCTCTGCAGACCCTGACTGAGCAGAGATGTCCCTTTGTCTACATGTCACAGAAATGCAGAATTAGGCAGAACATTAAAACAGCAGTAGCAGTGACCAGGTACAGGTAGTAAGTACCAGTAGCTCTGAAATTTGTGCATTTTGAAATATAATCAGCACAGCCTATTGCCTCATTTATTTCTGCTCTCCTGGATGTTACAAGCTACTGGGTCTTGAAGACCCCTGAAGGACTAAGCATTGGGAATATCAAGAGCTACTCGGGGTTTGAGCCTGGCCTCTTATTCCTCCTTTAGCTAGGAAGAGGAACGCATATGTGGTCCATTTGGTCACATCACCCTATGAGATGAAGAGTGTGCTCAAAAAGGTGGGAGTTGTCTGTGTATCCATCTGAATGAGGTTCTCAAAGCAGGTAAAATCCCACCAGCTTTCCTCTGGCTGGCTCAGGTAGGGGTGGCTGTGTAGCTGTCCATGGCAGCCCTTGTGCCAGGAGGAGCTGGCTCCGAGTCGGCTCTTGTCGGTGAGCTCCCATCTCTTGTGCTGCAGCCACAGTCTTCACGGCTCCATGGCATCTTCTGTCAGAGCAGCTGTTAGATTACAGCTGGGTGGATAAAGCTGTCTGTGCTTGATAAATGACCTACGCTTTCTATTGTGTTACACACGTAATTTTTTTTAAATTTACTTTTAAAAAGGCTGTCAAGCTAAAAGTCTGTTCGGATGAAGCAAGCATGGTCATTCATCTCTTTAGAAGGAGAAACTGCATGCCAGGGAACAGGACATGCAAGGAACAGTAGCTCTTTGGTAGTGATGCAGATGGAATATGATTGCTTATACTACAGGTTTTTAAAATGAAAAATCTTGTGATGTTTTTTCTATGTTTTTGTTAAGCCTTCTAAACAGGATTTTTTTTCTTTGCTTCTTTGCTTTTGGTATCTGGTCTAGAAGGAAATCCTCCCTTTCATCCTCCAAGTTAGTGAATTGTTTGTTAGTGGTATCCAGATCCACTTACTTCCTTAAAGACAGGCCAGAATGCAGATTTGGACAATGTTTACCATACTGCTTTACTCACAGTAACATCCTAATTTACCCAAAGTAGAATTTTAATAATATTAATGAGGTATTAGTCTACAGCTATTCTGTTGTCTTGGTATTTCAGTTTTAGATTTGAATTCAGAAGCTTTTTATTTCCCAGTACTACTTAATATGATCTATCTCCAGTTAAAAATTACTGCTCCTATTGTGATGGACCAGTCTGAGTCAGGGACACACTGCATTAGATGGCATAAAACCTTAGGTTAAAAAAAAAGGAAAAGTTTCAGTCATTGATAGCTTCAGGATAAAAGCTCAAGGTTTTTTTTTATTACTATTTCTTGTCTAGCATTGTAAATAAACAGCTCACAAATAAGTGTGTCTTTTCCTTTTAAAGGTCGAGTACATACAAATCACAAGGGATTGATGTCACAGTTAAGTACAGTCAAGGAAGCTGGACTGGAGTGCTGGGCACAGATGTCATTACTATCCCAAAAGGAATCGATGGCAGCTACACCGTCAACATTGCTACCATTCTTGAATCAGAGAATTTCTTCTTACCAGGGGTTAAATGGCATGGGATTCTTGGTCTTGCCTATGACACCTTAGCCAAGGTAAATCATTGCTTCCCCAGCCTTTATCTTTCACAATGACAATAGATAGAAATCTAAATATTAAAGAGAGCAGATAATGATCTGTCAGCATGAGGTTCTTCCCTTCCAATGACTCTTTCCTAAGGATCCTTCACATTTGTTAAATTCCAGAAGTAATAAATTGGGTTGTGATGGTACCACAGTCCCATATGATGATTTAGGCTTTTCTGGTGATGAAGGCTCCAATTTTAGCATACCTGGGATGAATAAGCTTTGACAGAGATTGTAGTACCAGAAGATGAGAGTAAAAATTATAAGGCTACTGGTGTGTGTGCAGAAAGCGCTTTTTAGGGCTCTAATAATCTCCTTCAAGACTCGTCAACAGACTGCTGAACCTTCTTGTCAAAGCCTTTGTCATCTCGTTCTGAGACATTCTCCATTCATCCAGTAAAAGTAGAGATGGAGGGTATATATGGGTAATTTCAGAACAAATACTAGCTACTGTGTTTTCATGAGCATATAACTGAACACATCGTGTTCTTCTATGGTAAGAAATTTGTGTAGAAGTTTAAATTAGAACCTAAAATGTATAAACTTATAATCTAAAACTGAAAATGTGATTGTTGCATTACGTAGTCATGGCTTTCAACCTACACAGAACTGACTGAGAAACTCAGAAACGGAGATGTATCCATTTAGAACAAATGATTCACTACTGTCTGCCAACTCTGGAATTAAAATGCTTTATTCAAGAGCTGCGTGATTGTTCTATTGACTTCTACCTTAGTTGCTGTCATACACTGTCAACAGTCAGACAGAGAGGAGCTGCTTCTCAGACTCTGCTTTGGGCAAATAGTGTGTTCAGGATACTTATTTTTCCCTTCTTCTAAAGACTTCAGTGTTTAAGTTAGCTCCTGAGGCTGCTCTATGCTTTGTGTAGTGAGAGCACTTGGCACCTCACAAGCTAACCAATGGCCCTGCCTGTCATCGGATGTGACTGCGCAGAAATCTGAATTACAGTGAAACTATAGTACTCCAACAACTGCAAAGGCAAGCATGGCATACAGTGTAGGAAAGAACTGCTAGCAGAGGCCAGTGTTAACTAGCCACTAATCAGCTGAACTTGAATATAAAGTTCTTTGGAAGAAGAGGAAATAAGGGCCATCAAAAGTTCATTAGAATTAAACTATATTCAATAACTGCAGTTCCACGCTTTAAAATCCAGCCTTTTAACCATGGGAGGTGTGAAGGGAAAGTCATATATGACTGTTTGTATAACCCAAATTCTTTTCCAAGCAGAAAGCATCGGTGAGAGTTTCTACCTGAAACTGAGATAAGTATTTGAGTTTGAAAACTGCAATTAGAAAATACTCTCATGCTTTAGGGATTTTTGTGACAATGGTCAGGATTAGAAGTGCATTTAAAAACAATACTAAAAGAGAAATGACAGGTGTTGGTTTTTTTAATGACTTGTTTATAATATCTAGGATTTTCATCACTTGGTTGTCAGAAATTCAATTTGCTTGCAAAAAGTAGTCTTGTTTGAATGACTTTCTCATTACTACAAGGAAACTTTGTAATGAATACTTCTGCAATTCTTTTGTTTTTTGTTTTGTTTTTCTACACCTTCTAGCCTTCAAGTTCTGTGGAGACATTCTTTGATTCTCTTGTGAGTCAGGCAAGGATCCCCAACATTTTCTCCTTGCAGATGTGTGGTGCTGGACTGCCTGTTTCTGGAAGTGGTACCAACGGAGGTAGTCTTGTGGGTATCTGTCAATCTGAGAGGGAAGATGTATCTTTGTTAAACTCTCTCCCTTTTTTCTATGACTATCCTACTTCCAAATTTGGTGGTTAAGTGTTTGAAAAGTTTTATATTTTTTAAGGTAAAGTTAAGCACTTAGGCAAAACTCAATTTTCTACTTATTTTCATTCTCTATTCTTTTTTTATCTCTTGAGTTTAAATAAACTTTTGCATTTTAAGTTTAAATTTAATGAAGAAAACAAATTTTGTGGTGCACCTCCTTACCCATTGTGTTTCCTCAGGGTAGATTTTGCTACCTTTCTCAAGCTGAATGGTGTCTTACTCAGCTACTAAGCTTGTTCAAACTCATCAAAATGCTACAGTACTTTTTTATATGATGTGAAAAGGGGGAGAGGAGTCAAGGCTCTTTGTCTTTTTTGTAGACAACATACCAAAGGAAAATACCTGAGGACTGGATCTTTCCCTTGTTGTTAGTCAGGGAAGTCTTTCCATCCATTTTAGTGGTTCCAAGAGTTGGATATTATTTGAGATAATGATTTGGAATAACTCTCCTTGAATTATGCTGAAATAAGTGTATCAACACAGGAGTTAATCATGAATAGTTATTTTGCTGTAAATTCACATGCTACTGTAAATGTTAACACGTTTGAGATAGATTAAGCCCAAGAGAGTACTCATTTATGTTAGTTCAATTCTAAGTCTGGTGGTCTAGTAAGCTCCCAGAAGCTTCAAAGTAAATCTTGACAGAAGCTAATAGTGATAGCAAGGACATGGTGATCATATTCCCTTTTTTATGTGTATACAAAAAATGAAATGTTGTTAAGCAGTATTAAAGCTATTTTGATCTGATAAAGTGAATTTATGATGTGCAAGTTTACCATTTCATTCTGGTTTTGTACATTGCCTAGATTAAACCACTGAAGGTATGGTTTTGATTTCAAACAGTAGAGCTTTCATAAGAAAGTGTTAAGTTTGTAGGTGCTGGAAATTTGTCCCATTCTAGGATTTTTTGGCTTATTGAAGCAGTATCTTCTCAATTTCTAGATGTTTCAAACTGCTTTATTATTGGTAAAGAATTTGTTAGCAAAATCCTTGGAAATAGTGCTAAATTAAAATTGTGATGCCCTACATAGCATAATGAAATGCTCCCCATTTTTCCTGTACTCACCCCAAAAGTAAACATCCGGGATTCTAAAGCATGTGAATTCCTTTCTCTTTTCACTCAGGTTCTAGGTGGCATTGAACCAAGTCTCTACAAGGGTGACATATGGTATACACCTATCAAAGAAGAGTGGTATTATCAGGTTGAAATTCTCAAGCTGGAGGTTGGAGGACAGAATCTTGAACTGGACTGCAGAGAGGTATTTGCATTAATTTGTTTCTGTCTCTATAAAGCGTATTTGTTTAAGAAAAGCTTCTAACTGATCATTTTTGTCCTTGCAAGCAGACGGGTATTTCAGTAGCATGTACATGCTAAAATTGCTTCAGAGAGGACTTCAGGGTTGTTGACAGTATTTGCAGTAAATTAAGGACCAAGTTATAATTATTCAATGAACAGTCCTCTGAAAATAAAACTGCTATGGTTCGGAAGGGCTCAGCCCCTTAACTAGTTTCAGGAGTACTGAAGATGTCTGCAAACTGAAGACTGTGCATTGATTTAAGAAGACAACTGTCTTTAAATAACTGCAGGCTTTCTGTTATAACTGCAGGCTTTCTGTTATACAGTAAAATCAAACCAAAGGGGTTTTCAAACAATTCTGGTCAAATAGAGAAAAGGGAAGATTTTGCAGTGTCCCCTGTGAAGATGCCTAAGCACATAATTCCTGATGGCAGTTCACAGGTATTTTTTGTGGAAGCTTTCCAAAGTATCTCCTCCCATGCTTCCGTTTTATCTTTGATGTCCACTTTTCACAGAATCACAGAATGGTTAAGGTTGAAAGGGGCCGCTGGAGGTCATCTGGTCCCTTCTTCTCAAGCAGGGCCACCTAGAACAGGCTGCCCAGGGCCATGTCCAGATGGCTTCTGAAGATCATAGAATCATGGATTATCCTGAGCAGGAAAGGACCCACAAGAATCATCAAGTCCAACTCCTGTCTCCACACAGAACCACCCAAAATCAAATCCCATTTCTGAGAGCACTGTCCAAATGTTTCTCGAACTCTGAGAAGGGAGATCTCAAAGGAGGGAAAGTCCAAAACTCTCTAGGGATCTTGTTCCTTTGCTCCACCACACCCAAATTAAAAAAGTGTGTCCTGACACTCAGATTGAACCTTTTGCATTCCAGTTTGTGTCCATTGCCCATCTCTAGGGCTTTATCCTATGGTATTCTACTGAGCAGACCCCTGAAGAGGCTGTAGTCTACTCTCCTAAAGTCCAGGCTTGTAAGCTTGCTGTGTGCCCTACTCACAGCCCTAAGGATGTTGAACTCCACCATTTTATGGTCACTGCAGCCAAAGCTGCCCTTGAGCTTCACATTCCCTGCCAGTCCCTCCTTGTTAGTGAGAATGAGCACCAGCATAGCACCTCTCTCACATAGCTCCTCTATCACATGGAGAAGGAAGTTATTGCCAGTGCATTCCAGGAACCTCCTGGATTGCTCATGCCCTTCTTTGTTTTCCCTCCAGCAGACATTGGGGTGGTCTAAGTCTACTATCAGAACCAGGGCCTGCGAATGAGAGGCTGCTCTTATCTGTCTATAGAGAGCCTCGTCCACTGGTTCTTCCTGTTCAGGTGGCCTGTAGCAGACCCCCACTATACTGTTACATGTGCCTGCCCACCCTTTAATCTTGACCCATCAGGTCTCAGTCAGCTCCCCATGCTCCGTGCTCTCCAGCTGGTTGTTGACATAGAGAGTGACATCTCCTCCTCATCTCCCCAGTCTGTTCTTCCTAAAGAGCCTGCATCCTTCCATTGCAACACTCCAGTCATGGGAGCCATCCCACCACATCTCCATGATGCCAATGAGATCATAGCCATGCAAGAATATGCATGTCTCTAACTCATCTTGTTTATTCCCCATACTGTGTGTGTTGGTGTACACTTAAGAGGGACACCCCGGCATTCTGAGCTCCTGGAAAAGGTTTTGGGAATTTCTCCATAATGCTGCCTTGTAGGCATTTCCTTGTTAGCCTGCAAGTGCTGGAGATGACCTCTCTGAAGACCTATATTGTTGATTTTGTGATCCATCCCTAGCACATCACACCATGCCTCTTGTTCAGCAGCCCTATGCATTGCTCCTCCACTGGGCTTCTAGTTGCCTTCTCTCTCCCTCCTCCTTACTACTTTAAAGCCTTCTTTACACGGTCAGCCTGGCAGAAATGTGTTTGCCCCAGTAGGGTGCATCCTATCTCTCCCAAGCAGATGCTGATTCTCAAACAGGGTCCCATGGTCATAGAATCCAAAATTAAATTTTGTTCACTTCAGCCTTGCCAGTTACTATTCCTCATGGATATGTTTTATATTTCTATTAGGAAAAATTTTCTACTACCTCTGAACCAGTCTAATAAGACTATATTGTTGGAATTTTTGCTCTGAAGCTTTTATGCTTTTCTGGAGGGTATGTGTGTGTTTCATTTGGTTCTTGCTCTTGCTTGTTGCTATCCGTGTTTTGATTTTAGTTCTGTAATTCTCATGCCCTGTTCTCCTTAAACATCCTAACTTTACCTTGTGGTTGTCCCCTTTGTTGGAAATCAGTGGAATATGATAATTCTGAAGTTTTTATAGTTCATACAAACTAAGTGAAATTAATGATGGAAAGCTCACATGTGCATAAACGTGTTTGCATACAAAATGCAGAAATCATATTTCTCTATAGAGTATTTTACAAGAATCATACCATCTTCAACTTAATAAGCAGAACAAGGTCTATTTAAATGCCTCCCTATTGTATTAGGAACACAAAGCTGCTGGGCCTCAAACATAAATGTTTGTGTTTGCTTTTCTTTCTAGCCTTAAAAAACAGTCAACATGTTTTGGAGAGGAGTCCTTGTACTGACTGTTTAACACATGCCCTTTCCAAAACAACAACTCACTTGAAAATGTAGCAGTGTTATGAAAGTTTCCTGTTATTGTCACTCTTCTGAGCCATGGTTCGCTTTCACCTTGGAAGTATTAGCATAGCATGCCAGTCACTGGTACAAAAGGCATCATTTCTTTCTTGATTTAAGGATGTCTCCCGGCAAAACTTTAGGGGCTGAGTAGTAAACTAAGGCTTGTATGATGAAAAGTTATCTAATTAGAGGCTTGCCGAGGACGCATAATTTTTTGTGGGGGTTGATGAACTGTGTGCCCTCTCATCTCCTAATTGTTTTCTAGGAAGTGGAACATTTTTTCTAACAGTCACCAGAGACTACTCCTTTCCTTGAAAGGAAAAAGCTGTCCCTCTCACTTGAGTGCTCGGAATCTGTCCAGTATTGCGCTGCAGCTGTGGCCATGATCCTGGCAGGGCAGGGCTGAGGAAGCACGGAGCTGCCACTGGCGCACACTGCCTAGGGCGCTCTGCTAAATATTAACCAGCAGGACTGGGAAGGAGAGAAGTTACTGCATGCTGAAAGTACACTCTACACAGCGTGGAAATCTATAAGGCAGGAGGTTCGCATGGTTTTGTGTTAGTGGTTGGCCCTCTTGGTTGTGCCTCCCACCTACTTATTTCCAAGGGTGGCTCTCAGGGATGCTGGCGATTGCATATTTGTGGTGCAAATAAATTAAAATGGATTCCACGATGTCTTAATATTTTTCTTCCCTCTTCAGAAGTGCTTCTGAGTGTAGGGTAAATGGCAGACGGTGCATACCAGCACTCTGCTTTTCTTCCAGCGCTGTTTGGCAGCCTATAGGGAGCACCTCCGTTTTCAAAAGAAAACAACTAAGTCAGTTCTTGTGGCATTTTATTTTTATCACTGCACTAAAGATACTGCATGTGACTTGATAACATCTTAAATCATTGTATTTTCAATTCACCTCCCATTTTACCTTTTCCTAAAATGCTTATGTTGTGTGTTTCCTTGTGTCTTTCCTTTATGCCATAAGCACATCACTCTCCAGTTATATCAATCCTACTGCCTAAGCTGGTACTTTCTTTAAGCTGGAAAGTGGTTAATGCAAACAGCTGCCACTGCTGCATCCCTCTTCTTTTTACAATTAATCATAATTTTTAAAGGATACACACACACACACAAAAAAGTACCTTTTAAATCATTCATTATTTGCTTTTTTTTTAGTGCAGATTTTGAGGCAGCAAGATTGAAATTTTCCCAGTTCTTTGTAGTTGCCTTTGCCTGTGTTTTCATGGTTTTCTTGAGTTGAGAGAGAAAGGCATGCATTGGCTTTTGTACTCTTGAGTCAGTACCAAATGTGACGTGTAATGAGGACTCATGTTCCCTGACCATTCTCAAGTTGGAAACAACAGTCATTAAAAGCAAGCTGCTGTATTACATTGAAGCTAGAGTGAGTTGTTTTCATGATAGCAGAGACCTCGATTCAGGGCTTGGACATAGGTGTAAGCTGCATCAGTGTGCTTACCCTGTGTCTGTGCTAACCATGAGGGCACTTTGTGCTGAAGGCAAATGAGAGGCAAAGTGGATTAGTGTGTGCCTCTGAGAGAGGCTGTGCTGCACTTCTTTTTACAACAGTTTGGCCATTTGCAACAGCTGTGGTGACATGCAGTAATTTCTTGAGCAGTGCAGATAAACTCACTGTTGTGTCTAGGCTGCCTGTACTTTGCTTTTGCTCTCAGACTTATTTGAATCCAAGCTGTCACGGAGAGAGAGCTGCTGAAAGCTATGACATAGAGGTTGGTGAAGTCACCTACCGAAAAGGATCGACCTTGTCATTGCTGTGAAACAGTGTAATCTGCATTACATTAACTATAGTGTGTAATTTCTCTCCTTTTTCCCCTTCCCTAGTATAATGTTGATAAAGCGATAGTAGACAGTGGGACCACCCTCCTCCGTCTGCCCCAGAAAGTCTTCAGCGCTGTCGTGCAAGCGATAGCTCGCACATCCCTGGTAAGCTAATGCCATTAACTCAGCTTTAAATGTTAGATGTTATATTCATATGATGGAATGGTCTTTGACAGGAGCGTCATCTTTGCTATCTGCCTTGCAAGTCATAGGGTCTTTGACTTGAGGGGAGCAGAACCTTTCCTGGTGTACTCCTGTTAAGAAATGCCAGATGGTGTTTGATGGAAACAGAAAAGGGAGGGGAAGATGAGAGAAGGGGAAGGGAGGTGGGAAAAGTGGGGTCCAAATCCAGACAAAAGGCGCATGTATGAAAATGCATCAGAAATAGTGTGGAGTCTGAGTATTTTGCTCTGAGCATTTCAGAAGTATGGACTTAATTCAAGTCTTTTCAATTCAAAGTATTAAAAATCAGTCCTTTCATTCAAAACAGAATGTTTATAAAGTAGAAGAAGCCTGCTACTGCAAGCAGTTACTTTCCAAATATAAACCTGATTGTTGTATAGAATGGATGCAATTCATCAGGATTATTCATATCAAAAAAGCTGCTTTTGAACTTCATTATTTATGTTTTAAAGCATCTTTCTTTAGAAATAGAGTGGGCCTTAGAAGTAGGGCAGGGGCATGGTGGATTTCTCTCTGTGTAGAGTAACTGAAGCAGCATTTTCTGGTTAACAAAAGCTATTCATAAGTTTTGGTTGAATACAATGAACAGCATTGAGAAGGTTAAAGCAGAAGAATAGATCCCAGATATTTTGATGTGAACAGATCTAATGTTTTTGTCATGGCTTCAGGAACGGGCAGACGTAGGACATGCAAATCACAGGAAATGCAGTGAAGGGGCTATTGGCCACTTGCCCTAGAGGCAGTGTATTTGCCCATATGATGATAGCTCAAGACTGAGACCCTTCTCCTGACTGAAAGCAGAGATCTGGCATGAGGAGTTCTTCACTGCCTGTACTTGTCCAGTATCTGAAATAAATATACAAATGGTCTTATGTAGCTCAGTTTCCCTGCTTGTAAAGCACTTAAATATTGACTGGAATTGCAGCCGGTGAGGGGGGAGGGAATTGAAAGAAGCCTGCCCCGGAGTTCCTGTAATGTGGGCACGGCATCCTCCTGGGAAGTGGGTCACCGCGGCCCAGACTCCTCCCCGATGTCAGTCAGAAGGACATTGGAACAAGGGCCCTCCACATGCCAAGTAAATAGATAGTCAGATCAATAAGATATTAGAGGGGAACCACTCACTCACTTTGCCTAATGATTTTTGTTCTTTCCATTAAAAATGCATCAACTAACTCTTCTCTTCTAGGGTTTCTTTTTCATCTCAAGGACCTTATTGTTAATCCCCTTTCCCTCCAAACACGCTGGAAGTTATTTTCACAGCTCTGAACAAAGGAGATAGTGTACTAAATAAGAAAGTAGTTACAAGGTGTAAGGATTAGTTTCCAGCGCTGTGAGAGTGATTTTAGCAAAATGGGTACTTTCAGCAGTTGTGCCAATGGCATCACAGCTGTACGTAGTGCTCTGCGCTCCTGGCAAGCTATGTATCACAGAAACAAAACCATCCGCTGTAGTCAGACATCTCTGACCACAGATGCAGCAGGTTAACAAGTTCCTTCTTCCAGCTGCTTGTTACCAGCTTCCCAGCAAGATGTTATTGCCCCCTCAGGTATATTGGCATAACTGCATGTGTAGCATTCCTTTATTCAGCTCCATAAAAAAACGAACAAAAAACCTCTGTGAGCTTTATGCTCTTTAATGGCGTAGATTGGTTTTTAAACTGCACTTACTTGGTCTGAAGTCTTTTAGGGGGTGGCAACAGACGCGGTTCGATGCTGGCAGATCTGAAGGGCAGTGGTTTGGCAGATGAGCAGAGATGAGCCACGGAGAAGTGGCAGCTACTGCACCTCACTGAGCTGAAGTCAGAGCAGCATGTCTCCTCACAGCATCAAAGTAATGCCAAGTCAGTAAGCTGGAGAAAGGAAGGCTCAAACAAGCCTAAAATCTTTATTTTAATAACCTTTTAGGTATCATAAAGCTAAATCCCTCCCGATGCATTTTTTTCAGCATACAGAAGTAAGGCAAAGAAATGCAATGCAATAAGCAGTCACACTGGGAAATCAAAGTAGGTGCTTAAAATAGAGCACTTGGTGGACTTTGTCTTTCCAGTCTGGGTGCCACCTGGGAGCTCTTCTCGAATCACAAGCTCTGCTTTACCATAGGAAATGGAAAGGGAAACACTGTTTTCAGCAGGTTGGACATGGGACTGCCATGAAGGGAAGAGCATTTCTGTCCCATACTGAGAGATTTATTTAAGCATGCACTGAAAGTTAAGTGTAAAAGCAGATTGTGCCTGTACATCTCATTCTGTTTTTGTGTATGAGTGTATGCTTATTGGCCAAGAAGAAAGTCAAACACTTGGAAGTATGAAGTCTCTACTACAGCTTTAACAATTACTTCATTGGCAAGTATGTGGGTGGGTGTGAGTATTTATCACCTGTAAAATGTCATATAACTAATGCATGAGCTGATATTTGCAAAATAATCAATATCAGAGATAATTATAAATGAGGGGGGTAGAGAGGCTGGATTCCATCTTCTTCACCTGAATAAGATGATTTGGCTGTACAACATGGTAGAAAGATCTGGGCTTGTACGTTGCTTCACTGAGGAGTCAGAGCCAGCACAAAGCACTGCACACAAATAATGATGTATTTTCCTCTGATCTGGCAGCACATCAACTTTGTGTGCTCTGAGGAGCAGGCAAGGTTTTTATCTTAGGTGAAGATGCTCCATAAGGGTTTAATATTCACTTAGTGTCACGGGCATATTAAGAAACACTGCGAATTAACTTTTATTTCAAAAGCACATCAAGTTATACTGGTGGTGAGTGGCAGGGCAGCAGGGGAGACAGAAGGATGTGTTTCTTTTCATTGACCAGCAGACCTCGAGTTCCATGGGTGCTAGGGGATTTTGGCTTAGCCCTTGGCTTCAAAACCCCAAAGTTGAATAAAAAACTATGTGTGTGAGAAAGAGAAGCAATTCCATTAAATATGCATGTGGTTTGTATTTGGCTTTGTGTTTTTAAAAGCTGTTTACTTCTTTAAATTTTTGCTATTTGGTCAGTGCTCTCAAAATCTATCAAAACTTTGTAATCTCTTTTTTTTTTTTTTTCCCCATAGATACAGGAATTCTCTTCTGGCTTCTGGACAGGTTCACAACTTGCATGCTGGGATAAAACTGAAAGACCCTGGTCCTTATTTCCCAAACTCTCCATTTACATGAGGGATGAAAACTCCAGCAGGTCGTTTCGGATCTCTATCCTTCCTCAGGTCTCAACTTCCTTTGTTTATTCAGCTAAGCATTTATTTTTACTATTATAAAGCATATATTCTTTAAAAATGGGAGCTATTTTTAATGCTAATAGCAAACTGGCTTATTGCATGCAAGGGATTTTTTTTTAATGAGATTTTTAAAAATCAATTTTTAAATAGGAAAAATTGCAAAGCAACTTGTGTGTTACAAGAGACTCCAACACCTAAAGCCAAACACAAAAAGGTTTCCCTCTGAGTGCAGTCCATGTATCTGGAAATGAATTTTTCAAATTGTTAGGAAAAACAGGCAAGTTTTGTTTTATTTTCTTGAGCATTAGCCATATTAGATATGAATACAGAGTGTCTCTGTTCATTTTTATCATCTAATTTTGGGAGAAGTAAATTGATTTGTTTTTCATGGCATTGTGTATTGGAGCTCTTCTCCTGAAAATTATACTCTTGGCGAGGAGCCTGTATGATCTCTTCACCAGTTCATATAGCTTGGTTGGGTTATCTTTTATTCATATTCCATCCTAGCTTTTAGAATATAGTGTTGTGCCACTTTTATTTCTGCTCTCTGGCTTTTTTCCCCTCAATATATGTTGCAATACAGGCCAGTATCCTCTCACATGACTAATGCAATCTTTTACCTCAGGGGATGGTCAGAAGCAAAGGGGAGAATGAACTTTTTAAGTACATTTTAACTTGAAATATAGTAGAGCCTCACGATAAGCTTTTTCTTTATTGATCATGTAGTATATCAATCTTTCATCTTCCCTGAGGAGACAAGAGGTAAAATGTGACTTGAATTTATGAAACTAGAGTCTTTGAGCTGACACCGTATGCTCTCTGAATCAATTTTATCTTGATTTTTTTTATTAATAACTTTTTCTGTAATTTGAGTTCACGTTCCAAGTTCTTACATATCCTCCCCTCATGGAACATACAATAAAAAGTGGCTTTTGTGCAGTTGCTGATTCTCTGCAGATAGTGAATGACTGTGTTTCAATTTAAGCTTAGACTCCCAAGAGCTTTTACCTGCATGTAAGCTTTGACCAGATTTAAATTATGTACAGAAGTCTGTTTGCTACTATTCATTCCTGATTTCCAGTGGAGCTTGATTTTAAAAATCAAAAAGTCTGAACTGTCGTCTTCTAAGTACTCTGTGATGTTGCTTCTTACACTCTGACTTTTCATTTCCTTTTTTGTAGCTTTATATTCAACCCATCCTTGGAATAGGAGAGAACTTGCAGTGCTACCGATTTGGGATCTCTTCCTCCACAAATGCCCTGGTTATTGGTGCGACAGTCATGGAAGGCTTCTATGTCATCTTTGACAGAGCGCAGAGGAGAGTGGGCTTTGCAGTGAGTCCGTGTGCAGGTAAGAGAGCAGCATTTTGTGCAGGACTGATGAGTGAGGAAACACCTGCTGCTCTCAAAAAAAGACCTTTGTCCCTTACACGATGGGGAAGAGTATGGAAGTGTGGTTACCAATGAAGTGCGTTTTTCAGCAGTCTGAAAGTGTTCAGATTTCAAGGGGAGAAAAAAAAAAGTTGTATTGCATGCAACAGTCTCTTGGCATGAAGTAAATCAGCATCAATTTTGGGTATCGTAGCTGTATTCTTCCCACTGAGAGAGGATCTTCTTTCTGAGACATCTGTCTTTGTGTGCAGTTTCCCCAGCACAGTTACACGAGAGTCCCTGTTCTTAATGCAGCTTCGTTTGTGTAGTCCAGTTCCAGTTCGCAGATAAATGCATTCTTGACTAATTTCTGCAGCGTGTAGTGGAATACTCATGTTTTTCTCTAAATATAAATTGTGCCTTTACAGCCTGTCAGAAATACTCAAAGCAAAGTTAAAAATGGGACTCAAATTAAGACTTGTGATGTTTGTGTTGGTTCTAAACACATAGTTTTCTCAGTGTAAGTAGAAAGCCATTAATGTTTTCAATAGCTGCTGAGGAAATGTAAAGAAAAGAACTGATAATTTTGGGCAGATTTCACAGTGCTAGTTTACTTTCATGTTTTTTCATGATTGATCTTATCACACCAACGGTAGCTAAAAACAATTAGAAGTTTTGGTGTTTCCTCCCCTTGCTGATGAGACGCTGGTTTGGCACCACAGGAACACAGAAGTGAGAGAGGAGGGAAAGGCTGTGCACCTATATGCAAGTCTCTGTCCCAAACACAAGTGGACTATGCCTTGAAAAACATTGTAGCATCTGAGATTTGCATAAGAAAAGGTGTATTGACTGATAGTGCCACTTTAATCCCCACTATTTATGTTAGGGCAGTAAGTACTTGAGTGCTTAATGCTACCAGGTAATTGAGGAGGGAAAAAAGAGACATACTAGCTAGCTGAGTTGTAGATCCAGGGCATTCTAAAAGCTTTTTTTTTCTTTTTTTTTTAATCTCTCTGTTGTTAATGGGTTCAAAATTGTTGTCTTTGAGCTTGCACAGAAAAACAATCTGGATATTGATGCAGGTTGCTTAGTGAAGACCTCTGTGAGATACCCTGCAGTGATGAAAGACATATTCTGAATGCATCTGGAAGGAGGGTGTAACTACACAAATAGAGCAGACCAGGCTTTCCTGCCTGTCATTCCTCTGCTTCCTGACTGCAATTTTAGCAAGCCCAGAGCTGCCTCCTGTCCCTGCCATGGTGCAGCCATTAATGGAGAGGGGAAGAGGCATTTTGACACAACACATTAACCAACATCAGGTTGGCAGGGCATTCAGCCGAGCTGATGCTCAATAAGACTACTTTCACAGCATGTCTGTGTTGAGAAAAAAGAGTCAGGGAACCATAATAACACCTTAATGTTAATATTGCTACATAGAACCGTGGAGTTTGGCCACCACATGTAATTCCGTCAGCCTCTTCTAGAGTGGAAGAACTGAGCTTTCTGACTAGAAATGAAATCTGAATCATCATGAGCTTGGACACATGATAATCCCCAGCTGATGTTAGAATGCATTTAATTCTTGTTTCTTTGTTCATGTTCTGTGCATATGTCTAACCTAGCATCATGGGAACTTGATGCTTCTTGAGGAATCAGATGATACAAACCACTGGCTGAGACAAGATATACAGATTTGTCAGACTTTATTCACACGGGGCAGATGACATTTTGCTGGATGTGCCAGTTATTCTGAACTCACTTCCTCACAGCTTGTGGTTTCCATATTTAACACTACTTTCATCAGAAAACCACAACTATGAGTGGATAGCAGTCAGTGCAGTGTGAGAGATTAAGCTGCCTAACTGGCTTCCTGTGGAGGCCAGCCATGTCCTCCATAGCAACTATATTAATGTAATTTATTTGGAGCTTTTTAGTCTGTTCATGGCATAAATTAAATAGAATTACTGGCGGCATAAATCTTCAGAAATAGAGGAATAGAAAAGACTGTTCGGTGTGGCTGTGCTTCTTTGTAGTGACCTATGCTTTCTTGTTTACAATACTGCATTAACGGTAAATTTAAACCCATGTTTGTGTAAGATATTAAACAGATATGTGCTGAATAAAAAAATAGTGGGAACAAAAACTAAGGCTAAAGCCCTTAACTTCACTAAGCTCCACGTTTCTGTTGAGACTTGGCTATGAGAAATGACTTCTCCCACAGTCCTCCTTTGCTCTGTCTTCCTTCTCCAGGATGTACCAGGAACCAAGGAGTGAGGAGAGTTAGTTAGAAAACAGCAGGAAGCTAATCCATTGTGGCAGGAAATAAACTTGCGTTTTCCTTGGCTAGGTGAAACCCTTTAAGATTTATTGTGCCTGTTACTAATTTCAAATAGTTTCAAATTGCCTGTTCATTTCAAAGGTAACTAGTATTTACAGGATGACTAGTATATACAGGATGACTAGGAAAACATTTGGATCAGGTCCCATCTTGAGACCAAATGTTCATATCGTTTAGTTAATATTGGTGATACAACCTAATGGTACCTCAGCATCGGGTAGAATTACACCCCTCGTTATTTTAGTACAAAGTGAGAAAATCATAGGAGCAAGCCTTGGGTGTTTTAAGGAAAGGAATGCACCAAGCACCACAATCAATAAGTGACTTGTACGCGGAACTGTGATGAGGCAGAATGCACTCTCACCAATCTTTCATGCACTAAACTTGGGAGAATGGCTAACAGGGTGAAAAACAGAGCTTCAAAAGAAAAGGACCATGGTAACATGGAGGAGTGAGCATCAGAAATCTCATGAGTTTCAATGAAAAGAAGTGTGGAGGTTTGCATCTCCAGCAGAAAGCCATCATGCACGGATACAGTCTGGGAAGGGATGAGCTGAAGAGCTGCCCTGTGGAAAAAAGAAATGGGGATTATGGTGGGCACCAAGGGTGAATGCACGTGAAATTGCATAACAAAGAGCAGTGTCTGCCAGTTACGTTCTGAGAGGTTCACGTTGAACATTAGGAAACCTCCTTCACCAGGAGAGGAGTACAGCACTGAAACAGGTTCTCCAGAGAGATCATGGGTTCTCCTTCCTCAGGGTTTTGCAAGACTTGGATGGACAAAGCTGCAGCTGACTTGATCTAGTGAGGGTGACGGTCCTGCTCTGAGTAGGAGGCTGGACGAGGTGACCTCCAGAGGTCCCTTCCAGGCAGCACTTTACAGTTCTGTGATATATTTGGTCTAACTTCGGGTTGCTTCCTTTGCAAAACATCCAAGACAGTGAGGGAGATTAACCTTTACAACTTCAAGTTCTGTACAGATGTTATAAAACAGCATTTTTCTAGAGGTGACATTTTTGTCCTGTAATCATCAATAATGTAGAAAAACCCGTTTGTTCAAAGTCAAGAAATTATTGTAGGTAGCTAGCACCAGATATTCTGACCAAAAAATGCCAAAATATCCCAATTCGGCTCATGTATAATAGGTTGTGTGACTGTTAGTTTACGTTAAGGGTCTATTTGAACAATTTAGGCAAATTTCTCCCTTTTTATTTCCTTGCAATTTCCCTGGGGGTGGAAGAGGGTAAAGGAAAATTTTTCTTTTTGGAGGGAAGAAATCAGAGGCTGTGCTGCTGCCAAGCATTCTCAAAATGTAATTTAAAATGTCAGCAACTACGGCAACAATTTTGTATTGCCTTTTTTATAAGGAGCAGTTATTGTACTCACGCCAAATAATAAGTAATTAGGGACTGTTTATTTTCAAATCTATCTCCAAGGTGGAAAATTGTGCTGCTTTTCTTCGTTCTTTCACTTCTTCAACATGCTGAATTCCTAAATAGCAATCCTTATGCCTTGCATTTCACATTAATATTATATGTGGCTTAGTTTGGTTTTGCTGCAGAACTTAATAGAGACATATGAAATGGCAGGGGGCAGAAGGGGAGTGAGATGTCTTATGAGAAGTGATTGCATGGCAGGCCAACTGCAATATCTGGACTCTGAACAAAACAAATTGGAGTTTTGTTTCTGCCACAGGCCTTCTACGTAATCTTTTGCAATTCTCTCCGTTCCTGTGCAGCTCCCTTGCCATATCTGTGAAACTGCAGTTTCTTGGCAAAGACATACTGATGATACAGGGTGCACTGCCCACTTAATTTCCATCTGATGAGTTGAGAGACTGTGTTAGGTCATCATCGGTGTCAGAAGGTTTGTGAGCGCAGCCTCAGATTTCACCCAGCTCTCTCTAATAGCATCTTGCTGCTAAAAAAGTCTTCCCACATCTGCAGCTGGAGAAAGGGCTGGTTCAGTGAGTGATCCCAGAGAAAATTCCCGGGCTTGGCATTTGTTATGACAGGTGTGTTTCCCATCAGATCGGCGAGCTGCCCTGGCTCTCCTTGCAGCCCACCTGTCACCAGGGACAGGAGTGTGAGCGAGCAGGACTGCCCCCGCAGCAGCACCCCACCAGAAGTTGAATTCATTCTAATGAGACTTAAACCGTTAAATAATACAAGGTCATGGGAGGCTAGAAACTGAATACCAAATCTCCCATGTTCCTTCCCAAGGATGTTTTATGCCAGTCTCTTAAGATGTGCTTTCACGAGACTTGTCGAAGCTGTGTGTAAATATGAGATAATGTTTACAGTAGGCAGGGTCACTTCAGATTTGGCAAGTGCATGTCTGTATGTAAAATGAACAAGAAATGAAGCAGGAACCTTAAAGCTGCGGCTTTTACAAGAACTACACAGATGTGTCTTGGAGTATCTGACTAGAAAAGTGAATTACAACCATTGGAAAATTTGTTAAAATGCACAGACAGCACTAACTGCAGGCTCCTAGTTGCCCAAAGCAAGCTAGAAGATGTGTCCTTCCCCAGCCACGGGCCTGCAGGTATGAAATGCTCTGAATATTTTGTTGCTCCAGGCAACTCCCTTGCTTTGCCTTTGCAATACAGATAGCCCTGTCCACAGCTCAGGGGAATTTTGCTGGCTTGCCATGGTTACTGTGACAACCATGGGCAGCATAACCCTTTTCAGCAAAAACTGGTTTAACAAGTACCGGCCTGTGATGGTAATGAAGCAAATGAGGAAGCCTGTGATGTGCCAAGATGGATGGCTGCTCAAAAATAACTGCCCGGACACCCCTTCATGCCTCTTGCTTTAGTTTTCTCATGTCCATTTTTGAGCTGCTTGTTAGTTTCTCGCTCCCTGCCCCACAGCAGTGCTCCATCATGTCCAAGCTCCTCACTACCGGCACTGACTGTTCCCTCCACCACCTTTTCCCTTTTCTGGGCGGCTGTTCCCAAGCTCTCCTGCTTTGCCTCCCTTTCCTCCTCAATTTTCACCTCAGCAGTACCACTGACGAGGCTAAAGGTGCTGCTTTCTGCCTAGAATATGGTCCTCTAAATTATCTGGGAAGCTAATGAACCTATAACCTCAGGAGATAGCTAACACAGAAGATGTAAGAATCCTCTCAGGCGCTCTTCCACTTGTTGCGAATGCCAGAAATAACAAAAAACTCCCCAAGCCCTGAACTACTCCAGTGTACTGGTACTGTAGGATTTTGAAGCTTCATTAAATTGACATTTCTGAAAGGTTAGTCCAGAAGGAAAGCGGGATCCAGCGGCTGGGGCTTTAAGTTGGGCTATGGGAGACCTGAGTCTTCTGCACTCTCATTGACAGCCTATGTAGACATGGGAGTTTTATGGTCTTTGTTTGCCTCAGATTCCCGTTTTATAAACATTGAATACTGGCATTCTTATTCCAATAAGAAAAACATTTGAAAATGAGTATGCTGAAATGTACGATGATGGGGAGAGAGGATTATATACGTATTTAGGCTAGATCTTCTGTTACTTGCTTTTAAGTGGTGTCTGATAGACTTTTTGTTTCTCTTTTGTACTTTCTCAGAAGTTGACGGCTCTCCAGTGTCTGAGATTGAAGGCCCTTTCACAACTGCAGATGTTGCAAGCAACTGTGTTTCTAGCCTTACTTTCCACGAACCAGTGTTGTGGATTGCCTCCTATGCTCTCATGAGCCTGTGTGGAATTATCCTCCTTGTACTGATCATCCTGCTGCTTATTCCACCACGGTGTCAGCATCGCTACACTGACAATGATGTGGTGAACGATGAGTCCTCCTTGGTACGACATCGATGGAAATGAGAACCTTGATCGTGCAGCTCGGGACTTCAACAGAATGAAGAACAAAGTACTTTGCCAAGGAGAAGAAGCCAATGCCTCAGTCCTTTCTACATCCATTAGAAATTGCTGTGGAAAGCCCTCCAAATACTCTGCGTCATAACTTTCTAAGCTTTATTTTCTAACACTGATTCTGAACCAAAGCACTGTTAACCACCTTTTAAGTGCTACGGTACCGGATTTGCTACTGCAGTACAATGAGCCTTTATGCTCTCAATAGTACCATCCT
>WBMW01005533.1:501534-541725 GCA_013396635.1 Penelope pileata
TTTTTTAAGAAAAAGGAAAAAAAAAACCTGCACCATGATGTTCTTCCACTATCTGAACAAAATTGTCCATCCCTCTTCCATAAAAAAAAAAAGGAGCTATCAGTATTTTCTAACTAATCGAGCCCTGACTGTAGAAAAAGAGAAAAAAAAATTAATAACCTTTCTTACTAATTGCATTAAATGAATACTGCTTTGTGTTTACATCAGTTCATTTTGAAGCTGTGCTTATGGTGCGGGGGAAAGAGAAAGGTCAGACACGCAGCAGATAAAGCCAACGAGGTCAAGAAGAAATGGTGGTTTGGGTTTTCATTCCTCAGTATTTCTGCTGCCACTCGAGGGGGTCACCATACCCCAGTGTCATTGCAAAAAGGCTTGAGGAGGTAAAAACTAGGAAACAAACTTGTTCAGCCTTAGTATAAAACAAGACTACCTCTCTTAGCTCACGAGGATGCTACCACTGGTAAGCATGTGACTCAGAACTGGTCTTAAAACACAAGACATCCCATGCAACCAACTGTAACTCCTGCGCTTCTACGTAGTTGATGTTAGAGAAATTAATACTTCATAATAACTTTCCGCTTTGGTGCACAAAAAAGCCTTTCAGTTTTCTCCCTATTGTGGGGTTTTGTGTGGTTGTTCCTTTTTGAATTTGGAATGACTAACATTTAGGAAAAGCTGAATTACATATGTTATAGATATTATAAACCTAAGGTCCATGTTCTGTTGTCTCTCGCTATTTCTAGTGAGCGTGTAACAAAAAGGAAACAACAAAATGAGAAAGACAACCTATTTTTTGCTGAACTCAGGAACGTGGAAGTTCAAGAGAAAAGTCTTTCTTCACAGGCAGACTGTGAAGTGAAAATCTTAATGCTGGTTTGTTTTTAAACATGAGCAGGAGTTGGTTTTTAGTTTAGCTTCAGTGGTGTGTCAATCAAATGGAAAGTCTACATATTGGCTATCTGAAAACAAACATGCGGTTTGGTGAGGCTGGAAACAATAGTGGGAGAGAGCAGGAAGGAATGTGTTTGACCAGACCTCCACTGAGCAAGCATAGATCTTAATGCTGAGGTCAGAACACGGTATTTTCTTTGCAGATAGAACAATTTTTCATGTATTTAGTCAGTGAGCGCTGTACCTCCGTTGCTTTTCTAGAGCATTTCCATAGAGAGTTTGAAAGATAAACAATGCAGGGTTGAGCAGTGCAGTGATTACAAGTTATCTCTTTGAAAAATAACTGGGAAAAAAAACCCTTTGCATTTCAGTAGCAGAGCAGTTTACAGATCTGTGTGAGTAACAAGAAAAAAGTGAAAAAGGAAGCTTAGCTCAGAATCTCCCGATCCCTTGCCTAGAAAATTTTCTGCCTGTAATCCCTTCCTGCAGCTTTCTGATTCACACTGTCCCTGCTTCTGACTCTGCGGGGAATAAGCAAACATTTTGGTTTTTTTAAGTATGATGCTTTTACAGAGGTGCACGTATTACGTGTGAAAATAAAGCACTGTTGTTTTTTAAACTAAGGTGTTAATCGCTTCATAACTAGAAGTGCCTGTGGTTTTCTTTCCTTTTTAATTCCTGCACTTTCCAAGTGCTTGGCTGCATAGGGTAAATGATTCATGTTTTGATCTAACATCTGAAAATGATTTCTGTTGCATGTAGGAAGAAATTTTGAGTTTGCCTCCTTCCTCCTCTGCCTCTTAGTTTTTAAGGGGAGAAAATTAATTACAAGGAACATAAGAAATACAGAGTTTAGGTGTTCTCCGCCAAGTGTACCTTCCATTATATCTCTTTCTTAATGTCTTACAGTTACGAGTTTTAGTACACTTCATAACAAGAAGTTGTTCCTTTGTGTTTTCCTTAAAGCAATAGATTTGCCCTGGAAAGAGTGATGTTTCCAGTTCCGTGATTCGGTTCCACGTAGTCCTCCTGGGTTTGGTTTGACACGTAACAAACCATTTCAAGGTTGTGTTCCTTCTTCTACAGTATAGTAATATAAGTCATGCTTTTGTCACCTGTTCCAAACAGAAAGGCATTGTGCACGTTTGGATTGATGCAGTGCTGAACAATGAGCCCTTTTTCAATTCAGAAAGTACTAACAGTTGTATGCTCTCAGAATACGTTAGCTTCTTCTGTTTCCCTACGCCTTCCTATCTCCTTATCACAAGGAGTTTTAGGAAGGAATTTATTGGGAAAGGTTCCCTTATCAATGTATTGGGAAAGGGTACGCTTTCTGATGGCAAGCTAGATTTCTTCTGAGTTGTTCAACAAAGTCTTTAGTACAGAAGATTCCACATAAAAGCCTTTCTGTTTTACCCTTTCATTTTGAATGTCATTGGTCGAGACATCTTAATAGAAATACTTGAATTATATGAGCAATAATCAAGTAGGACAAATGAAATAGTAATATATTCTTGAGTTTTCATGGCATCCCTTGCCACTAAAATTTGGTTTATAGTAAAATGCTGTTAGTGACATCTGCTAGCAGCAGAGAATTTATCTCAGCTTGTAAATTGATACTTACACTGGCAGATATTCAGGTGAGTATTGCTTTGTTGCTCTGGCAACAAGGAGAGCAATAGAAACCCTTGAGGGTTCATTTTTAGCCCACAGCACATTAAGAAAAATAATGCTCTTGAGCATTTTCCTATGAAAGATGAAATGCAAAGATAGACTACAGTGTAACCAAGTGTGTCTTACCAGCAGTCACTTTCCCCAGTGCATTTTTTTAAAGGAGAGTGCTGTGAGGTATTTTATACTCCTGTTAACTAACCTCAGAGATCAGATTAAATCATACCTGGGAAAAAAAAAGAAAAAAATTAAAAAAAAAAATAACAACCTCCAAAGCCAAAAAGCAGAGCTTTGGATAAAGATGGTGCTGGAAAATATTCTCTATTTATTATGGAAGACAGGGTACTCCAAATCACAGCGCTCTAAATCATTCCTTGTATACATATCAATATTTGCTGCAGAACCAGCATTCTCCTAATGTGAATGTGATATCATGTACCATGAAAATGTCAGAAAGCCATGTTTTATTGGATGCAGCCTTTTAGATAATTGATGCTATCAGTTCAGTCATAAGGGATTTGAAGATGCGTGATTTGAGTACAAGCAGTTAAACCAGAGTTCAGGCATGGGAATACGTTAGTTCTATCCCACAGGTTTCAGAAATCTTATCATAGGCTTTTTTGGCTCAATTTAAGAGCTGAAGAAAACATATGAAGAATTTTTATAAGCATTTTTCTTTTTTCAGATTCAGTAAAAGGAGTTAGATAAAGGGGATTGTTCTGTTTTGAGGTGAAAGAGCTTGTATTTAGGATTTGTAAGTTAGACCAACTTAAATGCAATATATCAAGGCAGGGTACCATTCCAGTTCTCAGCTTTGTTGTTACACAAGTTAATGCGTGGTAATTACAGAGCTATTGGTTTTGGTGTCTCTTGTTAACAGATCAATTTCTTAACACTTATCTCCTTATCAGCTGAAATCACAAGATTCTACCCAATTACCTGCTGTGTATGAATTTGTTATGTTTCACTGAAGGATGAGTTATTTGTATACTAATCATTTCCAATGGACTCTTAACATAGCATTTTTTTCAAAAACAGTGGTTTTTAAGTTGTCTGATAATCCAGAATGCCTGTGCTTTTGAAATGTTCTTTGATTTCCGTAGAGGTTTCTCAACAACTAGGTTGGTTGGTTGCCATATTCTGACCTCCAACATGAGCCTCATCTACATGAGCAGTAGTAGTGCCTCATCATGAAGGAGGATGGTACTACTGAGGTCAAAGTAACGGAAATAAAAGAAAAATCAGTAGGCTACCCATAACTCCATTTCATTAAAAATTTTAAGAGCATAACTGATCGATCCTTTTAGGAAAGGTCTGTACAATTTACCAAGTTATTAGTAGCTGTCAGACTTGACTTTGATTGATAAATTGTTCATTTCTGGCTGCTGAAATTCCTGCTGCTGTTCAGAGAAAACAAACAATAATGGAGTATGAGCAGTCTTCTGAGGTGGTCGGATCTTCTAGCTTCTGGAGTCTAACTAGACTTTAGGCCAGGCTTGTGAATAATCTTAAGTCCTGGTAGCGGCTTCTCAGGAACGTTTCCTGAAATGTGATTGTTGCCTTCAGCCAAACACCTGGACGGAGTGGATCCATACTGCAAAAGCCACTGTTAAGGCTTGCAATAACTGACAGAGGGGCTAAGATGAGCTGAGGCTGGCTGGTTGTGTGAAATGAGAAGACACTAAATCAGTGAGTCTTCTGCCAGACTTCCAGATCAAGGCTGAGGTGCCATGGTAGAGCAGAACTGGAGAGCAACTGCAGTTGCTGAAAAGCTGCTGTAAATGCATCCATGTCAGCTAGTCACCTGGCTTCTTTGGTAAGAGATCACTTGTTTGAACATTCTGAAAAGTGTACTCTGTGGGGCCTAATGCTGCTACTGGGAATTTTCCACTCATACGTGAACATGGGGCACGACCATCTTTAAGTGGGATCATTGGCCTGCTACTGAATAGTTCCCTCTCCACGTAACAAAGCACATAGTGATGTTTCTCACCCCTAGCAATAGCCTGTCTGTAAGCAACAAAACAGGTTATTTTAAAACATGTTGACATCAGCCACTGTACAGTCTGTTTGCTTTTTTATTTTGTTCGCTACATTGAGGCTTTAGCTGGATCTTAGTGGTCAGGTAGGTTTTGAAACGTTGGAAATTTTAGATTAAATTGTAAAATACATATGCAAACTTTTCATTAAGCAAGACAGAAAGTAGAACACAAGGTAATTTTCAGCATTTAAATGAAAGTGTTAAGTGTTCTCTCGTATTTTAATTTGATGATAATCTCTTAAAATCACTGTATTTGAGTATAGCTTCTGTTCTGTTAATTCACTGGCTGTGAATCTTAGAACTTTTCTGAAAGTCTTCTGACCCCTTCATTCACCTCCCCAGAAGTTCCAAAAAGCTGTAGACCCCTCTATTCAAAATTCCACCTACTAGTAAAAGATTCCGTTTTCTTGGTGGCCATTCACAGACCTGTTTTAAAGTAGTTTGTTAGGCTCTAGAAGTTAACTCTAGGTTGAAAATACTTGCATTAAGGTGGGGAGTCTGGAAGGAGAGAATCAGAGCCAAAACTCAAACTATGTCAGGAGTCCCTGAACTGGGCAGTGTGCAAAGAATCCCTGCGCTTTTCAGTACAACTCCTAGTCTCTTTCACTTCTCACTTGGACGTAATTGACCGCTGGTCTGCTTCACTTGCCTTGTACTTTTTGGCCCCCGATTGATATCCCTTTCTCACTACTGGAAAGCACTTGGTATAGCATGCTCCTCCCATCCTGAACTTACTTCCCAACATACGGAACTGAGAGATGTAGCTCAAGGAATACTGCGTAACCTGTGGCAGACCTCCAGGAAATACACCTTGGAAACTGCTGATGTGTGCGCCTTGTTCTCTGCCCTGATGAAATACATCGGTGGAGGGAGGACCACAAGGAGCTGTGATTGTCAGCACCATTCTTTAAGCAGGTGATGGCCCCCTCATTGAAGGCCTGGCTGGTCTTGTATTGCCACCAACCATAGTTGACCCTTACTGATTTTGGCACTTCTTTCTGAACGAGGAAATTCTACTTTTTCAAGGTGAGCAACTCAACCTGCTCTCATTTTACAGCTGTGTGTAGTTAGGCAAAATACTTGAATAAACTCTGTTGTTTGTAACCATTATATTCCACTTCAGAGAGTACCTTCCCTCACAGCCATGTCAAACCTGTGAAGGGTATGTCTGTCTATCCTGTGTTGTTAGAGGCCAACTATGTAACTGAATGTTTAAGTGGCTGCACTTGCAACGTAGCTGTCCTCTGGAAAATTCTGGGGAAAAAAAAAAAACAAAACAGATTCAAATGAGTCATGTTGAAGTGGTACCGAAAAGATAAATGACAATTTCTTGATAGCACCAAGGCATGGATTACTGCAATATGTCCTGGAAAAATTGCTTTGCTAGCCAATACTCTGTGTGCATATAAAACTATCCAAGGTTGAGCTTAAGTAAGACTTATCTGAATCAGGCAGTTCACATTTTTAATTAAAAATGTTGCATGGAGATGAAGAAATCTTTTAAGAGTAACACTACATCAGCTGTTATTTGATGGTTCCTCAGGAAGCATGGAAAGGTCTTCACCTTCAAGGAAGCAATTCCATCTAGTAGAGGCAATTCTTCACCTCATTTTTTGTAACGGATGAGGTGTAGCACAGACTGAATGGATAATAGGTTCCATACTTTGAAAAAAGGGGTACAGTCTTTTATTATTATTATTTTTTTTGTTTTTTGTTTTTTTTAATTCAGTCTTCAGGAGATATTAGGATATCTATCCCAATTACTGCCAAGTCTCATTACTGGATTTTCCAGAAGTTGATATTTTGTACTTTCAGGTCTTGCCATTTCCAGATAAACACTATGTAAAAATCAAATTTTCTGCTGCTTAAAATAAATGATTAATTCTTTCAACCCATTCAGTGTGTCTTTTTAAATCCTCTTAAGATGTACTTCAAAGCCAATAAATCGTATCCCTCCAAATTCTTTCAATAGTAAGTAATGGCTTTAGCTCTAAAAAGAAAGCAGAACTGCTTTAGCTCTCACCTGAAACTTGCAGGGAGGGGAAGAGGCAGGCGTGTTTAGCTCCAAGGTGATTTTTCCTCAAATAACTTGAGACATTCTTGCTTCACATTTTCATTGGTGTATTTTCATATGGGACAGAAATCAAGGCAAAGAAAACAACTAACTCGAAAAGACGGAGCATCTGTTCATCTGGAATGGATTGAAACAGTATTTTGGACAGCTGCCCTGAACTGCAGAGCAAGGAGGCACAGCATCCGATTTCCCCATTGCTCACCTTCGGAGAGTGAGGACCAGGGCAGTTCCTGTGCTGTGTTCGCTGCCCCGGGAGGTGGCGCCCACACTTTGTTTTTCAAATTCAAGTTTTGAGCCCTTCCACAGGAAATTCTGTTCTCTGACCGAATGCTGTTAGACGTGCTTTTGTTTTTTCTTTCTCAATATCCAACCCTGAAAGGGTCCGTAGCGTCCTGATCATTTAATACTATCCCTCTTCCCTCCCCCTAAAGTTTGATATTACAAATCCATTACTTCTAAGCCCAAAGTTTTTATCTTTAAAGGTGCCACGGTGTGTGTATGCTGACAAATGCAGTAGATTGGTCAAGCAAGACAGATTAGTACAAACTGTTTAATGTGGTGTTTTATTTCACAAATTGGAAAGTTGTCTGGTTGTGCTTATTACTATCCTGATATTCACTGAAGCCTACCTATTATCACACAGCTCTGTTCACAGGGGTACTACACAAGTTCTCAATTTCTTCTTGTGCTTAAACTTCTCCTGTGCATCTGAAATTACCATCATCTTCAGAACACCCTCTGTGCTTCAGGCTTACTGAATACAAAACTGTAAAACTGTCCGACATATTAATAACCATCAATCATTCACACTTGTCTTGCTCCTTTTTTCCCCACTGAAGTCAGCCCATGTAGAAAAAACACCTTATGTGTGCAACATGAGAGTCGGAATTTATTACAAGAACAGGGATTTTTTGATAAGTGCAGTGTAGTGCAGACAAATATGTGATGGTTTACCATTCAAGCATTCAGTCTAATTTTTCAGGACACCATGTAATTCTGATGAAGGCTTAAACTGTAAATATTAACTACTCTCACCTTTCTGCACCAAAACAAACTCTTTTTAAAAATAAATGCTTTATATTTTTTTTCCTTCTAGAGGTTTAGAAGTAACTACAGCCTATAACTTGTCTCATCATTTGTTTTTCTAAGACATTCAATAGCATTTCCTAAGAAATGCAGGTTACTGTAAGGACTACAGGGATCTGTGCTGACATTTTATGCATAAATATTAGCACAATGAATTTTTACAGTTGGCAGGTAGATGAAATTACTTATTATGAATAAGCAAGGTATTGTGATTCTTCAACTGCTTTATTTGTAGGTACCCAGCACTGTTGTGAAGTACTCTGCATAAGAATATTACTTACTTCTCCTTTTGTGGAGGTATTTTTTAAATGTGCATGTAATACTAACTTCACCTTTGCATGGTCTTACTTTGTGATTTTTATTTTTTTTATGGTTGCACACCTTGGGCATTGTCTAAGCTGGTGTTTTACAGTGATTTTTAAGTGCTGATTTTCACAGAGTCTTCCAGTTTGCTCATGTCATCCCTTTCATTTTCTACCCACCGATTTCCCACTCTGTCCTGCAGCATCAACCTGCTGTGACTGCCCACGCCTGTTGCCATCCTGGCCCACAGGTAAGGCGACACTCTCTTCCTCTCTTCCCCCTCTCTACAAGACAGGTCTGAAAGAAAGCCAGCTCCCTCCCTGTGTGTGCGGACTTAGGCATCAGAAGTGGATTTACTATGGGTTTATCACTCCTGCAGCCCTCCAGCCTTGCCTTCAGGTGACCTAAGCTTGGCACAGCAGTGTCAGCCTGGATCCCTGTTGAGAAAATTGAGGAAATAAGCATTGAGGAAATGCTCCAGGACACACCACAGGATATCCTCAAGTTGCAAGTGCTTTGGGATTGCTGATAGCAGGGACCTTGCCAAACCAGCTGCCTATGGTAAGTACCTGCTGGACTGAGTGGGCTTACAGACTTGTTTGCACCCACGGGGGACTGCACGACAGGGACCTGTAGGCCTAATGACTGTGCTGACAGCAGCATTTCCAGGGAACAGACCACAGAGGTCCTGTGCAAAGCCATATCAAAGTATTCAGCTTTAAGAGAGAGATTTTCCTCTTCCTCTCATTTTGTCCTTCCCCTTCCTTTCCTCTAATGAGAAGTCTGGGTTACCATTAAAGACAATGAGATATGGGCCATCATGTATTGAGGTTTCCCTGTCAACATCTATCCAGATGAGGTGCAGTTTGAGTATATTTTCTTTTTATATCTCTGGATTAACAAAGTATGGGGAAGACACAAAAATACACCCCACCTTAAACAACTTCATGTATAAAGCAAACTTCTAAATAGCTCAGCAACATCCTGGGAGCTAGACTTACTAGCTTTACAGGTTTTCTAGCTTATAAAGTGCAATCAATCATTATTTGCTTTTTGACTTCTGTTATAGGAACTATTTTTGCATTTTTAGGGGGGCTTAATTTTAGTCTATCTACACAATAAATATCTAAAAGCTTCAGTTCTGTTCTAAATATTTGCTTCTGTGCTTCCTGAAGACCTTCAAGGTATACCAGAAATAAATGTTAGTATATTAAAAAACATATGGAAATCCCTATTCCTCCACATTGTTCTTCATGCTACCACAACTCAGGACACTGAGATTCCATCTGAATTATGGGCACAGACACAGGGTGAAATACAGCTGAGTTATGGCAACTTAAAGAACTGCTCTTCCATGCTGCTAGTCCCGTGGTCCTTGTGCATGTTCTGACCTGTCCCGAGTCTTAGGTAAAATTAGTTAACTTAAACATCAGTTGTAGTTTTTATGTAGGCACTCTGTTGTTTGCTAGTTGCTCTTGAAGTCCTTGTGACCTCTACAAGCCAAAATTTGGTAAAATAATGTGACCTAAAAACTCTGCCTCCATTTTACATCATCAAATTATTGTACCTCGTCCTAGCATGATTAAAAATACATCTCTGGCCATGTGTGAATGAGCAGAGAACTTTTAAACTAAATAGCTCTGAGGACTGGAATGACACCCGCAGCAGTTGATTGGCGGGGTGAGGTGGATGCAGAAAACAGCTCTGGAGGTGCAGCCGCTCAAAGGGCGAGCAGGAACCTGCTCTGTTGTCATTTCACAGCCTTAGCGACTGCTCATAAATGTTCTCCACAGACCACGGCTGTTATGATGATAAGACTAACACACAAGCATTGTGTACATACACACATCTGTTCCATTTACTGTCTGCAGGAGTAATTTGCTTTATGAATAGATTTCCTACGCTGCTGCTTATCATCAAAGGATCTCACAGCCTCACAAGCATGCAGAGTGAAGATTAATGTTCTGAAAGTTTTTTCTAAGCTTTCAAATTACAGAACGAATGGTTAGAGAATGAACAGAAATAATGATATTTCAAAAGTGTTCTGCATCCCGTATCTTTGATTAATTGTTAAGGAAAGAACAGTATCACATTTCTTACACAGGCACAGAATTGAAGTAAAACACTTTAAAGTTCCCTAGTCCTCTGGCATTTAAAATTCCCCCCTCAGCTACAGACCACTGGATCCAAGCAAAACAATTAGAGCGTTGCCTGGTTTCATAGCAAACGCCTGGGTGTAGTTCAGTGTAGTTTAGGCAGTAATGGAAAAGAAGCAAAATGCCATAAAGACGAAGAAGCAAACTGCTGTATTTTTCTTATGGTTAAAAAGCAGGTAAACTGGTAGTCACCCAATTGACACCGATTGCTAATGATGTTTTTTCACAAAGCACCTCAGGGGTTGAAATTTTTATCCATGGAATTTGTGGCCCACCCCAGGTCATACAAAGCTTTATTACAAAGTTTAATTATCACGAGTCCTAGCTAATTTTAATAATTTTAATAAAATCTGCAGAAATTTTCATTTGGCTGCCACCACTAACTGCAGCATTTTGGGTTTAAAACTTCATTAATGATTTTCCCTGTAAAGGCAAGAAATACCCTCTTCAATAGTTTCAATCACTGATGAACAGATGTCATTTTCTGATGTGCCTTCTTTGTCTATGTCAAGCTGACGAGCAAAGGACACTTACTCATCCCTAGCCAGAGAACATCCTTCTACCAAGGACATCCCGGAGCAAGTAGGCCTTGAGGAAGGCATTCATCAGGATGTTTTATGTGCACTGCCAACTCGGCAAGACAACTGGGGAACTGAGAGATCCTTAGCTGAACTACTGTCATTATAATCACTCCCACTGACCCTTTTATGTCATTATTTCCTCCTTGAGCACAGGCAGTTGCAGAAGTGTTGTTTTAATGATATTGTAACTGTATGTAACTTAAAAACAGATCACTGTAAAGAGGATGGGTTTTGAAAACTGGTAACTTTGCAAGTTTTGTGTATAAATATAGCGTGGGTAGTCCTGTTTGGTGTGCTTGATTTGTGGGAAACCACCGAGCACCCAGGCTCACGCAAATCCAAAATAAATAAGCAATGTCTCTCCTGAGTGTGTGATTATTGACCTATTGCACGTTGGGTGACAGATGTGCTTTTTGGACAACACCATCACCAGGAAAAAGCCTTTACTTGTGAGTTGTTTTCTGGCTTGGGTTCAACCAAGGCTTCAAAGTAAATGATTTGTTTTGGGATTTGGGGTAAAAAAAGCTTCTCAGATGGGCATGGGATGCCCAGGGGATGGGCATGGGATGGCACAGGCCTTGCTTTGGATCCTGTGAACAAGTTGTTTTTTCTGCAGAAAACAACTTCTAGCACTATCTCTCATGCAGGGTGTTTGCATGAGCTGTCACAGGCCCTAGCTTTCCTAGACTGGAGCTACGGCTGTATTTCAGCAGCTCAAACAGCAGTTTGTTCCGCAGTTCCCTCCTGTCCACGAGAACAGCCATGGTCCCTACCAGAGTCAGGCCCTCCTCTGCCTCTGCCAAGGAGGGAGGCCTTCATGCCACCTCCTGACACCAGCTAAGGGAAAGGCGAGCGGGGCTTTACACCTTCCCGGCCTGACACTGCCGTGTGGCCGCCCCTTGGAAAATGGTGGCGGCAGCGCTTCACGGCCAGGGCAACACCGGGCTGAAGGCAGTGCCGCAGCCCAGGAAATGCCCGTGCTTTTCTCCCTGTGACAACAGGCGTCCCGGGGCAGCAGGGTGCGGGGCTGGGCCGGGCCGGGGCGGCGCGGACAGGTGGCCGCTCCCCTTCCCGCTCCGCCGCCCTGACGGCTGCCCGGCGAGGCGCGGGTCGGCCGCGCCTGGGGCCACAGGAGGAGACGGAGGAGGAGGAGGAGGAGGAGCAGCGCGGCACGGCGGCGGGCAGGGGGTGGGCGGCCCATCCCCGTCCCGAACAATGTGGCAGAGCCGGCAATGTGAGTAGCAGCCCCGGGGCGGCGGCTGGCCCTGCCCTGCCCTGCCGGGTGAGGAGGGGGCGCGGGGCGCCCTATCCCGCCTCGCGCTCACCTCAGGCGGCCCCGAGGCGGCGGGGCCAGCCTGGCCGGGCTCAGTGCCTGGCTGGGGGACCTCCCTCAGGACGCCCCAGCGCCGAGAGAAAGGGGCTGGCGTTCGGCTCCGCTTCTTTTTTCTTCCTCCTCAAAGTTTGTGGTGTTTGGGGTGAGAGGGATGAGCAAATGGTCCTGCGTGAGCCAGCCCCCCCCGAGCCCCCCTTTCCCCGGGTGTCGGTCGGGGACTGCAAGCCCCTGGCCAGCGTCCTGCAGCAAATCCACGCCGGAGTTCTTTGTTGGGAAGAATGTCGCCTTCAGTGCTAAGGTGATTCATTCTCCAGCTTACAGCCCTGCCTTGCAGAGGTGGGTCTGTGTTAGCGAGCTGTGCCAGCGCCAGCGTTTGAAGCCAGCTAAGCACAAAAAGAAATATGTCGTTCTTAAGCTGCTGCCAAGGTACAAGTGAGCACCTGAGGGAGAAAGGAAATTGGGAGCTGCTGGAAAGTGAGACGAGTCATCCTTTCCGCTGCTGACGTGCCCTTCCCCACCGCTGTCTCGACTGTCAGTGCGTTCCGTCCTCCCTGTGCCTCTCTGCCCTCTCATCTGCCTGAGATGTGTGTACCGCTCAGTATCTCCTGGTGCCTCTCTGTGACAGGATGGCACGAGGAAGGCTTGTGTCACCTGCTGGAGCCGACAGTTCCCATATCATTCTTCGTTTCTGAGTGTCGCGGCGGTGATGATCCACAACCTCTGAGCTCAGCGCTAGGGCAGCTTTGCTTTTGTGAACGTAGACGTAACTTTGTAACTTCTAAGTGCTGTGTGCAGCAAGCCTTAAGTTCTCAGTTGGAGTGTATGGCTTGGCTGCAGTGCTGTAGGTTTTTGTGTGTGTCTGTGTGGGTACTCAGAAATATGTGCAATGTATGTAACCTCAGTAAATGAAGAGTTCCCAGTGGACCCAGTAGGTGCTTTCAGTGCAGTCCCCCACTGGCTTCTGAATTCAAGAAAGCAAAGCCAGAAGTTTACTGGCAGAGTTTTAGCACAGTTTTGTGAACTAAATACAAACTGTGCCGAAGAGTTGGTAAATGTATTCCTTGAGCATTAAGAGGCATATTTTAGAAATGTTTGAGAAGCCTGTAGTTAAAGTAAAATACAGAGTATAAGAACAGGAATTAGACAGCTTAGGTAAAACGCTGTACTCTTGACTGTGTTTTGAAAAAGCATTGCTCCATAGTTGTGATGAAAAACAGTTCAGAATCATTGTGAAGGTTGTCTAAGCCAACAGCAAGAAAAGAAAAAATCTAACTGCTCTTTAACTGATCTTTACAATGCACTTCACCCCACCTGGCCCCCCCAAAAATAATTGCCAGGATCTTTGGGTAAACTTTTTGCTGTTTTCACTTAATTCTTCCCGCATTTTGTCTTTAAAAATTGTGGCTAGAGCTTCTTTACAAAATATATTTCATGTATACACCTGATTATTTGTTTTATAGAAATATAGGTAAACCTGACCTCTTTTTTATATTCAAAAAGAGAAAGAAGGGATTGCAGACTGCGTTTGCTTGGTGCATGCAGCTTACTTCTGTGTGTGTGTGTGAACTTCATGGGTGTTCACGTGACACAAACGTTGGAGTTCTTTTCATTATTGTTTTAGTGCAGGTTTGCACTGTTACTAATGGTAGAGTGAGACAGATTTTGCTTATCCTGAGGTAATGATTTGGAAACATGTTCTCTCTCTAAAGATTCATCGTATATGACTTTCTCTGTCTTAATTCTTTGATGAAAACACTGTTACAGGTATCTTCAGAAAAGTCATACAAATACATTTGTGACTCCTATATACAATGGCACAGAACATCTTTGGAGCTCAGACCTATCTTAAAAAGGTTTACTGCCCTCAGTTTTTTTTCTTTTGTTTGTTTTTGTTTTTTGGTACGACAAATGAGAAAAACTGGGTTTATTTACAGAAAAACCTGGGATGTTCATAACAATCTGCATTCTTCCTCACTGAGATTCAAGGGTTGAAGTACGACTGTGCCTCAGTTGTTAAGGATGACTGTCAGAATTTCCTGCTTCTGCTGCTATTACAAAGAATAGGGAGTGTTTGTGACTCTTTTTAGTAATGTTTAGTGCTAACATTACTACTCTGTTTTCTATAGAGTTGGGTTTTTTTGTGTGTTTGGGTTTTCTTAGGTACGATGCAGGATTAATCTCAAGCAATAGCTGATGAGGAATAGAGGCTGGAGAAGTCAAAGCCTTGCAGAACAGTAGATCTCTTTGTGGAGGATTATAAACCGAACTTGAGGCAGTAACCTCTACTCTTACGAAAAAAGTCAAACTTCCTTCTGGCATGAATAAACAGAAGCAGAGGCTCCAGAAAGTGTGTGTTGGACTGCCGTGTCCATTCCTCAGTAAAAGACGCAGATAAGTTGAGCAGAGTCAACGGGAAGGTGGTAAGACCTGCAGAACAAGACTTCAGGAGAACAAGTGAACAATTTGGCCTTATTCTAGAGAGGGAAGAACAGGGAAGGGGCAGAAATCTTAAGATTTATAAAAGGCTCTTCCAAGAAGCTATTATAAGGAAGATTTAGGCCAAGCAGTATACATATATGCAGTATATATACTGGATATTTTTGGACAATCATTTTAATAACTTGATTTTTGGGACATTTCGTTAAATTTCGTTAAATTTCGTTAGCTTTATTGGAGCATTACGTTCAAGGACATGTATCTTTGAAGATCAGGAAGCATCTCGTGACCTCAAAATGTCAGTGTTTCACAATTCCAGTGTGATACTTCCTTGTTTAACATCATAAATTCAGTAATGTATCCCTTCTGAACAAGGAATGCTTGTCAGTATTTCTGATGATGAGGGAATGTAGATATATGAGGGAATGCAGATATATTCTTTTTTTTTAATGTAATGTCTTCCCATTAAGGAAAATGACAAATTCTCTTGCTTCCATGAAGTGCAAATGCGCTTCTACTAAAGTCTGTTTAAACTGGGATATAACCAAGAGAAGGTGAAAGTCACTCTCATAATGTTTGAATGGAGTAAGTGATCAGTCTGTGAATGACATTATTTGGGCCTTATTCAGTTCTTTTTCCCATGGTGCCTTAGAGAGTGAAAGCAGATTTGGCTCCCAAAAAAGTAGCCAACATTGAAGGCTTTCAACAGACTTCACCTTCCCTTTGTGCCTCATTCACAGCTCTACAACTGCTGGAGCTCTACGCTTTCTCTCTCACAAAACCCTTACGCTGACTCTAACCCTTGTCAGTGACCGTGTCCAAGAGGGACCCCTGCTTCTGGCTCCCACAAAAAAGATAACCAAAATTGAAAGGTCTGCGCTGGGGCATCTCCACAGCAGGATCTCTGCTGCTGCTGTGTCAATGCAAGGGTGCAGTGCTTTGAAAAAGGCATTTCCCGATGATGATGGGGCTGTGCAGATGCAGAGATACCTGATACTGCCAGACTGTGAATCCTCCTGCGCCTACGTCATCTGCACCTCCAGCTCTCCCTGGGAGCCACCACTGTGCCTAGCATCAGGCAAAGTCCTCTCACATGGGTAACAGCCAGAGCTGCCAGTGCCCCCCTCCACACTCATGGTGCCTCTTTCATATGCAGAGGGCTCCCCACACAAAGAGCATGATATAACATGAGTCAGCTATGTGACCTGGCTGCTAGGAAGCCTAATGACATTCTTGGCTGCATTAGGCAAAGTATTGCCAGCAGGTCCGAAGAGTTGATCCTTCCCCTCTACTCAGCACTGGTGGGGCTGCACCTGGAGTTCTGTGTCCAGTTCTGGGCTCCCCAGTACAACAGAGACATGGATGTAGTGCTGACAGTCTGAAGCAGGGCCACCAGGATGATACTGGAACTGGAGCACCTCTCCTGTGGGTAGAGCTTGAGAGACTGGGACCATTCAGCCTGGAAAAGAGGAGGCTCAAGGGCGATCTCATCAATGTCAATAAATACCTGAAGGGAGGCTGCAGAGAGGACTGAGCCAGGTGCTTTTCAGTGGTGCCCAATGACAGGACAGGATATGGGCACAAACTGGAACAGAGGAGGCTCCATCTGACCATCAGGAAGGCCTTCCGTGCTGTATGGGTGACGGAGCACTGGCACAGGCTGCCCAGAGAGGTTGTAGAGTCTCCTCCTTGGAGATTAACCAGAAGCCATTTAGACGTAGTCCTGGACAACCTGCTGTGGGTGCCTTTTGTCTCCTGCATCCTCCCCTCTTCTTCACTCCAGAAGCAGCTCATCGTCTGCCACAAGCTGTGAGCCCCACGAACACAGCTCTGTGTGTGAAGACCTCTTTCAACATCTGTAGATGAAGAGTACTCTTGTGAGCCAATCTCACAACTCCTCAAACTCACTCAGAACCTGGGTGGGGGCAGCCCATTCCTGTGCCAGGCGTTGGAAGAAGCAAGTGGGCTGGCTATGTGAGATCCCAGGGTTAAGACCGTCTCCTCAGGTACTTTCTCATTGCCTAAGAGGAAGCAGATGAGGAACTTCTTCTCCAGGCAGGAGCCGAGGTGCCACAGGAGGTCATCCAGCTGCAGCAGGAAATCCCTCCTGCAACCCTCTTGACAGGGCTATGGACATCAAGAGGTGCATCACAACCATCTTCAAGGCTTTGAGAGGGAAAAGCCCTTGCCCACCAGCATAGAGGTGCAAGTCTGCACGTGTTTGAGGTAGAAGCTGTGATGCAGAGGAGTCATCTTCTGCTTCTGGGGGGCAGAGGGAGCTCCCTGTATGGTCAGCATTGGGCCAGTGCTTAAACCATTCCTGCAGTGTCTGTCTGTCGCACAAAATCAACAGTAACTGCACACTATCTGTACAGTCATGTGAGATAGTCGGTACTTATTTTTCAAAGTCAAAATCCTGCTAGGATTGAGCTGAACTTCATATCTCTTTGCAGCATTATGGCTATGATTAGAGGAGGCTTGAGGGGGTGGAGATTTTCTTCTTGAAGATCATGTTTTAGAAATGAAAGGGGTTGTCAGAGATGGGAAGGCAAGAAACGCTGTATTGCCACACCTCCAAAGGCGATGGTTAACACTGTATATTAGAAAAAAATAGCCAGTTTTGTAGCAGCACCAGAGAAAATACATTATTCTGTGTGTTGCTGTGAGGACATCTTTATGTCATTGTGGTTTTCTCTTTCTTCATTCTCGGCAGATTTTTTGAAGTTATCAGGGCTCCTGTTGGCATCAGCATTTGCTTGGTACTTGGGTTACTTATTTGCTGCTCATGTATCTGAAGAGTCACTGTCAACGTCTCTTGCTTATCTTCAAGACATTGGAAAGAAACCAGTGTTGAGGGGTATGTCATTCTATTTTTTTTTCCTTTTATCTCATATTCTCTATTTACTTGTTAAATGACAAATGGCTTGTTAGCTAATATGCTATTGTAAGAATGATGTTGGTTGTATAAAGCCAATTAATTAATTAGTGCAAGTCTGAACTACTTCTTACACACTATTTTGAAGAGACATGATGTCAGCCTATATTTGCCAGCCTGCAAATGTAAATAATTGACTAGTAATACAAGAACATCTCATTTGTTCATTAGCATGTAAGCACAAGTAATCTGCAAAGTTGCTGCTGAAGCTTTGGTTCAATCACATGTGTTTCTTAGAGTGTTTCTTAGAGTTTCTTAGAGTGTTTCTTGGAGTTACGGTAAATTGCTTAATCACTAACCAAAATTTGTGATGTAGTTCTCATTTTTTTTCCTCTGATCTGCCTGAGTGGCTTAACGTGTACATTTTTCTCCCTCTATGACTGTTATTGTGCGAAAAAAGATTAAAATCAGAATTGTAACTATTAACTTCAAGCTATCAGTAGGATTTCTTTATCCTTATAAGCCATTGTTCACTCTTAATTGAAATAACAAAATGATTAGGATGATCTGATTTGAATCAAGAGTATATAGATTTTTTTCTCTAGGTAAGCTAGCTCATGGTCCCAGCAGCGGTTTGAAAGCCAGTAATTACCTAAAGCCGCAGCAGATCTGTGATAATGTTGCCATGATACTGGAAATCTGACAGGATTGGCCTCTGTGTATGAGCTTAATATGTTGACGTTAAGTGATTCTTTCCATGTAGAAATTGTTTATGTAGCATTCAAGAAAGCTTTCTCATCTTTGTCATTGTAGCCCCACTCCCCAAAAGGCAGAAGTGTGATCACTGGTCTCCATGCTCGCCTGGGAGCTATGCCTATCGGGTTCTTAGTGGCGGTGGCAAGGAAAAGCTGGCTAAAATCTGTTTTGAGGATGAGCTGTAAGTACCATTAAATATATGTAATGCTTTGTAGTATGAAGAATGGTGTTCCATTTTGGTTTGCCAGCAAGTAAGCTCCTACCAAGGGAAAGAAAAGACCTCTTTGGTAAAATTATACACAAAAAAAAAAAAGGCCACCACTGTATCTTCCCTTTTCCATGTTAATAAGTATGCCCTAGGTCTTTTAGGAACAAGTGAGCTCTTCCCTGCTGTTCCTATTTTCATTTTACTTTTTATGACATTCTTTCTGCAGGATGACATGAAGTCCATCTTAAATAAAACTCCTTCTCTGCTTCCTCCATTCACGTGAGCTTTTATGGTGATGATTCAAACCAAGACAATCTGTGTCCATGGAACTCTGGCCTAAAATAAAGGCTCAAAAATGGTTATATAAGAGCTAAAGATAACACAGAGATAATGACTTGCAGTATATGCTTATAAATGCATTTTTTAAAGTTGTCTTAAATTTTTTTCCTCTACTTCTTGTGTGTTCTGCTTTTGGAATAGCACGTTGTTGCCACATAGGTGACTGCAGCAATGCTGTTTTCACTGAAGGATGTGTTTTTCTCTCACAGACATTGTAGTTTCTACGAAGTACACCTGCCTTTGCCCTGCCTATAACCTATTTGATTGGCTTTCTTTCATTATCTCTGACTGACTCATAACTTCTTATTGCTAAGTAGTTATAAAATGGGTGCTTGGAAGACATGTCCTCTGAGTTATTTAAACATAGATTGAAGCTTCTAAACTGTTGATGTTTTGCTGGTGATAAACATCTGAATATATCTATCAATTTTTAATTCTTTTTTTTCTGTTCTTTTTTAATACATAAATCTCAGGTTATTTTCTTTGTTCCTGTACATAAGCTTCATTCAGCTGTTAGTTTCAGCTATGTTTTTTAGTTTTAGTGGTTTGGATAGGCAGCTCAAAACACTCTGAATGGTCTAAACCTTCAGAAGGTCCGGTTTGTTCATGGTCTTTCAAACTGGACAAATAAAGTGACTTTAAATCCTTAAAATGATCATTCAAGTAGATATAGCCACGTAGATTACTATTACAAGAATAAAACATAAACCCACAAATTTGTTTTCTTTTTCTACTTTATCTTTCTGGCTGCTTTTGTGCAAAGTACTTTCTTGATCTGGCTCATTTTGCAAGACTCGTTGTGCATCTTTGAAGGAAACAGACTGGTATTATGTGCAAGATTTTTAAGCCATAGCTCTTGTTTACTACTAACTCTTGAATTACCTAACTGAAGAAAACATGAACGTCAGGAAGTGACTTAGCGTTGGTGAGTCTGACTTTGGATCACGATCTGTGGAAAGATGAATTCTATTGACAGTGTACTTATTTCAATTCCAGGCTTATAAGTGAAGAGAAGGGTAATGTTGGAAGAGGTATAAACATTGCCGTTGTGAATTGTAAGTAAGAGAAATGAGGTTAGAGACTTACTTTTGTAATGGGGAAAAAAAAGTTTGGGTTTTTTTAGTAGCCAGTATGGAAGAAAAGGAAAAAATTGTAAACTTGATTAATGTTAAGTATAAACAAATCATTGCTTGAGAGAAATAGTCTTCTGGATAAACAAAAGAAACGTACATATAGGCATCTATGAAAACATGGAAGTGCACAGTAAACTGAATTTCTTCTTTAAAAAAAATAGTAATAACAATGTTTTAGTCATTAGTGGTGATTCAGATTCAGTCTGCTGGGAGGCAGGTGTCTTCCTTTTGGTGAAAGAAGACTGCATTTATTTCCAGGGTGATTTTCTTTGACATTTTGCAGGTCTGTGTTGTAACAGAAGTAATTTGTGAAGAGTTTTTTCAGCTGACTGCAGCCCCAAGCAGAGACTACACAAAACAAAATATTTTCTCCAAATCTTAAACTGACATTATTCCATATTCCCTCCAATTTAAAAATTCAAACAAAAGAAAAATCAGAAGTACAATAATACCAAAATTTAGATGCCTCACTTTTTCTGAAAATGCTGTGCATGCTAATTAAATGTAATCAATTTTGCTCATATTTGTACTTTTTTTTTCTATTACAGATAAAACAGGAAAAGTAACATCAGCAAACTTTTTTGACATGTGGGAAGGAGGTAAGGAAAAGAGTCTAAAAGAGCTTTTGTTAACATTTCTGTGTTTGATAAAGACATACTGAAATATTTGTCCTACTCTTTCCATGACTGTGATTGTCTCATTGAAGAGAATCATCTAAGAACAAACAGCTGCTGTCTTCATTTACACATGCAGTGGCTGGGTCTTTTCACAACAAATTGTGCCTGAAAAGCTGTGTTTCTCCTGCTGATTGAATTAGTTAATGTGTGTTGTGATTAACTGTTACTTTTTCTCTCTGTTATTTCAGTCTGGTAAGGATAGCACTTACCAGATACCACATCCCGATAGGCTCAGCAAATTCCTTTTTCTGATACATTTTGTTCTGTTCTGATTGTAAAATCATCACAGGAAAAATGCTAATCTGTCTCTAAGTATACTTCAGTGTATCTAAACAGAAGATCTACTTTAAGAATAGCTTTTGATACATTAAGGATAGCTTTTAATACATTTTCCAGACGTCAGACAATACCAGTTTACTCACGACTAAGGAGAAACAGAATACTGTGAGGCACTTGTGTCTGATTCTTTTACCACTTAAGAATGCTTATGATCAGAAATCACACTGGATCTAATCATGGGGCTACAATTTTTAATGTGGCATGTGGACTGCAATGTCTCCAAAGCCCCTGCTATGCAAGACACTTATTTTCCTTAAAAAATAATGTATTCCTTAGCAATTGCAAAACCAATAAATAGCTTAGTGCTGCAAAGAGGCTGTCTCTTAATGAAAATGGGTGTTCAGTGCAGTTTGTTACTTAGCTCTACAGTTAGCATGGTAGTTAGCACACAAAAATAGAGGCACAGAATATCAGCGATTTCTGGACTGTTCCATGTTTTGCCTGCTTGTGGAGTATTATGTGAGGTAAACATAAAAAACCATCTCATCTTACGTGTAAATGTTTTCTGTTTTCAGAGGTTCAGAAGTATCTTTATTTATGACTCGGAATTGTAGATTCGCTCTCCTAGTCAGTGAGAACTAGCACCTTTCTGCATCTTCAGGGATTAGGCAGGTCCTGCCTGTGAATAGAACAATTGCGTAATTAGGTCTCATTTTGAATAGACAAGGCCAAAAAGTGAAAAGAAGTTGAAGGCAAGAGAAAGTAGGTGAAATGTGATATGTGTATATCTGAGGGATTAATGAATAATCTGTTGTGTTCAACAGACCACTCAGAAGAGATGGTGGCTTTCATTAAAAATGCACCACAAGGGTCCCTGCTTTTAATGGTGACTCATGATGACGGAAGCACCCGGTAAGCAAAGTGTTCATGATAGGCTGAGGAGCAGAGCAATGAATAGCTTGACAGTCACTGTTGCAGAATGGTGTAAAGGAGTGATTTGTTTCGTCATATAGTCATTTTCTCTCTTAAAAGTTTTGATTCCTCGTGCATTCAGTGCCTGCCCATGTCGTGTATGTTGATGCTTCCAAAGGTGGAAGGAGTGTGTTACATTTGTTTAAAAGCACCAGTTATCTTCATAAAGGGCAGTGCTATTACCTCTGGGTCACAACCTGCTATTAAGAAGGTATCCACAGCTCTAATTAGAATATGTCTAGCTTGCATTCCTTCTTATATCTTAACCTGATTCTTCAAGTCCTTTCAAATCCTATGCTGTTTTGGTCTGAAGTCATGGTACCGTAATTAAACAGGACCAGTCTTAATCGCTTGGTTGGTAAACATTTGATGCCCTTGTCCATATTTAAAAAGGCATAAAATGTCAAATAGTATTTGAGACCTATTTGTTTCTGCTGCGCTGTTACAAACAGGTTGTATTAACATCAGCTGGAGTGTTCTTTTTCAGCTTTTTTCATGTCTCATATTTTTAATACCTTTTTTCACTAAATATTCTTAGGTTGAAAAGTGATGCCAGAAAGTTAGTAGAAGCTCTGGGAAGTAAAGAAATACAGAATATGAAGTTCAGGTCAAGTTGGGCCTTCATAGCTGCCAAAGGCTTCAAACTTCCAGATGATATCCAAAGAGAAAAGGTCAGGTTCATTTTATTTTTGGTTTTATGTGTCTCTGTATCAGGTGTAACCTTCAGGTGCAAATTTTGTGTGATATCCATAGTGACTGCAGTCTGTTGAGTAAGCCTCAGCTGTACACAATTTTCTAATGTGTCATCAGTCTGTGCTTCAGATCTGAAACTCGGAATCCTTGGATTCTGAAGCTGCTGGAATCTTCACCCATTGTGGCAAATATGATGTCCAACATACCACTCAGCTTCCCAGTCCGACTGCATTTCTCCTTTATGTTGTATTAGGCTTGACAAACTAGGTTGGTAACCCAAATATCGATTTAATTTCTTTGTTTTTTAAACAGATAAACCACTCTGACAATAAGAAGAACAGATACAGTGGCTGGCCAGCTGAAATACAGATAGAAGGCTGTATCCCAAGAAACCTGATGTAAACAAAAGCATACCTCACTAGTAAAAGATACCTCTGTATTTTTATATGCATGACTCTAGTAGGTGGCATCCAGAACCCAACAAGCATCTGAACAAGAAGTTGTACATACAATTTTTGCCCTTGCTTTCATCTCTGAGGCCTTTCTCTAATCTGGAAACAAGCAGGTATTTTGATGACAAGTGGAAATAAAATACTCTGGTTTGGAATTTCAGTACTGAGGCCATCAGTTGTAAAACACCAGCGTTACTGAAAGTAATTGTACATTGTCATCAGTAATTTGTCAGTTGTTTTTAGTACGTGTTTCCTTTTGGTTCCCTGTATACACTAACATACAAATAAAATTTAATCTAACCTGTAATATAAAATCACTAGCAATAAAGCAAGTTATTTTAATACTAATTTATTAATAACTTTGCTTCTCTTTAGAAGAAGTATGGAAATAGCTGCTACATTTGTTGAGCTGGTTTGGGTGATGTTAACAATATGGAATAACGTTGTTAATGTGTAAAGAAAGTTATTTGAATTATTTTAGTGAATGTAAGCTGCAAACCTACCTGGTTCATTGTATTTTCCCTTCCTGTATGTTTAACTTACTTTAAAAGTTTGTCATGACTTCATGCAAGCTTCAGTGTTGTTTATGGTAGCCATAGACTCAAACACATATTTGAAAGGAAAACTGTACAAGCCTTTATTCAATTTTTCTGAAGTAGATAAAAATATGTCTGGACCTTTCTTAACTGGTGTTTGTCCACCTGTTTGTTGTTCACAAACCTCCCATAAAGCAGATTCCACAGTTTAAGTTTCTTCCTGTAGCATTTCACTGTTACCGAGCTGCTCCCCAAACATACAGAGTTAACCTAAATGGGCCAAGCCAATTACATGTAGTGCCTGTACTTAACGCCATTCTCTCTATGTCACCATTCTCTCTATGCTCTCTATGTCACCATTCTCTCTAGACCTCTCTCATATAGAGGGGTCTGGAGCACAAGTCTTATGAGGAGCGGCTGTGGGAGCTGGGATTGTTTAGTCTGGAGGAGGCTCAGGGGAGACCTCATCGCACTCTACAACTTCCTGAAGGGAGGTTGTGGTGAGGAGAGGTTTGGCCTCTTCTCCCAGATAACTACTGACAGGACAAGAGGGAATGGCCACAAGTTGCGCCAGGGGAGATTTAGATGATTAGATATAAGGAGAAACTTTTTCTCTCAAAGAGTGGTCAGGCACTGGCACAAGCTGCCCAGAGAGGTGGTGGAGTCTCTGTCCCTGGCGCTGTTCAAGAAGCGTCTGGATGAGGTGCTGAGGGATATGATTTAGTAGCTTAGTGGGTAGGGATGGTGATAGGAGGACGGTTGGACTAGATGATGTTATAGATCCTTTCCAACCTAGTGTTTCTATGATTCTATGATTCAATCTATTATGTGTTTGAAGACTGTCCTCATCCTCTCATTCCTGGACTGAACCTACTGGGTGTATTTTAATCTTTCTTTGCATTCTTCTCAACATTGAAATGTTTGTTTATCAGCAGGTTTCTTAATGTACTATGCTCCCAGTGGGTCACAGCAGCCTACATGGCTCTTTACTGTAGTCTCACTCTCTAGACATTGGGAGAAGATCTGAAGTGGTGACCTGAGGGAATGGTTGCCAACACATTTCTCCTGGTCTTGCTCTCTGCGTTGCCTGGGTGAAGCTCCCTGTCTCTGTCCCTGTCAGAGCTGCCACTACTCACTGCTGTGTTCCCAGTAGCCTTCTGGTAACAGGACCCCCCTAGCACCTAAATTTCTGCTACCAGTTTGAGAACTGCTCCATAGCTGAGGGATACTGCCAAAGAAGGCAGCTAAATTGTTTTGATACAGTTTGACTTTGGCAGACTCACAATGGTTGCTCCTTATCACCTTGGTACTGATTAGGTGATAAAAAATAGAGTACTTAAATACCTGTTTCAGTATTTTTCTACATCTAAATCATACTTCCTTTGTTCTTTTGCTTGTTCAACCTACACATTTTGTAGGTGACATGCTTCATTTTGGTATTTTACACATCTAATAGTAAATGCATATGAACTGTTGTGCCACATGCTAAATTTGGCCTCATTCTTGAAACTTAGGCACTTGAATGGGAAATTCAGGGTCTGCTAGCAGTTGCTGTTGTCCACCTGCTGCTGTTTCTTAAACCTGTTTTAGCAAGAGAAAGGAGAGAGATCATAGGCGTATATTTTGCATGCAAATCTGTGTTGAGACAGCTCTCTGGAGTTCTGGAGATACTTCAGAGCTTATTCCTTAGGAGATTCAAAGCAGCAGGTTCCAGGTGCTCTGTATTTGCTTCTTAGGGATGTTATAGCATTGCAGCTAAATCACAGCTCACCTGCGCTTCTGATAAAGTGATCTAACCACTTGTACTTCAGTGCTCCTGTCAGACAAATCAGTGCTAAGATGCACGGCTTGTGTATGTTCGTTTTCTTAAGTGTGCAGCTTTACATGATCACTAATTTATTCAGAGAGTGTTCGTGTTACTGGCTCAACAGATTTATTCCTTTACATGGTAATCACCCTTTGTTACATGGCTGAATTCTAAGAGTAACACAGTAATAATAGTAGGCAAGTCTCAGAATGCCAATCTCTGAGACAATCCTGAGACTCTGCAGCTTGACAGTCGTTGCCTTCTACTCCAGCCTACAATTAATCTCAAGTCAGTTACACTTAAATTTTACATCAATTTCTGTTTAGCAGTTGACACAGAGTGTACTGCCGCTACCCTTTGGAGGTTAAAAGCAAAACACAAACAGCAGCTTGCCTTACCACTCCTGTGATTGCTTCCAAACCTCACCATCACCAAGAAGTCTCCTCTTAATGTTGTGATGTTACCCAGTTGCTCAAACAGCCTTTCTTTGTCAGAAGGCTCTGCGCATTTGGTTTTGCACATCGATCCGATGGGTAACTGTCACGATGTACCCAGGAACAGGGGCACCAATTACAAGGACAATCTTTTGCATTATTATCATTCTTGCCTTTACATCAGATCACATAGATACTGTTTATTGGTTTCTCTGGAGAACAAATCAAGATGTATTTTGCCCAGATTGCTTATGATTAGTTTCTGTTAACTGGGAATGTTATAATTTCTTAGCTGTTCAGGTAGAAGCACCCGCTATGCACATAACCTACCACGGAATTACAAAGCAAGTGCCATTTCAGGCAGCATGTGCCTCGCCTAACCGTTCCAAAGGAAGCTTCTGGAGCCTTTATTTCTACAGAGAGGTTGGTTGGCTTGCCAGTCCCAATGGAGTGAGCTCACAGTGCTCCATTCTTTATAAATGGGCAACAGCAAAAGATGCATACTGGCAGTCTGAATCAAAGCTCAACTGCTGAGAGCCCTTCACAGCACAGTCCCTGAACAATGTCCTTCAGCTCCACTGGGTTTTCACTTTCTCAGAGACGCAGCTGAATCATCTAGACGAAGTGACTCTTAATAATGTGCAGTGCTGAGGTGCTGTCGGCTTTGTTTCCTTCACTCATGCCACAGTGCTTCAATGCAGTAAGTGGAGGAGCCTCAGGTGCTTTGATACCTCTCTGATCTCAAGAAATTACAGGAAAATGATCACTTGAGTAAGGTGTCACTTTTTCACTCGCTTTTCAGAACAGAAGAAATCTTGCACAGAGCTAGCTTGAAAATGGGGTTTCAGTTTTGCACACAACTTGAGCACATTTAAAAGAACTGCCTTATAAGTACGAGTGAAAAGCACATTCAGGGAACAGTAATTCTGAAAAATAAACCTGGGGAAATGTTAAATAACTTTGGATTTCAGCATGATGAAAAAAAATTGTAAATATGGAATCTTACCTGAGTGTGAAGCCATAGGGTGCCAACCTCCTTCCCTTCTCAGCCATGTGCTGCAGAAAAGAAGCAAACTTCGGGGATGGTGGCAGTCAGCGCTGTCAATGTCAGGTACCCCAAGCAGCAGGTAGGATTCAAGCTGCACTCTCCTGGGTTGGGTAAATGCTGTGGTCTTCGTCACGCTCCATGAAATATTTCTGGGTATTTAGTAGAGGATGGAGTTCACCACCAAGAAATGAGATTAAAAACTTGGGAGGAACTAGCCTTTTTCTAGACCACAGTTCACACACTGAATGGGAAAACATGAGCGGTAAGCAACAGCACTGCTCTGGGCTTGCTTTGGTGTTTCTGAAAGCAAAGCGGCACAGCAGGTGGCAGCAGTGGCTTGGCAGAGCCCGTGTCTGTGAGCTGATGTACCGAGCTGCTGCCCTGGCCTGGCACTGGGTGCTGTCACTCTGCACCTGCAGCCAGGAAGGAGGCCAGCAGCATCTCCAGCAGCCTGCTGGTCAGCATTCCTCACAGGAGGCGTCTGAATAGGCCCTCCTGTCTCCTGGCCACTTAGATAGACATTGTGGATAGAAGCGGTTAGAAAAAGCAGCTACTGTTCCCTTTTCCGTCCAGTGCAAACACGACGCAAGCAGTCCCATCAAGAACAGAATGCCAGGCCAGAAGCCCTTTTTCTATCTCTCCACTTAAGAGAATGAAAAGCGTCTCAGGGTCCTGCCATGCCTCTCACAAATCCCTGATGGATCTCTTGCAGTCCAGCTTGATGGCAGCGGTGGGAAGTACTGATCAAATTGTAGGTAGCATTTTCAGTTTCTTGGTGGTAACCGCTGCTTTAGGTTCTTGGTGTAACACTAACTATCCCCAGGTGGGAAGTTTCCAGAATACTGAGAAGAAAAATACAAGAAAGTAGAAGTTGTTCAGTGAAAGATGCCCTTTCATAGGCAGGCTGTGCTCAAAGCGAAGCTCTCACTGACCGCAGTCCACTCAGGAGAGCAAAGAGGAGCTGACGTGTACATAATGCCTGCTGGGAGTGGTACGCGAGCATCGTATCTCTGATCTCTTCTTAGCTCCCAGTGGATTGCTGAAGGCTGGCTTGAATTCAGGGCATTAAGATAAGTGTTTTTAATAATGCCTAAGCGACAGCTATTCCTCATTCCCAGGAAATTAGAAGTTTTGATTTCACTTCCCTGCTATAGTTATTTCTGTTGGTGGTGGTGGCTGAGGTTTTCTCCCTCAGGGCAGGTGTTGAGCAGCGTAGGAAACGCAGAGTCAGATAAAGCTTTACACTAGCAGCTCTAACATGATCCTCTCCCTATTCCAAAGACAAGAGCATAGAGATTGATGCTTTTGGCTTGCCCAGTCTCCAGTGTAGTTCTCGTTAAAAATTAAAAAATGTTTTAATAGTTGTGTTTCAGCCAAAAGCAATAAGCATCTCAGCCATGTACTTCTGGTAAAAGTATAATGCAGATGTGGTTTCTATAGCTGCTTTCTCAGGCACTCACTACCAGAGAGTTTCCAGGAATGAGACTAAACTTCTCCCTGAGGCCAGGAGGTTTGTGACAGCTTGGAAAAGAGGAATGAAGTCCTAACGTAAGACTTTCCAAAGCACTTTACGTGCTTTGAAGTCACATTTGACTACAAGTGCTGGTTTTGCTCCCATCCTGGTTCGTTGAATACCGTTGTGCTACATGATCAGATTTTACTGCCTGCAAGGACTAGAAGCAGCAGAATCAGACCTTCAATATCTGTAGACTTTGCAGCCAGAACAGGAAACACCATGTTTTCTGTTCTGGTTTCTGATTTTTTCTCTGATAATTTACAGGGTGGAACTGGAGCCCAAGTGCAAAGCTGTCCTTTCTGTGAGACTTGTGTCCACTGCAATGATCCACATCTCTGGATGGTTGATTTATCACTGTGATCTCTACCTGCCACACTGCCACTCGCCAGGTGTTCCATGTGGGAGATGAACAGGAGCTCAGCAGTCCCAAATCAGAAAGTCGCTGTTGTAAAAAAAATGAAAGGGAAAGACCACCCCTCCTCCGTTCTCACTTCCTCATTAATGAAGGAGATTTCTGTGCAATGTCCCAGTAGTGGAGGTATTCTGTCCCCACTGTGTTTGCCTGGGGTTGCTTTCTGCAGGCACAAGGTGGCGAGAATGGATTTGGTCCTTCTGTTTTGTGAGACAAGGAGTGAGGAGAGTGAGCACAGCCATCTCCTCCGGCTGCTCTGGCCCAGGACCGCTCCTGTCCAGCCACTGGGGCTCAGTGTCTCTGTTCGGGCTGGAGGGCACAGCTGCTGCTTTCTCCTTTGCATGTTCAACTGGTAGCAAAGCTGAGCACTTATCCCAGAGACACATGGACACACTCAGAGATAGGACGCTGACAAGACCCCTGCTTGCTCCAGTAGCTGATGCCAGGACCCCGCTCACTCCAGTAGCTGGTACCACAGGCTGGGGGTGCCCACGCCCTCCTCCTGACTCCAGTGTTGCACCCACTTCACTCACACCAGTTTCTCAGTAGCTGACGCTCCAGGCTTAAAGCCTGTAGGACCCTTTCATATCCAGAGAGCTGTGCTCCCCAACTACTGACACTAGGCCCCCACTTGCTCCAGTAGCTGGCACTGCAGGCCAGGGTGCGCTTCCCCAACCTGAGAAATGTTTTATTCTTCCCTTCAAAATCTTCCTGATATTGATAGTCTCTTTCCGCTCCTAAAGAAGATTGTGGAGTTGCTCTTTACTTTCTATATAGTTACAGCATTTCAGTCTGTGACTTGTTACCACAGGCCTGAAGGTGCTCCAGCTCAGCTTCTGCCAAAGTTGGTTTCAAGCCAGCTCCTGAACCTGTACACCTGCCAGTGGCATTGCAGCACAGCAAAGCTCCAGCCAACAGCAGAGAGCACACCAGCCTGCAAGTAGCTCAACAGTTTGCTGAAGCCCTTGCACCTTAATCCTTGAGAACAAAACAAATAACAGGCATTCCTGCCTTTCACTAGTTCCTGGTAAGCATTGTCTTCTAGTCTGAATTGTTCATTTATCATAGTTTTAGTCCTTTCCTCTTGCTTTGTTTTTATGCCTGTAATTCTGCTTTTTCATTAAAAAAAAAGAAAAAAAAAGGGAGGGGAAAGAAGAGGAAATATATCAGCAGTAGAATTGCTCCATCTGAAAAAGCCTTTAAACATACAGAAGCACTGCTGCCCAGTTGGTACAAATCTTAGCCCTGATTACCATCTGCTGTGAGAAAGGGTACAGAGATAAGGCAGAGCTCAGTTCTGTGAGTGCAGAGTTGTGTGTTATTTGTGGAGGTATTTTCTTTTGTCTTCAGTTTTCCTGCTTTTTCATACGGCTCTTCAAATGTCTCACTGTGCGCTGATGAACACTAAGTAATTTTTTCCAGGTTGTTGGCAAATAGTTGGAGTTTCAACAAAAAGCAGAGGTGGCAATGTGAATGTGTTCCCCGCTCCTTAGCTGTTGGAGAGTGAAAGTATGAGTTTCACAATGCGGATATTCACATTGAGTCTGGAGCTGCTCTGGCATAACAAAGCATGTGTTCTCTCTACTCTGCCCTGGTGAGGCCTCACCTGGAATACTGTGCCCAGTTCTGGGCTCCCCAGTACAAAAAAGACAGGGACCTGCTGGAAAGAGTCTAATGGAGGGCCACAAAGATGGTAAAGGGGCTGGAGCATCTCCCCTATGAGGAAGGGCTGGGAGACCTGGGGCTGTTCAGCCTGGAGAACAGAAGACTGACAGGGGATCTTATCAATGTTTATAAATACCTAAAGTGCAGGAGTCAAAGGGATGAGGCCAGACTCTTTTCAGTGGTGTGTGGGGACAGGACAAGGGGAAATAACCACAAACTGGAACATAGGAAGTTCCACATCAATATGTATAAGAACTTCTTCACGGTGCAGGTGACAAAGCACTGGAACAGGCTGCTCAGGGAGGTTGTGGAGTCTCCTTCCCTGGAGATATTCAAGACCCGTCTGGACCTGTGCGACCTGCTGTAGGGAGCTGCTTTGGCAGGGGGGTTGGGCTCGATGATCTCTCGAGGTCCCTTCCAACCCCTGCAATTCTGTGATTCTGTGATTCCTGGAGCAGGAGGTTTGAGGTTTTGGCTGGAATAGAGCTAGTTTTCTCCTGGTAGCTGCTATGGTGTTGTGTGTTGGTCTTAGGATAACAATAACGTTGATAATGTTTAGTTGTTGCTGAGCAGTGCTTACACAGAGCCAAGGACATTTCAGCTCTTCACACTGCCCTGCCAGCAGGGAGCTGGGAGGGGACACAGCCAGGACAGCTGACCTAAACTGGCCAAAGGGATGTCCTATAGCCCATCTTGTCATGCTGAACAATAAAACTAGGAGAGTTGGCTGTGTCCACTGGGCTTGGGACTGGCTGAGCATCAGTTGTGTTCTGTTTGTTCTTTTTGTTGCTACTGTGTTGGGTTGAGGTGTGCTCTGTACATCTGCTGGCGTGCTGGGGTTCTACGGCCTGAACAATAGGCCCTGCACTGAAGCTGACCTCTAGATGAACCTCCCAGCCAAGCACTGTACCTATTTTGCTATTTTAACATGGATGTATATATATCCTATGACTATGACGTATCTGTTTTGCTGTTTTAGCATGAATATATATTTTGATGCCAATTCATAAAGATCTGTTGTAACGCTTATTGTGTAACAGTTACTGATGGTGTATCTTTATTTTAGAGGCGTGTCACAAGGCCAGGAAAACCAGACACCTCGCCTTGTTGAGAAATATGTGGTTAAAGCCCAAACAGATGGAGAAACTCCTTTGGTTCCTCCTTAAGCCCTGGCCGGGCTTTGGGTGGAATCCAAATGGAGGATGTGAGACCAGATGTTTCTGCACTTGAAGTTCTGTGAGCTTTTTCATTCAAATGTATAAAAGCGGAACCCTTTTGCAGCGACTCTTGAAGACCCCACCTACAGGTGGACACACTGCGTAGGACCTCCCAGCTGCTGGGAAAGGCTTTCCAAATCCTCACTGCAACCAGGGCTCCCCAGCGACTGCACTTCTGGATGATGGTAAAGTATTGGGGCAACTGGTGACATAGCTCTCTTAATCACTATAGTAAATCTTATGTAGTAGTGATTAGGTGCATTACCTTGTTTTGTTTTATTCTTGCTGTATTATTTTACCTATTGTTTTATTGCTTTATACATAAGTAAAGATAAACTCAGTCCTTCAACTTGGTGTCTGTGTCCTTTGCACTGACCCCGTCCATTGGCAAAGCACTTGCTTTTGCCTAAAAGCAATTTAGATGGGATGCTCAGAGTCTCCTCTGTGCCATGAGGCAAAATGTGCCAGCTGGGGACAATCCTGAGGTTTGCTTCAAAAGCATGTTAATGGAGCTGAAGCAAATGTCAAACCAGTGCTGCCTCTGCAAGAGACTTGGGGTGAAAGGCAGATGAAAAGAATTCTTACTTTTGGAAAAGCAATACAGGCAGGGCTTTTAGAATTGAGCTTTTGCCTAACTCATCTCCAGTCTGTGCAATTGCTGGCAAAGCCAGACTCTCTTCTACTGAGGGCTCTCCAGCTGTTTATTTCAAAGCAGGGCCAGGCCTTCTCATTCACCACCCAAGACAGGCCTAAATCAACTAATTTTTTCAAGCATGCTGAAAGGAAAAGAGTGGCTTGGCAAACACATCAGCCAGTTCCTTCGGGTCCCTGTGATGCATGTCATCTGGTCCCATAGACCTGTACACATTCAGCCTCATGAGGCGGTCTCAGACTTGCTCTGCTCTTACAGTGGGAGGGATTTTGCTCCCCCAACCCCCCCCTAGAGGTTCAGGGACACGAGAGACATGGGAAGCCTGACTGCCAGTGAAGAGAGAGGCAAAGAATCCATTGAGTACCTCAGTCTTCTCCAGATACTGAATGCCTTCTTTGCCTGAGACTTAACCAGCAAGACTGGCCTTCACGATTCCTAGGTCCCAGGGGCCAGGCTGAAAAGCTGGAGCAAGGAAGATATATCTTTGGTGGAAAAGGATCAGGACAGGGAATGCTTGAACAAACTGGACACGAGTGTTGAGGGAGCTTGCAGATATGATTGTGAGGTAACTATCATCTTTGCTAGATTGTGGCAACTGGAAGAAGTGCCCAAAGACTGGAGGGGAGAAAATGCCATTCCTGTCTTCAAGAAGAGCTAGAAAGGGGACGTGGGGAACTACAAGCCAGCCAACCTCACCTTGGTTCCTGGGAAGGCGATGGAGCAACTAATCCTGGAAACCATTTCCAGGCACATGAAGGAGAAGAAAATCACCAAGAGTACTTAACATGGATTCACCAAGGAGAAGTCATACCTGGCCGACCTGATCGATTTCTATAATGAAATCACCAGTCTAATGGATGAGAGGAGAGCAATGGATCCTGGACTTCACTAAGGCCTTTGACAGTGCCCCTCGTAAGATCCTCTTAGAGAAGCTGTTGAAGTATGGGCTGGATGAGCAGACCACGAAGTGGATTGAAAACTGGCTGAACAGCCAGATCCAGAAGGTAGTGGTCAGTGGTGCAAAGTCTAGTTGGAGGCCAGTAATGAGTAGAGTACCTCAGGGGTCAATACTGGTTCCAGTCTTAACTTCTTCACTAACAATCTGGAAAATCAGGTAGAGTGCACCCTCAGTAAATTTGCAGATGATACAAAACTGGGGGGGAGTGGCTGACTCACCAGAGAGCCACACAGCCATTCAGAGGGATCTGGGTTGGGCCAGATGACTTCCAGAGGCCCCTTCTAACCATTCTGTGGTTCATCAAGAACCAGTGTAAGTCCTGCTCCCGGGATGGATGAAACCCCTGCTCTGCCATGAACTGGGGCCCAACCAGCTGTGGAGATGTTCTGTTTTAGAGGTGGATGTGAACTTAAACATGAGCCAGCAGTGTGTCCAAGCAGGATCCTGCAGGGTGTGTACCAGAAGCAACCAGGAAATCGAGTGATGTAGCTCTGCCCTAGTGCCCAGTGCTTGGGAGGCCTCACATCTGAGGCCCCCAGTACAGGAAGGCATGGACTAACTGGCAAGGTTAAGGGAGGTCAGGGCAGGAGCAGAGGCCTTTAGTAGCAGCCCCCCAGCACTTTTATCTGAAAGGATGGAGCTGGGCTCTGTGCCAGTGTGAGTGGGTGAGACTGGGGACATGAATTGAAACAGAGGGATTATACTCAGCTGGATATGAAGAAGAAAAAAAAAATCACTCCATGGATGTTTAATTGTTTGAAGGAAATTCCCAACAAGGCTGTGGGATCTCCCACCTTGGAAGCTTTCAAGACTCAGTGGTATAAAGCCCTAGAAAACACCATCTGAATCACCTTGAGTAAAAGGTTTGACTAGACCGTTGTTGGGGATCCCCTCCTACCTGAATAATGCTATCATTAAGGATTTTGCCTAATGGTGTATGTCACATCATGATAGAACCAACTAGAGCATTTACATTAAACTCTGATATTCCATATATAAAGTATAATCTTAATTTGCTTTGACAAATGCCTGGTCTTTCACCTTTTGCATCACGTCCCATTTTTCTGTTCATTAAAATTATTTCAAAGCATTCTGTATTACTGAGATTTGAATGAAATTCTGATTAATCTATTTTTAAACATCCTTTTTTGTTTTGTCTTAATCCATAGAACTATATTGCCAGTGAAACATGCTGGTATTAATCATTACATAAACATGAAACCTGTTTTCAGTGCATTATACTAAAATATTTCCCAGTAGTGTGTTAAAGGTGTTATTTTGCTGATTCAGGCAAAAAGAGGAAAACCTAAGTCTTGACACTGGGAGACAGGAGAACCCTGATCTGTCCCTTCAGAGAAGGCTGCAGAATTCTTCTGGTGCTGCCCAGATTGAATCTCATGATTGAACACAATCCCACAATCAAGCCAATCCCCTCAGCAGTGCACAAAATTAATAAGCCAGTTGATGAACTCAGGAGCAAAGTGGGGTACAGGGCAGTGCTGGCTGCCACTGGAACCCCAGCAAATGCTTACCAGCTGCTTTGATGGACTGGGCTGTTTGAGGGGGAGGAAAGGGGCTGTTGCTCATCAGCAGTAGCACCTGGCACCTCTGCCACCTGCCCTTTGGTCCCACTTCAGGGGAAGCCACAGGATGAGGAGGGCAGAAGTGCACTGGAGGAGTTTTGTTTCTGGGCTCTGCAAAATGTTGGGAAGCAAGATGTCTGGAATACAAGGAAAGTGAAAATACATACTGTGACACTATTTCCAAACAGGAAAGCATTAGTTTCATTTCTCCTGGTTCTTGTCATAGCATGTAGGTGGAGTCTGTGCATAGAAAAGCAGCTGAAGGCAGCTCATGTTTCTCCTTGCTGCGTGACACTGGCAGGTACAAGCTTTCCTTTAACTTCTTTTTAAAGTAATCATGTGATTCTTAATTGTTGTCTTTGCTGCTTTTAATAGTTGAAGGTGATAAGGCTGCATGTGTGTCTAAAGTAAGTGGTTAAAACTGAGGTTGTCAGGAGTAGAATTTGCTGCTTTGTAGGATGGGAAAAAATTAATAGCTCTGCCAGCCTATGGCCATAATATACAAAACACAGGTTAAAACAAAATAGTTCAGTTTGGCTTAACTCTCTTTAAAAGGAGATGACTGGGATACAGCACTTAAATTGGAATACATTTTTAAACTAGGCAGTGTGTGGGGGCAGTGACCAGCAGCATGGTCTGTTTGTGTGTATAGCATTGTGAGCACAGCATTGCTTTATTTTTTCTGAGAAAGTAGAATTAACAGATGTCCAGCCTAGAGACTGTGCAGATTGCACAGCTGTCCTCTGGTCACAGTGTGACAGGCAGAAGCCTGTGTGCTCTTCTGGCTGGACGCAAACTAAATAAGTGATGCTCAGGAGAGAAAAGGGGTTGCATGCTCAGCGCTGCAGCTTTGCACTTTGGATTCAGTGGGGGGGGTCGTGTCTGCTCCTAGAGATGCCTCACTTTCCTCAGACAGCCCTGGCTTTGCAACTGGCACAGTTGCCAGGCTGGCACCAATAGCCAGGCTGACAGTCAGCACAGCCCTGGCTGGGTCAGGCTGCCAGGAGGAGCTTGCTGTGGGGCAGGAGGAGCCTGCTGGCACTGAGGCAGGCAAGAGCCTGCAGATAATGTGCAAGCAAAGCAGCATTGCATCAATGTCATGGCAGCTCTGGTGACAGCAGGACGCTCTGTGCTCTCTGATGTGTGCTATCAGTACATCCTTCAGGTGCCAGGTTTCACCTGTGGACCGAGGCAAGTTGCAGAAGGGCACTTCAACCACTGCAGTCGTTTAGCTCCTGGCTAGTAAATGTACATGGTAAGAAACAGCCCTTGTACCAAAACGTTTCAAAGTTGTCACTGTGTTGTTGGACTGCCCAAGGCTCCCAGCAGCCACAAGTTTACCTTCCAGGAGCTTTCTTTTTCTTTTGTTTCCTGGTGGCCTCACTACACCGGTTCTGCATCTCATCCTGTTCGCCCTAAGCTAAAGCCTGCTGCAGAACACTCTCTGAAGGTTCTTCATCCATGTTCATGAGGTCACATGTGCTAAAAACAGGTGCAAGAGTAATCCTGAACTCAACCCAATGAATACAAATAATAATGTAAAAAGGACAGACAGCTGTTCCTAGGGAGTACTTATATTAAAGTAAAAAATGTAGAGAAAGCGTTTGTTCGATTGAATTGAAAGGGAGGGTAGAAAATGGGAGAGAGGGCACTGAAAGGGAATACTGCCAGAAGCATTATCATCAGTACATTGTTTTCTGTGGCAATAGAAAATCAAGAAAGGATCTGGTGGTCAATAAACAGGGAGTGTTGGTTGCAGATAAGGCTCTGGGTCATTCAAGGAAATAAAATCTTAAAATTCATTAGTAGAAGTGGTTGGGGTTAGGGTGCCAGCCCCAGGGGGCTGCAGGGACACGCTCCCACACCCTGTCCCCAGCCTGCCTGCCCCAGCAGTTCACAGCACCTCTCAGCAAAGTATTCCACTGAGGAAATTTGGCTTTTCTAAAAACTGCTTTAAATTTTTTGTTGGGCTTTTGAGGCAAGGTTCTGGTAGTGGGCAGCTGCAGGGGTGGCCTCTGTGAGCAGAGATCAGACAAGACACTGCCCAACCAGGATGAAGAGACAAATAGAGAGCATTCTACGAGCAGCTGGCAGAAGTCAGGCAATCACTAGCTCTTGTTCTAATGGGGGATTTCAACTTACCTGACATTTGCTGGAAATAAAATACAGCAGAGAGGAAGCAGTGTAGGAGGTTCCTGGGGAGTGTGGAAGAGAAGTTCCTGAAGCAGCTGGTAAGAGAGCCTAGTGGGGGAAGCCCGCCCTTAGGCCTGCTGTTTACAAACAGAGGACTGGTGGGAGACTTGGTGGTCAGCGGGAGACTTGGTGGTCAGCAGCTGTCTTGGGCATAACAGCCACAAAATGATGGAGTTGTCTATTCTTGGTGAAGTGAGGAGGGAGGTCAGCAAAACTGCTACCTTGGACTTGCAGCCCAGGAGATCACCGCGTAACGAGATAAGGAGCAGTTGGAGGAGGAAGCCTTGTGACGGCGAGGTGTTCCTCCAGACGCTTTCCTTATCTTCTGAAGACTATGCAGGCCTGTTGAATTACAATAAATGAATTTAGTGGGAGAGAAAAAGATATCGCAAACTATGCCTGCGCACATTTGGTAGGGGGAGAGCAAGATCCCCTGAAGCCTCTCCAACCCACCAACCCATTTCCAAAATATTCTAGATCTTGAACTGTGCTTGTGCAAGGATAGGGTCATACCTCGATCACAATGTTAGAGGGGGCCTGGCAACCTCCCAAGACCCCGGACTCATTTCTGGAATGTTCTGAAGAAGGACTGAGCTCTTCCTTAGGGAGAGAGGAGCCGCGAGGACATGAAGGGCAAAGGACTGCCAGTTGGGGTGTGCGAGCCCACCACTGGAGGAACAGCCCTTATGTCACTGGACCCAAGGATGATGACTCTATATCTTTCTTTCTCTCTCCCTCTTATGTTAGAATGTAGCACAAGGCGTATCACCGTACCTTATCACTAATAGCGCATTTCTTATATCATTATCATTATGTTCCCCAAGCAGACTTGAAGTGACTCCTTGTTTGTATAAAATTGTTAACTGTTCGTTTGGTGTCATTTCACCTTAATTTACCCCAAGGGGATCTCAAACCTTCCGACCTCCATACGCTACCCAGGGTGGCACAGTCGACAGTCCCTCTGTTCTGTTGAGAAGGGGGAGGGAGAGAGCAGTGTGGTGGAGTTTAGCTAGACATCCATGTGAAACCACCACATTACCCCTCCCCCCCCCCCCCCAAAAAAAAAAATCCTTGTTTATCCTGTGGTAACTTTTTTTTTTTGAAAACACAAGAAAAGACATAAGTGAGGTAGGAAGAAGCATTTCAAGTCTTTCCTCTGGAGATCAATTCTGTTGATTTGGAAAGAGTTTTGGCACTTGATCTCTGCTAAGGATTTGAACCAGTAGATAAAAGCAGCGTTTTGATTTTCTCTGTTGTGCTTACTGTTGATTTCAGAGCCTGTCTGAAAGAGCAGCTGGAGCCGATAATAATCACTGCTCAGTGCAGCACTTATGACCAAGCCACGCAGCAAGCTAAGAGAACAGCAGAACATGGGTAATGCAAGTCCTGAATTTTTATTTGGTGGAAGATCCAATCCTGTCCTGATGAAGGATGGTTTTCAATCACCTTCCTCACGAGTACCTTTAGGAGCTTTTGAGGTGCCTCTGCCACCAGACAACGAGGATGAATTAGATTCTCCCGTGCCGGAGCTGACTGCTGGAAAGTCTCAACAAAAGCAGAAGGAGCCCAAGAAGCTGAATGACAGAGAAGAGGACAAGGTAAGGCGAGTGGTAGGGAAGGGCACAGATGCTTACTATGCTCACCCCCGTGCTTCGCTTTGTGCCCCAAAATGGATTCCTCTGTCTCTTTGGGCACTTGTTAGGTCAAAGCAGAGGAGAATTTCTGGGATCAGGGTCAAGAAGTCATTTGTGTAGCTGGGAAGATGTGTGCTTATCGTTAATCTGCAGGCTTAAAAAGTACAGATGTGATAAAGAGCATGGCAGCAGCCTAGCAGCGGATTTTATATGTAAGATAGATCTGATTCATTAGGAACAATTAGCAAACATTAAATGGGAATCCTAAGATCTGAGATATTTTTTACTTGAGGCTCTGCTACCTTAAACAGAAACATAAAGAAATGTTACCAATAGTCTGTGTTGTATTTAAAGCTGAAAGATATTGTTTTTAAGTCTGTGTCATAGTTAACGTGACTCCTTCAGAATGGCTGGGACTTATTAGGTGGTAAACGCTGTAATAAAGATCGTGGGAAGGGGTTACCGGTAGGGTTTTAAAACACCTGCAGCCAGTGATGCATACGACCTTTCTTATCTTGAAAGAAAAATCTTTCTTTGATTACATCTGACAGATATATTTTCAGAGGTGGCTTTCTTAGGTAAAGGTGATGGCGGTGGCCTGCTAGGATTCGTAAAATACGGGTATTTCCAAAATCGCATTTCTAAAGACAGCCAACTGAAGCATGGTGGGAGGAACTGAGAGAAACGGCCAAGTTGGTCTTTATACGCTTAACTGGACATGTCTGACAGCAAGAGGACCAGCTGGGGAAAGGGCTTGAGAAGAGATACGAGCTAAAAGATTTTAGCCACCGATTAAGGACACCACAACAGAATGATTTGGCTTTTGCTCACCAACCAGATCTTCAAACTTCAAAACAGATTTAATAAGCATTTCTGTACTAAATTCTCTTATTGTGGCCAGTCTCTGTGTGCATGCATATCCTTCAGTACATCTGTATATGAGTGGAAGAAGATGGTAGTCACTAAAAAATAAATAAAATCAACAAAGCACGTTTAGTGTTGAGGTCTCCTTTCACTTTCACCTTTCAGGACACCTTAGAAAATTGCTTATTTTTACCAAGATTGTTTCAGCCACTGAGCCAATCTCAATTGATTTAGCCATATTTACAGACATCTGTTTGTAACACAAAGGTGCAAGGATGTGCAGTGATATCAAGTACAGACTGGTGCTCGTACATGAGATGTACTAGAGAATGATGAGCTGGAAAAGGTGCCTGGAAGGTTTTTGTTGTTGCTGTTGGGTTGTTTTGTTGTTTTGTTTTGGAAACAGCTTATTTTAAAACTATGGAAAATTAATTGTAAGTTTAACTCCAGCAGGCAACAGAACACAGCTTGTACAACCAGTATGAGGAAAAGATCCGACCTTGCATTGATCTTGTCGACAGCCTGAGAGCGCTTGGAATAGAAAAAGACCTGGCACTGCCTGCAGTCGCAGTGATTGGAGACCAGAGCTCTGGGAAAAGCTCCGTCCTCGAAGCCCTGTCTGGTGTTGCTCTTCCTAGGGGCAATGGTATGAACACACCTTCTCAGGTTTTCACGTGAATTTGACATTGATGAGGTAGAAGGGCTTTTTTTTTTTT
>WBMW01005533.1:541752-554052 GCA_013396635.1 Penelope pileata
TTTTTTTTCCTGGTTTAGGAGTAGATAATGTTGTGACTGAGGCTCTGCCTTAGACATGAGATTCCAGAGGCTTTCTCAGTTCTGGTTTCCAGCAGAAAAAATGGATGTGCAGGTGAGGCACTGCACTGTTTCCCCAAGAGGTTGCATGGTCTGGATGGACAAGGGAGCAGGAATAAGAAGTGTGTAAGGTAACACACCTGCCCCAAATTGAAGACAGGCTGAAAGGCAGCAGCATCAGATGACTATGTGCATTCCCCAGCAAAATGTATTGATTTCAAATGCAAGACTATTTTTGAAATTTGTTTCTGGGTTTTTTTTGTTTTTTTTTTTTAATCAAGATTCTCTTACAGAAATATTTTTTGGCAGAAAATGTACAAAGATCTGTGTTTACAAGCATGTTAGAGAACGTTGTTGGAAGATTGTATTTGCAGCTCAGGACAATTCATTTTCCAGGTCTGTATGTGTGTGTGCACATGCACGTACATATATATACACACACCTAAGTTCTGTGTTGGTTGATAATACCTGAGCACATCCAGGATTTCAGTCTGGACTTGAGGAAAAGGGTTTCTTTCATATTGATGTAGGTGCAGCACTGAAGCAGGTCACTCAGAGAAGAACAAATCCCCATCCTTTGAGGTCTGCAAGACAAAACTGGCTGGCCAGGCCACGACTGCCCTCAGATAGTGCTGTTGACACAGAGAAAGAAGTCAGATGAGAGCCCTTTGGCCATGTCCCTTCAAACTCTTCTGCACCTCTCCATGAAATATTAGGCAACCCTGTGCGCACCGTGCAGTCCGCTAGCACACTCTGTCTGTTGTGCATAACAACTGTGTTACCTCTGTCTTTGGTACTACTGTAGGTATCGTTACTCGATGTCCTCTGGAACTTAAAATGAAAAAGACAGCCACCTCACAGGAATGGAGAGGGAGGATTTCTTACCACAGCGTCGAAATAGAGCTCCAGAATCCCTTGGAGGTGGAGAAGGCTATAAGAGAAGGTGAGTTGTAGCGCATTGCTCTTGCTCAATCTCCTTTGCATTCTTTCTCCCCTTTTCTTAGGCTGAGCAGCTGTCCGCAGACTTATAGGATTATAGCCACCAAAAGCCAAATGCAGAGCAGAAGAAGATGAGGAAGTGCAATTTAGATCAAGAGAGTTGTGCTACTTATTGCTTCAGCAAAGATGATGATCCGTGATGTCTGATAAAAGCTCAGGCCTTGTGCTCAGCTGGATGTCGCTTGTCTGATTTGGGGAGTTGGTCTGTCAGGCTGTAAGCTTGCAAAGCGCTAAATGGTTCATGATGTCAGCTCAAATGCTCAGGGAATGCTTGTGTCTGTGGCTGGAAATTCTGTGATCGTGGAGAAAATGGAAGAGTCACAGAATCATAGAATGGCCTGGGTTGAAAGGGACCCCAAGGATCATCAGGTTCCAACCCCCCTGCCAGAGGCAGGGCCACCAACCTCCAAATTAGGTACTAGATCAGGTTACCCAGGACCCCATCCAACCTGGCCTTGAACACGTCCAGGGTCGGGCACAACCTCTCTGGGCAGCCTGTTCTACTGCCTCACCGCTCTCTCAGTAAAGAACTCTCCTCTGACGTCTAATCTCAACCTTCCCTCCTTCAGCTTAAAATCGTTCCCCCTTGTCCTGTCGCTATCTACCCTTGTGAAAAGTTGATTGCCCTCCTGTTTATAATCTCCTTTTAAATACTAGAAGGCCACAATGAGGTCCCCCCACAGCCTTCTCTTCTCCATGCTGAACAAGCCCAGCTCCCTCAGTCTGTCCTCACAGGGGAGGTGCTCCAGCCCTCTGATCATCTTTGTGGCCCTCCTCTGAAACCTCTCCAACAGTTCCACGCCTTTCCTGTATTGGGGCCCCCAGACCTGGACACAGCACTCCAGACGGGGCCTCACGAGGGCAGAGTAGAGAGGGACAGTGATCACTTCCCTGTCCCTGCTGCCACCCCTCTCCTGATGGAGCCCAGGATACCCTTGGCCTTCCGAGCTGCAAGAACACACTGCTGGCTCATGTCAAGTTTTTCGTCCACCAGGATCCCCAGGTCCTTCTCAGCTGGGCTACTACTCTCAAGGATCTCTTCTCCCAGTCTGTATACATAGCTGGGATTACTTCAACCCAAGCGCAAGACCTTGCACTTTGCAATGTTGAACCTCATTAGGTTCAGGCGAGCCCACCTTTCAAGTCTGTGAAGGTCCCTCTGGATGGCATCCCTTCTTTCCAACATGTCAACTGCACCACTCAGCTCGGTGTCGTCAGCAAACGTGCTGAGGGTGCACTCAATCCCAAGAAGAAATGGAAGAGTTGGATCAGCTCTACAACATTGTTACTCATCATAATGCTGTTTCATTAGTTTTTCTGTGTGTTTATATGCCCTTCAAAAACTACAAGGCGGTATGATTTGAGAAAGCTTATTACAGAGCTGAAAAATCTCTCATGAAAACTATCATGGGGTTTCCTTGCTCCACAGTGCTATTCATGGTTCCAGTATTATTGCCTTATAAGACGTGGGGCAAAATGTCTGATCTGTCAACCTCACTATCAACACATGAAGAATATAGAATAACACCTATTTATCTTTTAAGGCAGCTAAAGATTAATTAATGTCTACAAAGTATCATGATGTTGTGGAATAATTCCTGCAACTGACCAATACTTTATCCTGTTGCTTTCATTATGGTTTATTTACGTGTATTTTGTCTTCATGTATGACAATACATTGTATGTGCTCTGTAAAATACTACAGTTCCCACTCCAAAAGGACTCCTTGAAAATTTTCTTGGGTTTTTGCAGAAATGGATTTACATTCATGGCTGTGTCTGAAAAAAGCCATGCCTAAAAGAAACTTAGGTGGTAGTAGACATGTTTTGAAGTCATCGTATTCCCACTTCACCTTCACTTTGGTGCATAGTTTGAAGCCTGTATTCATTGCTTTGCTCTTTTCCCCTTGCAGCCCAGGATGTCGTGGCTGGCACTAAAGGTAACATTAGTGCAGAACTAATTTCCCTAGAAATCTGGTCCCCAGATGTCCCAGACCTGACACTAATTGATCTTCCCGGAATTGCCAGAGTGGCTGTGGGGAATCAGCCACAAAACATTGGCCAACAGGTAAAACTCGGTGTTATCTGCCAACTTATGCAAAAGCTCACTTCTGTAGCCTACCTTACATGCAAGTCTTTGCTGTAGGACTCTGCAATTATTATGCTGGGCTTCTGAGCCAGAATCAGAGCTACATTAGCGAACAGACAGACCTGGTTTTCAGGAAGGCTGTGATGATAGGAACAGTGAGGATCTCCTGTCTGCTTTGGTGTGCAGGAGGGAGCTGCCCATGCTGGCCCGAGGTGATCCACCCCAGGCACCTGCCAGGGCAGCAGGGAACAACCCACCTGCACAGACCCTGTTTGCACGCAGATCATCTCAAACATAGTGCCGCCTCCATGCCGCAGGCTGGAGGATAGGTGCATCCCAAATGAGTTGCATCTTCTCAGTGCTGTGGAGATGCTTGGCAAAGGTGAATATGTCTGAGTTCTTGTAAGCTCTTCTAGAGCAAGAAGGCAGATCAGCCCTTTTAATGGCTTGGTCCACTGTCATCCTTTGCTTACAGTGCACATCAGAAGGGGAACCTTTGTCATTTTTCTTATCCCTTAAAGGATTTCAGCAGACTCGTGCTAAAGTAAAAAGAATGTGTGTTAAAATGAAGGATATCTCTATGCTTCCCCTGGTGGCCTTTACAAGAAATGCTAGGGAACACAAATAAAACTCCAGGAGACAGTGCAAGCTCTGAGGGTGATGTGCCAGAGCTGGCTGTATTGTTTCTCCCAAAATACCTTTAAGTAGGAACTTGGAATAAGAGTAGCACAAACTAAACTAAACTAAACATACCGACTTTAAAAAGGAGACAAGGTTGAATAGTCTGGGCTTCTCTCTCTGGGACAAGTGTAATTTCGTTTTACAGTTAGACAGTAACCTCTCTATTGTATTCAGAAGAAAGGAGCAAGTGTGACACGATCCACACTTTTCCATCATCTCCAGCTTCAGGTATAACATCTTATCACATCAGAAATTGGGATGAATGGGAAGTAGAAAAGAGAGACACCTTTACCAAAACTCAGAATAAAGAGTTAACTCACTTCATTATAAGAACAATAGAGCTACGTGCACCTTTTACAACAGAACACAAACGATGAGTAACTCATTTACTTTGGCATTGAAACATAGAAATGATGCCAACTAGATGTCATGTGAGATGTTTTTTCACAAATCATCCACTGAAATGTAAGCCAAAGATATTTGCTCTCCTTTCAGAGATATAAATTTGAGACTTACCAGCATAATCTGGCTTTCATTCCATAAGTGAGTAACCAGGAATCAGAACGTATTTTTCTTATATGGGATTATTTATGAAATATCGTTAGTATTTCTCTAATGAAAGATGTTATCCATGAAAGTTTAAATTTTACATAGCATAAGATGTGAAATTTCACCTAATTTATGTAATTTTTTTCAGGACAGATGTAGCAATAGCCTGTTCTCATTCACACTAGATGTTTGAATTCATCTTTACATAGGAAAAGAGGCTACATTATTCTATTAACCTATTTTCATGCCATCCTTTAGCATTTAATAGCATCCCCAGTATCTGTGACACATCATGTCATCAGACAGCGAGGTGGCTCGTACTGCTAGAAATGGTCACATCCTGTATGCAAGCATTTGATTTCACTGAAGTTCATTACTACTGTATTACATTTCAGATCAAAATGCTGCTTAAAAAATTTATTGGCTGCAAAGAGACAATCAATTTGGTAGTGGTGCCGTGTAATGTGGATATTGCAACAACAGAAGCCCTGAAAATGGCTCAAGAGGTGGACCCCACGGGAGAAAGGACACTTGGTGAGAATTTTTTTAAGCTACAAGTCTGAATCGTTTATTTCCATGAAGGTCTGATGGTCTCCACTTCGCTCTAGAACTGCAAAGTTCTAGTTCAAGGCTACTAGAAGAAGGAGGGAAACAACAGCCTAAATAAGCTCTTTACAGAGCTGGGGGTGATCTAGGAGCATTAAGAATATCTGAGTTTTGATTCTAGCTGGCATTCATACAGTGAATCACTGGAAATCTCAGAGTTAACGATGGGAAAGCCTTGCTGCTCCCTCTCAAAAAGGTTTGCAAGGCAAAAGGTGTGGTGGGAGTCCAACTGCAGAGCAAGTTTTACAGCGCAAAGCCCAGGAGCTGAGAGCTTTCTAGGAGAGAAAGCAAAGAGCAGTTGCTTTAGAAATTTCTGTAGGGAACATTCCCGCTCTTACGGTGAGAGGTCCTACTGCACCTCTTCCACCTCCAGCTTCTGTGCTCGACTAACTAACTTTGGGTTACTTCACAGGGATCCTCACCAAACCAGATCTGGTGGATAAAGGAACTGAAGACGCTATCATTAAGATAGTACGAAATGAGGTCATCCCCCTCAGAAAAGGTTACATGATCGTGAAGTGTCGTGGGCAACAGGACATCCACAACAAACTGTCCCTGGCCTCTGCGATCCAGCAGGAGAGAAAATTCTTCGAGATTCACAAGGAGTTCAGGTACTTCTCACATAAAGGACCTAACCCAAAGCATATTAAAGTCACTTCAAAGCTTCTTGTTGAACTGCTGAATTAATTATACTTAGTATTTCTCATTGCTCTGTCCAAAACCATCTTTTCTCTCTCTTTTTTTTTTTTTTCCCCCAGCATTCTTCTGGAAGAAAATAAGGCTACTATCCCTCATCTGGCAAATAAGCTCACAAATGAACTCGTGGGACACATTATTGTAAGTAATGGAGGTATCATACTAAGAAATTTGTAACAGTTATTATCTAAAAATGAGTTTAACCCTTCCCCCTGGCATTGCAATTGTTTCTTTTTATGCGTAGATAAGACTTATCCTTTAACCTAGCAATCCAAAGACAAATTGAGATGAGAGGTAGAGGGAAGGAAAACCACGATCTGTCCTTCAGATTTGCCTTTAACTGAAGGATTGACAGTAGGCAACCCATTTCATCTGCTTGTGACTTATAGCCACTGCCTTTTTAATGGCAGCCATGATAATTCTTTATGTTTGTGAACAGTGTTGGCAGGCGGAGTGACAAATTACTGCTATTAGCTTTCTAAAACACAGTAATGTCTATCAACTGAAAATGTCTTCAAAATCTCAAGTAAGAGTTAATTATTTTATTCTACTATTTTATTAGTTCTACTATTTTACGTCAATGTATCTATAAATAATGTGTTACTCCATGAAGAGGAAAAGAAATCTGTATTTATGTACAGTTACATTTAAAAAAAAAAAAACAACAATCAAACAGTCAAGTGGAATCATTTTTCAGGAATGAAGGGGTCAGCATATGCCCCGCATTACAAGCTGCCATGAGGCACCTTTTGGCTCACTATAGGTGAAGCCTTGCCCTAGACTGCAGCAGCGAGGTCCATCCCGGTACTTCAGGGAGCCCCCAGCCTTCTTTCCACGATGTCCGTATTTGCACTGTGGCATCGTTCCATTGTCACCCATGGGATGCAGGTGATAGGGAGCTCTTGGAATCCCAAGAGCAGAAGAAGCACGTGCAGGCCTAGGTCACTCCTGGAGTGATTTTGTTTTCCTTCCAAAATCAGATGCGTTCAGCCTACCTAAGCGTCCTTTTTTTCCTGTCTACCCTCTAGAAAACTTTGCCTACGATAGAGAACCAAATACGTGAGACACTGCAAACATCAGTACAGGAACTGCACAAGTACACACGAGGCACACCCAAAACTGACTCTGAGAAGCTGGTTTTCCTCACAGACGTAAGTATCGATATTGGTTTGGTTACAGAGCAGAACAGACCCTTCTAAAGGTAGCAAAGCATCAGGATGGACCAGGGAGTTTCTGAGATCTGTCACTGAAGGGTTTTCAGAGAATCATAGAATATCCTAAGTTGGAAAGGACCCACAGAGATGGCCCAGTCCTACTCCTGGCTCCACACAGGGCCACCCAAAATTCAAACCCTATGTCTGAGAGCACTGTCCGAAGTGTCAGCTAAATCCTAAAAAAGATTGCGTCAACTGGCTTCCCTTGGTCAGCGAGGTGGGTAACTTTGTTGTAAAAGGAAATAAAGTTCATTAAAGAGGACTTTCCCCTTGTGAACCCATTTTGTGAGGAAGCTAGGCAAATTCTGACGGGAATACATCATACTTGCAAAAACTATGGACTGCAGGACCTCGTGGCCCCTTCTAGCACTTTTTTTCTTGTGATTGTGTGACAGAAGAACAGAACGGCATGGTTGATTTGTCACAATAAGAGTCTCAGATGGGGAAAACATTCACTCCTGGCATTTTGAAGGGTTTCCACTGTTTACAACACTTGTAAGATTAAATGCCTTCCTGATATCAAAATATGCTCTCATCTGACTGTCTCCTGTCGGGGAACTCAACTGTTGAGTAAGGTGTGGGCCAACCAGCAGAGGAGCTTATGCAGTCTCATCAGCTTTCAAAGACTATATATGCTTCTGGTCAATCGGGATTTAGTAAATGGTCCTAAGGATCCACGGGGGGGGAGAAAAAAACAAACAAACAAAAGAAAGACTATCACATCCTTTCTCTCCTAGCTGTGCTGGCTTTGGGGGGAAAAAGAAAAAGCAACCAGGAGCTAGGAGCGTGAAAGATGTAAGGAAATAATGTTTTCAGTGAATTGTGTCTCTAACATCAAACGACTGCAGATTTACTTAAGACACAGAAGTTAGTCTGAAGAAATGAAACTTCAGTGCATTTATTGATTGATGGATTCTTTCATTCATTCCAGTTGATCAAGCTGTTTAATGAAGACATCTCTCAGGTGATACGTGGAGAGGAACATTTGTCTGGAAATGAAATCAGACTGTTTACAAAAATCCGCAGAGAGTTTCAAACATGGGGAGTAATTCTCCTGGATAGTACTGTCAAAGGTAAGCACAGAAAACCATCACTTGCACCTGATCTGAGAGATTCCATCCCCTGGCTTTTGCATTAAGATACAATATCATCAGTATGTTGTTTTATGAAATTTATGAAGTGACTTAGTGGTAAAGCAATGTTATTTGAATATTACAGTTCGAAAAATCATACCCACTAAAGTGTGCAAATATGAAGACCAATACCGTGGACGGGAGTTCCCAGGCTTTACCAACTACAGGACATTTGAGGACATTATAAAAGAGCAAATCATGGAGCTGGAGGAGCCGGCTGTTACGATGCTGAACAAAGTGATCTGTACGTCTCACAGGCCACACGAGGCCATTGCGTGGGTGACACTGGTGTGCCTGATAATCTTGTTTCTAGGGTTGGCCACTGTTCTCATTGATGGAGCATGAGCTCCAGCTGGGATGCCGCAGAGTAGGGAAGTGAATCTGGTTCAACCTGTGGGATTGTTCCTTCTCTAGAGAAGAGACCTCAAATCTCTGCACGTGACCTTCAGAATTTGTTAATACCCTTCCCCGTAGCTGGGAAAGGGGAGTTAGAAAGTAACTATAATACATAACACTGTAAAGAAACAGCATAATCGAAGTACTTGGTGCCAGCCAGACTGGTTGTTATTGCCAGGCTCAAGAAGTGGGATTCACAAACCTGAACTGGGAAACCAGTTCTTTTGCCAGTTCTTTGCATGATGTTATATGTATAGCACAGTGACTGCTGGGGATGGGGGAAAGGACACATAACTCATCCCCTAAATAACACCAAAGGAAAATGTATGTCACAATCCTCTCTCTGCCACATTTGCCTTAAAAACCAGCTACAGCATCTGTGCCAGACTCAGTGCTCTGTATTACAGGCACCAGCTCCTCTCCTGGGAGAGGCCACTTCGGGGGTGAGAGGCAGATGTGCTTACATGGCCAAGCAGTGACCCACCAACAGAGCCGCCAGCACATAGATTGCTTTATCAAAGAAATCTCAGGGATATTTGGTATCTGACATAGTAAGCGATTAGAGGAGTTCTTTAGTGGCTCATGCTCTTGGACCCAGAGATCTAAATTCCTATTTGTTTGTATTGGTCATAAAGGCGTATTGCAGCAGGACAGATGCCCAGCTACGTCAGGATGAACATGGAGAGGGAGTAGTTTTCCCAGGCCTCGTACTGACAACAGCTTAAAAACCTCATTTTCATACCTGACTTTATTTTCTCTGTCTGTTCTTCCCGTAGGTCTAGTTGAAGAGAAATTTTTGGAGCTCAGTAACAAGCATTTTGCTAATTTTCAAAATTTAAACAGAGCTGCTAAGGTGAGGAACTAGCTATAACCTGAGATAATTCAAGAGTAACACAGAATGGCAATTGGCAATACAGCCATGCTTCTGGCACCTATCCCACTGCATTATCATTATGCAACTATGTGACTTCTAGACAGTCTATGATTTTTATACAGTAAGACATTGAAAACAACTGCATCTTTGTAATGACACCAGTGAAAGTGTGCTTTGCCTTTCGGTGCAGCTTTGACAAGATCTAAAGCATATGTTCTCCATTCATTCTGGTCACATTCCTGATGCACACAACACTACGCAAAGACACCCTGGCATGGCTGCCTTGAAGAGTTTTAAGTGACTTCAGTTTCAAGTCCTGCAATGCTTTGTAAGCACATAGGTAACCTCAGAACACAGTGCATTTGCTTTCTGAAGAGCAAGCTAGTGTTAGCAAGGGCAGGCATCTCACCTTTGATAAGAGGGAGCAGCAGCACTTAACCATGAGGGAGTTAGTTAGAAGATCCCTCTTCACAGTTCTGAGGCTTCCACAGTTTGGGGTGGAGTTAAATGACGTGGATGTCCTTGAAGACCTTTTCTGAGAAGGAGCTTTGAAGAAGAGGTGAGAGGCATTGCTGGCCAGCCAGGAAGCAGAACCCACTCACAAGGGACTCCTTAAAGGGAAAGTTAAAGACAAATGGAAGTGAAACAAATGGTTTGCTGTGTGACTTGAATGGCTAAACCCTACTGAAGTCACAGGACAACGAGACAGCATGCAAATGAGCTGTTTCAGCCAAGCACAGAGGTGTTTAAGTGGTGTCTTCAGGCAGAACATGATGAGAGGAATGAAGAAAGGAGGAGATTCTGGTAGATGCTGAAAAAAAAAAAAAAGACTTTATTCTGATGCAGGGATGCTAAGTCAGCATTTTAGAAGACCTCACAGAACATAGACATGAATTTACTGTCCCCACAGACTTCGAGGTGGTAGCACCAGAAAGGCCAGAAAGCATCAGATGATTTTAATAAAGAAGCCAGATAGCGCTAGGTTAGACAGGGTTGGTTTGCTGACGAAGGGTAAGAAATAGCAGTTTCTGAGAAGGCTGAGAAGGGAAATGGAGTTGGCATCAGTGCCTACTGCCACTCCCTACTCTGAGAGGGAGATGGAGCTGAAGTGCAGGCAAAAGCAATCAAAAACTGCAAAAACTGAGAGCAGGCTGAACTCCTCACTGGCAGTTGCTGCTTCTTCCCACCGATCTTGGGATTTTCCTTCAAGGTACAAGCACCAGATTTTGACTGATCCCACTTGTTTTCAATGAGGGAATCAAATGCTACATTTTCCTGCTCTTTCACTGGAAAGGAACCAGAAGCAAAAACATCAAGAGCCAGCCTGGGATGAGCCAGTGCTGCACTGAGGTGTTGAATGCTGTTCCCTTTACCCAGGGATTCCGTCAAGCACCTCAAAACTTGTTCTTTTCTTTTCTAGGACAAAATTGATTACATCAGAGAGAAACAAGCAATGAGTGCTGAAAATCACATCCGGACTCAATTTAAAATGGAAAGAATCGTATACTGCCAGGATAACATTTACATAGATGATTTAAAAATTGCCAACGCAGAAAACAACAGCAAAGATGCAAATATGCCTGGTTTTGGACCTGTTTCAAGTCAAGATCCCAACTTTGTTGGAGAAATGATTTCTCACACAAAGGCCTATTTCTCCGTAAGTTCACAGATTACAACACAGAACACCAATGCTCTTTGGCTGGCTTCTCCTATGGGAATAAGCACTGGGGGAATGGAAGGACTGCTACTTACCTGATGTGGGGTAGAAGAGAGGAAGGGGAAAAGCTCTTAGCCCTGTAATGAGAATGATGATGGCAACCCCCCCTGCTCCAGTGAAGGACCTTCACTCACGCATAGCCCTGCTGCCTCCAGAAAGCAGTCACCGTGGCTTCCAGTTGGATGCTAAACTCAGAGGCAGGAGGAGCAGTAGTCAAATGTTTGGTTAAAGTGGATTCAGCTCTCTGTAGGGATCAGAGTGAACACACCACGTTGCAGGCAGCTCAACTGCAGTTAAGAGAAGACAAATCGGGTGCTTTAACAAAGGATCATTTCCGAGTACGACAGCAAAGAGAATGCACAGTATCAGACTGTGCTTTTGATCGCTGTTTCAGAAACTCCCTCAGAAAGCACCAAGTTAAATATTAATGCAGGAACTTAGGCAGTGGTTCACCTTGAATTTCAATAGCAAGGATTTGAAACATTCCTGCAATTAAACGCTCAGGCTGCTCTTCCAGGTTTTTGCATTGAGAGGGAGACAAAACCATCAGCTTTACAAAACCATCAGCTTTCAGTGAGCAAGAGGCAAAGGCAGAATTGCATAAACTTCTTCCCTCCAGTTTCACTATACCCTCTGCTATACCACAGAGACTTGACATATAGTTGTACATATTTGTAAATGCCATAAGCACCCTTTGCACCTGCAACCGCTGCCAGGGCATCGCAGCACCATGGGACGTATACGAGGCCAAATACATGAGATGAAATAAAATGAAAGTTCTTCAGTGTCTATGGCCTTTGAAAATGGCATGCATGAACCCACATCACTTGTGACAGGTCTGCCAAGATTCTGGGTGGGGTTTGGCTCCAATAAAACAGGACACTTAAGCTCAGTAAGTGCCCTGCTGAGTCTGCTGAACTGCCCCATATTGACTAGATCTCTGCAAATTATAAACTAAACTTCTAGTCTTTGGCTTTTTTGTTTGTTTGTTTGTTTTAAATCATCAGCTTGACCCCATCCTTGTAGTTGAAACATTTGCAGCTGCTGAGCTCCAGACATATCTGAAGCCAGGAAAGCCCTAGACTTCTCTGGAGACAGGTGGCCCTTTAGGACTTCCGAATCAAATGGGCTTCTACCTGTTCTACCTGCTGGCATTTTCAAATCAGATGCCACAGAAAGAAAGGAAGATGGCACATCTGCTACTTGTAGCCAGCCACTCATGTTGAAGTGCTCCCCTGCTCAGTTGGGAGTAGCCTAGCTTGGGTTTAGTTCACTGAGGAAAAAAAAAAA
>WBMW01005533.1:554087-571647 GCA_013396635.1 Penelope pileata
AAAAACAGCTAACATTCCCGTAAATCTTAATTTCTAGACTTTTAGCCACAAAAGAGACTAACGGCAAACCCTTTTAATTCCTCGAAGTGCTCATTCCTTGAACAGTAACTCAATACAGTATTTTAAAAGTGTGCTGCCACTTCTTTGTAGATTGCCTATAGCCCATTCCTTTTTTTCTTTTTTTGGGGAAACAGATCTATCTTTTTTTTTCCTCTCCTCACAGGGAGCAAGTAAACGCCTGAGCAATCAGATTCCTCTGATCATCCTGTCTGCTGTCCTTCACGACTTTGGAGATTATTTGCAGACCTCAATGTTGCATCTCTTGCAAGAAAAAGAAGAGTTAAACCATTTACTCCAGGAGGATCACGAAGCTGCTAAACATAAGAATTTACTGAGCAGCCGAATTAATCGTCTCACCAAAGCCTACCAGTACCTGAGGGACTTCAGCTTTGCGTAGATTTCTTAATTTTTCTACTGTTGTTTTCTAGCATTATTGAGGAACTTCATAAAATCTTCTAAAGCATAACGTCAGCACCAACCTTTAACACTGGTTTCTAGATTTTTCTAGTGGTCAATTCTGTCTTATTTTCCATAGTCTGTTGCAGCTACCCTTGCCTAACAAGCTTCTCCACAGTAATTGTTACATAAATGTTATCTCATTTTTAAACATTCATTTTATAAGCTTTGTCAAGCATGCATCATTAAAATAACTTTCAAAAAAGCTTGAGCTCTGAGGTTGCTGGCTTTTTGTTGTTTTTTCTTTTTTCCAACGATGGAGAACCTTCAGTTGTAGAATCCAAAAACTGTAGAACTCAAATCATGTGACGTTCCTAGATCAAGCACACTGCACAACACTAGCGTCCCCCTGCTTCCCTTTATGTTTTTGCTGTGGTTGTTGTCTTGCCTGCCCGTGCCCAAATGGTGTTTGTGCAAGGTGTCATTGCTGTTAAGTCCCATCCCTGTTCACAGTGGGTCTGAAACAGTTCCAGCCTAAAGGGAAATCAAGTGAACTGCAGCTGATAGGTACATCCACAGGATGCTGCTGGATCTGCTTCTCCTTTTTCAGTTCTCTGATTTGTAGAAAAAACCTAAGATGCTTTTCTTTTGGGTGCCTGGACCCTTGCCTCAAATTTTGGGGTCGGTGGGAGATTCACTAGACAGCTGGATTTGGATGTCCAGAACAGATTAAACCACAGACACTGAACACTGAAAAGACGTCTCAGCATGTGGCTTGCTACCTGGCATCTTCCCCTCCGCAGGCTGAGGAGAACGTTTTCAAAAGTTCTTTGATTTCATGGAAACCAGTGCGAAACATAATACTGCACATCGTATTTGCAACATCTTTCATAGGGAGATCTCAATGGGCAAAGCTGTACTTTGTGCAGCAAGTGAAGGCTACATTCAGCTAAAACACATACAGCCATGCCGGTTTCCAAGATGATTACAAGAGAAGCCTTCTCTTCATGACTTGGCAGCAGTGAGCAGCTGGCTTCTGCAGCACAGCACTCAACCCATGGGAGCACACAGCGTTTGTCCCCCTGTCAAGCACTACCAACAGTTTTCCACATTTGCTGCTACTGACTTGCAGCGCTGCAGCTCACAAGCCATATAAAAACCCAATACCAGAACAGTGAAACGTCTTTCATTTCTATTTTGAACGTACTTTGAATTTATTGACTACTTCACGGTATCCCCTAAGGCACACTTGACACTCACGTGCTAATGAAAACACCCCGTCCCACACCTAGAGACAGCAGGCAGGTACACATGGCTTTAGGCAGCATGAGGTGCAACAACAAAACAGGGTGCAACTCCCTCAACCCACTGCCTTCAGGCTAATTTCCTCATTTAACTCCATCCCATAAGTCCAAGTGGTTTCATCAGACCCAGCCGCTGAAGACATTGAGCATCTCTGCACATCCAGCTCTTTTCCTGCGTTTCAAGGACCTGAAACACTGGAGTTAAAGAAACCCCTTGGATAACCCTTCTGTGTTTTTTGTTGTTCTGTTTCTTTTTTTCGTGTATCGGGTTCTCAGAGGACTTCACACATGGAACACAGCATCTGCTTCCAAAACGTTCCAAACAGAAACGCTACAAAGGAAAATTATTTGTAAAAAAAAAATATATTTATTTGGCGCAGTGTTTCCACGCAAGATAATTGTATTTTGGTACCAACAGAAAACAAGAAGAGTAGAGTCATTTCTTTCAAAAAATTTATACTTCTTAATAAAAGTGACTTGTTATGGCTTTTTGATCCTCTCTACTATGATTATAAATTATTTTCAAAATCCTAGTCGAAGTGGCACTCTGATATTAATTGCATTTTGCTAAAAACACCGTGCAGATAGCTGAAGGAGAGCTCTAAGGAATTAAAAGCCAAATTTAATAAATGAGGTAGTTCATCTGGTTAGGCAGAAACACAAGCTTTTGTCTCCTCGTACGGAACACCCAGCCCCTGGCCATGCACTGCAGCCAGAGGTCTGCTGCCTGCAGCACAGCCTCACGGACCAGCAACAAGGGACGTCGCCGTCAGGATGCTCAGCTCCGGGGCATCCCTCTCCATCACCTTCATGGGGAGTGGGGGCAGCTCCTGCCCTTTCTGGATTCACAGCAGTTTAACGCAGACGAGCGCTTTTAATTACTGAGAGGGTCAGACTGATCTCAGAGCAATCTGACATGGATGACGGCTGTCATGATCCTGAGGATTTTTAACTACCTGAATTTGTGTTTTTTTCTGTGCTTCTACTACCACAGTGCACAAAAACTTTCCTTCATATAAACCAAAAAACATTCATTTCTTCTTAAATTGCCAACCAGCAGCTCAGAGATTCAACGTTCACATTACTTAACAGTTAATTTAAAACACTACTAAACCAACCGTCGCAGCATCCTGCTACCAAAATCTGAAGTTGTGATTAAAATTTCCATTTTAAACCTGTACCTGATTACCAAGTGAAAGTTACTCAGCTAAAAAATCTCAGCAAGCAGTTGGCAGAACAGCTTTCTGCGAGGCACCACATCGAGAAGAAAGGTGCTCATTGTGATAATCCTTCACTGATTAAAATCAGTCACTGTAGCCAGCACAGAACCGAGTGTGCAATCCTTCATGTCATTGAAAAAAAAAATTCAAAGAGAAAAATCATTCGTAAAGTGAATAAATATCCCAGGCACCCATGGCTTCATTTTCTCTTGTTCTCAGAAACATTCATCATCGAGAATGGCAGACGGTGTTGTCATCTGTTGGCCTGGTTAGAAAAAACAAAACAAAACAAAAGGTTCTAGCTGTGCTGACAGACCATCTTATCAATTATTTGGATGCTTCTCAGCGGAACAGCTCTACCATCAGACAAGTCACAGGATATAAATGTTACATTCAAGTTTCAGGGTTTGGGGTGTTTAAAAAGACCAGAATATTTTACCCGCATATTTTTATAAATCCAGTCTGTAAACACAGTCATGTTTCCATAAACTCCGGGCCTGTTGACACTAGCGCAGCCCGTTCCCCAGCTGGTATCTCCAACCAACCACCACACCGAGCTCTCGTTCGTTACCAGAGGACCCCCGCTGTCCCCCTGCAGAAAACGTAGGCACACTGTTAGTGACCAGCCACCAGGGAAGACACGACTCATTTCACTTCAGGAATACAGGCTGGGTTTCAAACGAAAGAGCTATACACCATTGCCAGAGAGCAACTGAAACAAAACGCTATAGCAATTGCGGTATTAAATGATGACTATTTGCCATAGGAATGAAAATTGTTTGCCCAAAGCACTACAAGAGATAGACTTTATTGACTTTCTTGCTCATAAGCGTAACGCTAGGGTACTGTAGTGATTACAAAGAGCACTTGCTCATTTTTAAGTACAAGATAATAAAACATCCTTGGAGCATTGAGAAGGGTTGCCTCAGCCTCTCATCACATTTAACAAGACCTCAGCACTGGACACCGTTCAGAGCACAACACAAAAACTCTTCCTTTTAAAGGATGCAACACAAAAGCTCTTCCCTTTAAAGAATGCACCACCAAATGAACTAGAAGCCCAACTGCAGTGATGGTCATAAATATATATATAATAAAAAATATATATAAAAATTGTATCCATTTGGAATTAGCAGATGATAAAATTCCTATTAATAAGAGCATGAAAAAAAATCAACCAGATCACGGTTCAGTGTTACTTAGGAATAATTACCTGACAAGAATCAATTCCTCCTTCCAGATATCCAGCACAGACCATTGTAGGCAAAATCATGCCATTGTAGATATAGATAGAATTACATCTAGAACGTTCTATTAAGTATACCATTGCATAATTCAAGTTATTTGAAGTTTTACCTAAAATTGAAACATGCACAAAACCACACAAAAACAAAGACAAGATTAGAACAAGTGTCAGGTCACATTGCCATCGAAAATCCCAGCAGCTAGCATTATTCAAGACAAAATAAACGTACTAGAAACTTTGGGATGGACACTTCAGACGTTTGGTCCATCATGCAGAGAACATCCTGTCATTAGAACTCCCTTCCCAGGGGTTAGTTACTCTGCGTTGCTGTCAGTGTACTGGACGGTTGGACTAGATGATCTTGGAGGTCTTTTCCAACCTTAATGATTCTATGACTCTATGACAAGGCCCTGCCTACTGCAAGCCCAAATGAACTGTATTAGCCAGTGGGCACATGATCAAAGCAAGGAGTGAAGAAGTCCTCCTCAGTTTCATGGTCCAGCACAAGTGGGCAGCAATTCCCAAATTCAAGCCCCATCCCTACCCCAGACCACAACCTTCTGGAATCACAGAATCACAGAATTGCAGGGGTTGGAAGGGACGTCAAGAGATCATCGAGTCCAACCCCTCTGCCAGAGCAGGTTCCCTACTGCAGGTTGCACAGGTAGGCATCCAGGCGGGTCTTGAATATCTCCAGGGAAGGAGACTCCATGGAAACTTTGCTTCCTTTTTCCTTGTCACTTCTTATGCATTTAACTAGGCTGAAGAGGATTGGCTCTGTAGAAGACTCAAATGTGTCCGAGCCACTCTTACCTCCTTGGTACTCTGCTCCCCACCCAGATATCCAGCACTGCTGATTCGACTGGAACATCATTCCTGCGTTAGGCAGACAAACTGGCCGTATGTTATCTACAAAGCAAATACAGTGACAGTCTAATCCCAGATGTCTAAGCATAATGCAAAACAAATGGCTATGACATTACTCAGCACGACCAGCATTTGCTTTAAATACATACACACCGTGCTTTTTCTCTGTACTTCACTCTCTTTGCAAGATAAGCAATACAGGCAGCAGTGGAAAGCTTAGCAGCTGCTCTTTCCCAGAGAGCTACAGCATCCTGACCTCCAAGTGAGGAAGGAGCAATGGTTCTAGCTCAGTTCGCCAGGCTACCTACAACAATTAACACCAGCTCTCATGATCAGTAAACGCGGACAAAGAAGAGAAGAAAAACTTCCAACAGCTAGATTCATTCTGCTTGCAAAACCCTTAAAGGCACTTAAAGATTAAATAATGCTTTGTTTCTAGTCCTTTTTTTTTTTTTTTGCTTGCTTACAAAGAACATGCTTCTTACTGTTAAGAAAATCCCCTTTCTGTTTTATATATTAAAAAAAGAAAAAATGGTAGCAATTGGCTAACGTGAGGAATCTGATCAGGAATTTCTTGGAACGGGGGTTTTGGTTGGTTGGTTGAAGGGGCTGAGGTTTTTTGGTTGGTTGGGCACATTAAGGTGTTTCTACTTTTATTTTGTGTTCTTCCCAGGAGTAAGCATCTACAAGGATTTCTTGATTAACTTTAGAAGTGTTAAGAGATGTGCTCACTGCCACTGGCTTTTTTTTCCTTAAGAAGAACAGAACACATACCCGTAAAACTTAGCGGTGTCTCTAGTTTCATAAGGGCAACATCATTGTCTTTAGAATCTGTATCATAATCTGGATGGGAAATTATTAGTTGCACTCCGTATCCAGTTGTTAGGAGCATCTCATCCTGCCTCAGAATCCCAGCATAAACCTTCCAAATGTATGGGTCAGAAAGTTGCCTACGGAAAAAAACAAAGGTTAGAAGGCTTGCTTCCCTGGCAGGGAATTCAGCTTACAACCTCCAAAAAATCATCTTTCCCATCCGTGACCAAGAACGCACACGCATCTGACTACTACTTCTGAAGGCAAGAGCAAACAGTAACTCATGCCTTCTTTATTTTTGGTCAGCCTCACTTCATCAGTCAACTGTAGCAGTACGATTTTTACTACTTTTACTATTTTTACTTACGATGTTAATCCAAATGCATTAACACATCCCAAAAAAACAGGCAAAATTGTTGTTCAGATTCCTGTGTCCCGTACATAACAAAAATAGTGAAACGGACAAATAGCATAAAAGGGAGCTAATTTAATCTGAAAAAAAAATCTCATGCTTATTTTTTTCTGAAAGACAAAGTACAAGACATCTAACTTTGGAAAAGTTTGACTCTAGTTTCATAAATATATAAAAATTATTTGAAGTAGGTTAAGTGTTACTGTCTATCCCATTAGTCACTCAGCACAGCAAATTATAGTCTGAGACTGGAACACTGAAGCCTCTTTATTGACTTCAGTGGCTGAGGGATCAAGGTGGTATTTCTGAAGTCTCACATGTCAGCATTATCACTCGTGTGCCATCCAAAGCACGGAAGGGCAACAGAAGCCAGAATTAGTAAAATAAATAAATAATCTAGTGAAAGAATTTCATTATCTTGAATATGCTAGCAGGTTGTTCGGTTGGCTTTCTGTTGTTTTGTTTTTTAAACATTAAGCATACTCCATAGACATAATTTAAATAGTCTTTGTGCTCCAGAACAGTTTACAAATGCTCAGTAGATGTCTTCCTACACATGTTAAAACTTCCTCCCTGCTGAGCGCTTTGCAAAAAAAAAAAAAAAAAAAAAAGTAGTCTGAAAACTTTTTTTTATTCTTTTTTTTTTAAGCCCAGTTACACCTTGGTTGTCATTCCTAAAACCTTTGCATATTACAGAGCTCACACTTAGAAAACAGGAGGGATTAGATCTTCCCATAGAACTAAACACTTGCATTCCTTTCTCAAGGTTAAGGTCAAAGTTATTTTCCCTTGGCTGAGCCTCAACCTGTGATTCAGCCAACCAACCGTTAAAATGTCTTTGCTTACTGGGTTTTCCCTCCAACAAAAGTGGCTGCCTTTTAAACATACTCTGCCACAGAACACCCTTAACTGTCCTTTAAGTTGCTGCCTTCATGTTAAAAAAGACAGAGGACCAGCTTTCCTTCTCCTCGATGCCTACAGTGTTCCCTGGATAGGTATAAATCTACAGTTAATACTGACTCAAGCTTGACTACCCTGCAGCATAAAGTTATGAGGAAACAAAGGGTACAGCCACCTTTAAACTGATCATATCTTTAATTTTGTAAAATTGGAGGTCTGGGGACTTGATCGTTTTTAGCCAAAGGATAACTCCTTCATGATAAGACTGTGCTCTCTGGCATCAATTTGGTGCCTTGAATTTGTCTTCTAAGTTGGGTGGGTATCTGTGCCCAACACCATTGTTCAATTAAATTTCTACATTGAACAAGGATTTTCTTCCTGTAGAAAACACACAAGCTACAGCTTTCCTCCAAAATGAAATTTCCCTCCACACTTTAAGCCCACAGAGCTAAAATACCATATTTAACACCTGCCTTCAACTCGGTTTTAAAGCAGAAAGCCACGAGACTTCAGGAGCTCCATCCCGCCTCCCTCCCGGCCTGAAGCTCCAGAGCAGCCTGCAGGCAGACAGTGTGGCACTCACCCCTCCACGCAGTGGGCCGCTGTCACCAGCCACTCGGGGGTGATGATGGAGCCTCCACAGACATGGGTGCCCTGCACATGGAGGCTGACCTGCCACGGCCACTGCCCCAGCGTTGCCGCGCTGCCACCCACAATCCTGCTCATGATGGCCGTGCTTTCAGTGGACAGGCCGCACTCTGGGGAGTAGGCACACACAGACAGGTGTTAGAGAGAGACAGAGATGGTCTTGAAGGTGGTCTCTTCATCCCAGGCTTCGCTAGAGCTCAGTAGATAGGGAGTGTGGACCACATCCACCGCACTGCTGCTGGTTGATGCCACAGCCCAGCCATTGCTCCACAGTGCTCAGACTCATGGGCCGGGCTGGGCTGAGCCTCAAGTAGCCCAGACACTCTTCCCACTGCAAACATTGTCCTCTGTCGTTAGTAGTTAAGGTGCACAGTTCAGAAATGAACTGTAGGTGTGTGGTTTGTTAAACCCCACAATGCTGGCATTTGAGTTTCTTCGGTGAGCCACATAAATGCACACCGCTGTACAACAGGATAGGCAACACTCAAGAGTCATCTCATCACAGACACTACGGTAAGGAAATGTCCACCTGATGGCCACATGTCAGGCAATGCGCTATAGACTTCCCACCACAAATACATAGCAATGACTACTGAGCTCACCATGGGGCAAGCTGTTGAAAGAAACTGATGGCAACAAAGACAGAGCAACTGGAGACCTAACATCCCCCTCGTCTCCTTTTCCGTCCTGATCCTTAAAGTCTCAAACTTGGGAACCATGATCAAATCATATACCCATCAAATAATAGCAATCATTTATGCAGATTCAAAAGGATTTATGGCCAGAGCGTTTCAAGGTGTGAACAAGCAGAAGTCTGTGAAGCATACACTTACCTATGCAGCGCAGAGAAACCACGTTTCCTGATTCACACGAATCGCTGCAATAGAAATAAAGAACAAACAGACTTTTGGAAACCCAGCGAAGCAGGTGGTGGGCAAAGCTCACCCTCCAGCTCCTTCCTACCCGTTCCAGCTACGTGCCCTGCCTTCACGCTCATCTTCCTGCTGAGGCTTCCCTCCTGTCTTCACTCTCTCCAGCTACCCTACCAACACCCATCTGGCCTTCACCGTTTCTTGCTTTCACCAAAACTGTCATGAGGAAGACCGCAGACCATAGTACAGGCAGGCAGCACAAACAGCTTGTCAGCCTACTGAGGAGCAAGATAAAGAACAGCATAAGAGAAAGTTGAGTTGATTTATGAAATAGTCATAGAAGAACTTGAACAACAAGGGAGCAACACAGGAACCTTTCAGGTATAGCAGTCTATAGAGGCTTCAGACTTGTTTAATGCATCCATGACATGGCAACCTTCTAGAGAGTACAGAGGAACAGAATGGGGCATCTGCACTTTCAGAAGAGCAGTGGAAGGATGGAAAAGCGACAGCTGTGTTTTCAAATAAAGAGGAGAGCAGTTGCTGCAAGCAGATTAAAAAAACAGAGTCTCCTTCCCTCTAACAATCCCCATTGGAAGATATGCTACATCTCCTACAACAGCTAAAAAGACCCTGATAAAAGGAAATCGGGTTGTATTACGCAAAGATACCTGGACTGCAGTCTTTTGTACAAGTCTGTATTCCCAGCACTGGTGTTCAGCTTCATAAAGCTTTCAAAGCTGACTCCAGCTGCTACTCCTTGACTGTAGTAATATGTATCTCTGTGAAACAGGAAGATTATATTAAGAAACCCAGTAGTTTTGGGTTTCGAACAAGTGATAATAATTTGTGCCAAGCAACAGCTTCTGACATGAGCAACACTAAAATATGATCTTTTTTTTTTTTTTTTGCTATTAGGCACAGAAAGAATCCAGTGGTACAATACAATGCCAGAGACTGAGGTTGTTAAAAAATCTGTCAATTTCAGTTTCTCATCAGACAGTTGGTAGATTAAAATAATACTTTTATCTAGTATGCGTACATGGTAGGAATCCTCAATCTCAGGAAACAAGGTATGATAAAGAGATGTGTTTGCTAGCACATATACACATCACAGCAAAGTTCAAGTCCAATAAGTTGTAACAGCCACTTTCCATGGGACAGCCACAGGGATACTAAGTACTACTGTTCCATAGAACTTTCCAGCTGAGGACCAGCCCTACATCATTGCTGCTGGGTTGCCTTACTGATTGGGAACTACTTCGGTCATTGCTGGTTGAGTCCTTAATTCTGAGTGCTGCAGACAGCCTGGGTACATGCAAGTTCTGCCTGGACAAAGAATTGCCTTCATTACCTCATGCACACTGAAAGACAGCATTTGCCAACCTCATCACAACCTCATCAAATATAGGCAACAATAAGTATTTCAGCTGCAGAAGAATTTGGACTACAGTGTCATGCAGGATGTGGACAGCATTCTTGCCACAAACATTTGGGCTGATCTTCCACATGAGCACCTGTTATTTGTGTCGTCCGTAGATCAAGGCTTTCCATGTAATACTGGTGACAAATCAAGTCAGACTGAATGATATTGAGCAACTATAATGATCTGGTACTGTGCCGTGAGCTTTGGAGGATCCCTGTGAGTGAATGGTCAGATACAAGTGAACCCATTGCAGAGTAACTACTGCGTGCATGTCAGACACCCAGCACCTGTCAGAGCAACATTTCATTTTGATTCTGCAACAGCTGCCACTGTTAAAATCACATCCCACTTGGGTTCACCAAAGCTAGATCACCAACTGCTTTTTGTTTCTGGTATGTATTCTTAAAAAATTGCAAGATGGAAATTTTAACCAATGTATTTGCAAAGACCGATGAAGGTTAGACTTACACACTGTAGCCCATGTCTTCACATGCAGTCTTTCCAAAATCATCAGTCCAGCCATCTTCGCAAACAGGGTACCAGGTTTTGCTGACGGGTGAATAAACTTGGAGGATAAAGTTTGGTCCAAAAAGTCTAACTACCAGAAAAGGAAGAAAAGAACAAAACCCAAAAATATAAGAACACCACACACGTTATGTTACAGCTCTTTCCTACTTAAAGCTATTGCTACCCATGATATTTGCTTCTATGTATAAGCAGGTATTAATTTAATGCTGCCATCTATTCAAATTCTGAGCAAAATCATTGTAATATTTCTGTCTACTTGACATTAATTCCTTTGTGTAAGGCAATTTAAAAGAACTAGCAGTTTAGAAGGAAATGTGCAACAGTGTTCATCTTGTCACTTCAGTTTTTATTCTCAAAATTCTTCCGTATTCTAACGCTGCAAAAGATTGCAATACTTGGTCTTTTTCCATCTTATCTACACAACCACATATTACGTATAAATAAAATATAATTTCTCATAGTTATATCTTAATACACCAAATTTCTTCAGACAAGCACCACAGAGCAAAAATGTAACAAGGAGCAATTAGCTCTGACATTCCAAGCCCCATTGTGTATTTGTTTGCAGAAGAACTTAATATAAAACAGCTCAAGTAAAAGAGCAGACTGAACAAGCTTCTCCAAAAACCCATTATTCAACTAAATGGAGAGGAACAGCTCTAGAGCATATGCCAGAAAAAGCTAACACCGCATGAGGCACGTACAAAATAAGAGTTCACAAACAGAGCTTGAGCACAACACAGGTGCTAGAACCAAGATGTCACACCTTTGGAATGGGCAAATAGATGACATTTCCACCTTACAGCTTCAGCTCTGCTCCACAGCTTGTTATCTTTGGAGTTGGAAACACAAATCAGGCCAAGCCTTCTTACACAAAGCAGTTATAAAGTTGAAAATAAGTATTGGGAGAACAAGGAATGTAAAATACGTGGAAAAACATTTGTACTATCACCTGAAGTTCCTCAACAATAGCTCATTGCAGAGCTGATGTTATATTCAGGTTTGCACAAATCAAATTCAAATTAAAAGGTAATAATTTAAAAGCCAATTCTAAGTTAAGGGAGCTCAACTCTCTGAATCGATCATTTTGTTTCAGCTGTGCAATCAAACTGAAAACAGACTGAAGATCTAGATACAGGATTTGAAGCACTAAAACATCTCAAACCACTTCGTAGACACAGCTGAGCCTAAGTTGGCCCCATGGTAACCTGGAAAGCCATAGTCAAGGGAATCTGTTTAAAAACTCTTGCAGCTGGCTGGAGGTCTCCTGCCTTGACCGCACTCACCACAGCGGTTTTCATCCTCCTCATTTGGGCAGTCGGTCACTCCGTCACACCACTGCGAGGCAGACACGCACACTCCTGAGGATCCACACTCTATTAAGGACCCGAGACACCGATTCTCTACTGCAAGGAGAGAGCAACACAGTCGTTAGACTGAACATCAAACTTAGCCTCAGGCAATCACCATCAACTCTCACCTTAGGGAGCATGCCAATTTGATGGAGGCAAAGCATCAGAGATCTCTTAAACTCAGAGATGGGAAGAAACTTAGCCTGACACAATGGAAGATTGATTGCTCTGTTCTTTACATCACTTGGCAGATTAAGTCATTGATGCAATGGACTGAATTTTGCTCATTGCCTCCCTCAAATAAATAAGCACTATTAAGCTGTCTAAAAGGAATCAACTTCACTCCAGGAAAGCATGAGATTTATAATCAGAAAAGGAAGAAGAAATAAATTACTCCAATTACATCCTGTTGCTTTTAGTCCTGCTTAAAAGAAGACTACATTCACCCTGTATAAATCAAAGTGAGTTAAAAACAAAAAAGCACCCTAAAAACACAGCATCTTCCTAATAATTTTATAAATGAACCACCTTCTCTCTTCCTTTCCTTTTCTGCACAGAATAGAGAGGATCCCAACAACACAATAAATTGTTTTTCAATCTTCTTTGAAAAGCGATTTCATTGAAAAGGAAATTAAGTTACCACAAAATAAACTTGGCCTAAGCTGAATATAACTGCTGTAGGCCAGATTCAGAGCTCAGTCATTCCAGTTGGAGATGACGTCCAATGTTAACATATCACCTGTGTTCCAGCTTACGGTGGTTACTTGGACTGGGCTCACACAACTTTAACATGCTTTCACATCAAAAGCTCAGCAAAACTGAATAAAACATATGTGAATTACTTGAGCTCTGAGTGAGATCCCATTTTACCAGAATAAAATACATCTGGCAGTTAAAGTATACAAATTTACTTCAATCTCTTCCTTCTCTTGAAGCTAATCCAAGACAGAATTTAGAATACAGTTTCATTTCAGAATTAATATACACTAGTAACTTCCCTAATGAAATGTACTGTAGGATGAGTAACCCACAGTCACATGCCAGCTATCCACAAATGCACAAACCCTTGTAAGATGTCAAGCTTCTCTTTAGTAAATCGACTGCAACATAGAGTTGTCCTGCACCAGATCGTAGCTTTTCGGAAAAGCCAGCTGAATAAGCTGCTCTAGAGGAGTCAAACAGCAGATGACATCACTTGATGTCAAAAATACATTCACTTGACAAAATCAAAGGAAAGCAATAGTAACACTGCTTATTACAGCAAACAAACAAAGAAATTCCACCACAGTTGTGGCTTTTTTAAAGCAACATTAGTTTATCTCTTATGAAATAGGTAACAAAGACTTCTCTGTCCTTAATTCAACATGAAAGATAAGAATGCATTATTTCTAAAAGTTTACTACGCCTTTTCTTTCAGAATAACAACAACAAAACATAATTCTTACCAAAATACCAGATCAAGAAAGCAGCAATTGCACAAGCAATGACAAACAAAATGGATACTGTAATGATTATGATTTTCTTTAAACCTGAAATGAAAGTATGGACAAAATTAAAAATTAGGTTCACAAATAAAGTAATTTCCAACATGGTCACCAGCACTATGTGTGTTATTTCCCTGAATTTAAAAATTGATGGTGTTTGTTCAAACTTTTCTTCATTCCACCACCCTTCCATCAAACTATTTAGGTTCCCGTTACATCGGCATCCCAGCCAGCTATAACTTCCTCATCCACAGAGAAGAGGCAGCCCTTGGAGATTCCCTCAATACAGGAATCGGGAGGGAAGACCACTTTTATTTTTTAACTTACTCTGGAAGACATTAAGTCTAACATTGGAAGAAATCCCAACAAATCTTACTTGATGAACACGTCCTCCTGGACGAAGGTGCTACTGGCCCACTTGACTGATGGGTTGCAACTCTTGGGGTATAGCTTGGCACTGATGGAACATTCGTAGTAATATACTGTGGATATGGGTTAGGGTTAGCACCTGCTGGTGGCCTGGCAGAATAGAAGTTTTCTGGCTGGAAGCCACGATTTTCATAATATGGCGGTGGACTCTAAATGATAATGTTACGGAAAAAGAAGCAAAAAAAAAAAAAAGGCAATTAGAAAAATGCAGTTAGAACATAGTAAATTTGAGATGCCACTTCCACACAGAACCCTAAGTAATTCTGCTAAAGCAAGAGTCCATCATACACACGTGGTGACTCCAATTTACACGGAGAAAGTGATTTACAGCACATGTCTAATATCTTGCACTCTAAATAATAAAAATAACAGCAGAGTGATGTCTGAAGGCATGCTATGAGATCAACTTCTTGATCCAAAATAACTCAACCTAATAAGGATTCTCAAACCCAGTTCACCAAGTAGCTGCACAAGTCATTGCACTGAAACATCAGACTGGGTACAAATAAGCAGCAAAAACTGGTATAGGCGATACCATCGTCAAAAAAAACGCTGTCAACTAACAGCCACTGCGTACACAGTTGTCCAGGTTTAGAAAACAGGCTTACTTGCCATTTTGTTCCATGGCAAGACCAGGTGCACCTGAGCCGTTTCTGAAACACCTTGGCTTACAACAGGCTGTAGAACAATTACTCTGCAAGCAACTTAACAACTAACCAGAGGCCATTCCAACATAAGCTTTAAAAGCCTAAATCTCTCCCAGCAGTATCTGAGCATTTGAAACGCTAATCCAAGCCTCTTACACCTGTCTTACAGGGTGTCTTTCCCATTACACAGGAAGCACAAGAAATACTTATATCCACCTTTTTAAAGACTTATTAACCAGCACATCACTCAGTCGTCTGTTACTTGTAAACAAATACAACCCCATTAAAAAAAAAAAAAAAAAAAAAAAGGAGTATTTTGTTCACTTACTACGGTAGAGGTCATCTTCTCTTTGTCAGCAGTACTGAAACAATTCAAGTGTTTGGATGTAAAGCCTGAACCTATAAAGAACGGGAAATGGTCATAACCAAAAGCTTTGTTCACCTCTCTCATCAGTTTTTCCTTTGGAAAAATGTTCAATCAGGGGAAAAAAAAAGTAGGGAAGTCTTTCAAGAGAGGGTGTAAATGAAGGTATGGCCTGAAATTGGATCTCAATAGCCTCTCAATATAACCTTGAGGATCACACAGTGGCCACTATTCATCCACACAAGCACCATGCAAGCCCAGAGGATGGCGGCGGTGCCTGCTCCTGCTGCATGAGGAGCACCCAGCAGCCTGGCAGCCTCCCACCCGCTGTCAGCACCCGGCCGCTCCTCCTGCCTCTCAGCACTTACTCATGTATCACCAAAGTTTCTGACATGGAAACAAGAGCACCAGCAAAGCATCAGGAAATACAGATTCAACCGACTCATTTAATAATGTTACAGCCAGCAGCCCCACAAACCACACTGTTTTCACTCCTCCATGTAGTAAAAAGTTTTCTTGGTTTCTTGTTGTGGCCGCCACGCTAAAAACAGGGTGAGAAAACAGCGTGTCCTACCAGTGCAAACAGTAGAGCTGCATCCAATGTTTCAACCATTTAGCAGTTTATTTTGAAGTTAAACATTAACATTAGGCAAAACCAATGATAAGCACAGACACAGGAAACAAAATGTTTGCTGCCGCCTTTCTAACACAGGCGGTTACACATCGCCACAAGCAATCATTTTAATAAACAATTTAACCGACAGAGACCTCTCATAATGTTACTCTACATGAGGAAAAGCACAGAAAGTGCCTCATTCACACACTGAGCAATACGGTTCTCCAGCTTCCAGAGCATGCCCCACACACAGGCACACAGCCACGGTCCCTGTTGAAAGCCACTGCTGCAAAGAGCAGTTGCAGGAAGACACAACATAACTCAGCCTGAAGCAGAAAGTTCTTTTAGAGCCTGCACCTAGATGTCACCTCACCCAGAACTGAGCTGCGAATGTCTCTGAAGCAGATTTCAACACCAGCTTAGCACATAGAGCGCGCCAATACTTCATGATAGCTTAAGAAGGCTGATCGTGGTACTCACCTATTAGTGCTACCAAAAAAAACTAAATAGAGTAATGCTCTGTCAAACTCATATTTGCACAGCAGACAAGGGAGAACAAGTCTCACTCCTACTTACAATAAGTCCATCAAGACTGGTGACTAAGTCTGCAGGACTTCTGTTTTATGTCGCATCCATTCTTTGTCAGTTCTTCATAGCAGAGCTGGGAAACTCAGCTCTGCCCAAACTCACGGGACAAGTAACACGTTGCAGGAAGATAGTGTTGTTCCTTGTTCTCTGGAAAAGAGGGGGAAAAAAAAGGTACAGAAGTTTATTGATAACAGACGGAAGACAGAACATCAGGGGATTCTGAGGCAAGCCAACAGGTACAACAATCAAAAAAAACCTCCAAATATTTTCTACATGACAACTGGAATTTTTTTGCAAGCCGGCAGGTAACAGGCTTCCTCACTCTTTTTTTTTTTTAAATAAGGAAAAAAAAAAAAAACCTCTGTTGCTTATCTGGACTTAAACTATCTCTCCCAATTCAATTCTTGTTAATTCATTTCCCATCCAACAGATTAATAAGAGATTTTCCATTATCACACTACAAAATTTAGGCAAGACATAGGCATATACACATTTCCATGAAATTATCTGCCAGGGCATTAAAAAGAGATTAAAGTAAAACCACTAGACTCCCATTAGACTGCACAAGCTTCAAAGGCAAAAAACGACAGGAAACGCCCAATAACGATACAACCTAGTTTTCTTGAAGATGGATCACTGAGGCACTTCAGAATGTTTACAAGTGATCGAGGGTATTGCAACAAATAGAATGGGCCATAGAAAAAGAAACTGGCCTGTCAAACAGTCTTCATTCCAACAAAGAAACAAAGATAGAGCTAGAAGGGATGGGCGCGTTATCTCTGCTCAGTACTTTAACCTCAGACAGATTTAAATACATTCCACATAAAAGTACTGTAAACCCACACTGATAAGGAAAAGTTTCACGAGAACACAGTACCACCCTTCCCTTTGCCTGCCAGTAATTCCTCCAAACGTGTGCCAAGCTATTATGGCACATTACTGGGTACACATTAAGAAATCTCAATACTTCTTCGAGGTGAGATGGGGGAGTTAAAGGGTATGGAGATCCCTACTCAAAGAATTGGGGATGGAGCTCATCCCTACATCAAGCTTGAAAGAACAAGAGACAGGGCACAGGGAGGAAAAGCCACGAACAACAGACAGGGTCGAGCAAGGCAGAGCCTTGCAGGCCGACTTGCCATGCAACACCTTCCAACTTCAGGAAAAGTACAGCCAAAGACTGAAAAGAAACCATCGTTTATACACAGTCAAACATGTATTTCAAAATCTTCAGTTTGCTCCAACACTAAAAAAAAAAAGCCTTCGGAGTCACAGAATCATAGAATGGTTTGAGTTGGAAGGGATCTCAAAGGTCATCTAGTTTCTACCCCCTGCCATGGGCGGATTTGCCACCCACTGGGTCAGGCTGCCCAGGAACACATCCAGCC
>WBMW01005533.1:577757-605763 GCA_013396635.1 Penelope pileata
ATGTCCCTCAGTGCCACATCTCCACGGTTCTTGAACACCTCCAGGGATGGTGACTCCACCACCTCCCTGGGCAGCCTGTGCCAGTGCCCGACCACTCCTTCTGAGAAGGAATTTCTCCTAGTATCTAACCTGAACCTCCCCTGGTGTAGTTTGAGGCCATTTCCTCTCATCCTGCCACTGTTACCTGGGAGAAGAGGCTGACCCTCACATCTCCACAACAACCTTTCAGGTGGTTATATAGAGCGGTGTCTAACTGGAAGGTTTTCCTTTCAAGTTTCCTTAAGTGTTCCTGTGAACTGTCACGGTCCACCATGGCCACAAGGCGAGATGCCATATGGCCATCAATTGAGATGTCTCAAGAGCTGTGCTCAGGCAGAATGTGAGCATGCCTCTCCCTTCAAAATTCACTTTTTCTTTGAAGGTCATTTGGAGGGCATGTGCTCCCAATATTGATGGTGTGTTCTGTTCGTCTCTCAAGACAGCTCACTTAGTTATTAGGACACGTAACAATTTATGTTTCTAAAGGTATTTCTTCTGAGCTTAGGAATGTGCCGGATCTGCCTTTGAATTTGTCCAAATACCTTGCACGATTACTAGAGGTAAGGAAAAAGGGAAATGCAAAATATAAATGCTGTTCCTCTGTGAGTTGCCGGTGTCCGTGTGTAGCCACTTTGAATGGATTACATCAGTTGAGAAGTTACAAACAAAATTGAGCAGAAGGACAGGGTAGCAGGGAACATCTGAGTGTCCTGTGTGGAGGAGAAGCTTCAGACAGGGACCCATGTGGCTTTGTGAACACAATACCGGAGCGGCCATGGCGGGGATTCAGTGTGGCCCCATTACAATTAGCAGCACTCTGCTTAGTTACAAACTGGAAGGTCTGGGCACTCGCCAGCAGCCTGCTGAGTAATGCTGTTAGCACCTTTTCTTCTCAGAGAGAAGTCAGATGGGGTGGCTGAGCTGGCCAGGGAAACATGCACTCCCTCTTTACCCCAATTCTCTCTTGCTTCAGGCTGGGAGGTTGGTTTCTGGCTCACTAAAGGATTGACATTTGAGTTCTCTAACGTAGTAAAAGCTTTTTTTTTTTTTTTTTTGGAACGGAGTTAATATTCTGCAAGCTTAACTCAGTTTGCTAACAAAGGTCAAAGGGACAGTAGAGGTGGGAAGGGGAAACTGCCTCCCTCCTCTTGGCAGCAGAAGTTGTGGGGTCCTTTCAGCCCATCCTTTCCAGCTGAGGACCAACTCATGGCCCTTCTTACAACATATTTGTGTATTTATCGACATTAATGTCTTTTAATTATACAAGCTGGCTTTCACAGAGCAGGATGCCAAGTGTTCATTTCATTAACGCATCATGAGCCACCTCTGAAGGAGATCAGGGCAGGGCTGGGCCTTCAGGGCTGGGGCACGCCTGCGGAGCAGCCATGTGTCCCCAGCTGCTGAGGGGCTTTCCCTCGCCCAGAGCTGGAGATGTCCCAGCATTATCCAGCGTGACACTCCTCACCTCCACAATGACCCAAACACCTTTTTCTCACTTAATAGTTAAAGTGTTCAGTGAACCGCTTCCTCCCCCGCATTTATGCACACGTAGGGCAGGGGAGGATGCTTGTTTTTGTTTTTACAGGCGCAGAAGTTAATGCTTGTATGCCCTCGTGCTAAGCATCTGAATTTCAGCATGTGAATGAACGCATCTCCTGAAGTGTCTGGTATCAATTCCCACTGTATATCCCGCCACATGAAAAATTCACCTTTCTTTGGCTTCCCCTCCTACTCTACTGTTTAACGCTGTTAATCATAATTTATTTTGTTCCCACAGTGCTTCGTCATTGCAGTTCATTTCCTGCTCTGTTAATACGCAAGATACAATTTACTATCATTATACACAAGATATAATTTATTGTCTTTCTTCTGAGTTTTTATGTAAGTTTCTAGTGTCTAATAAAAAACTCAGGGTGTGGGAGATAAAGTTTTATCTAAAGCGAAGCTCCAGAGTCCTTACTTAAAGCATGTCAGGGTGAGCTTGCCCTTGCCCCTTTGAGACCACAGCACGGGACTTTTACCCAACAGAACTGGAATTAAAAGTATCTCCAGGTGAATTCAGTGCTGAAGCCCACAGCTGGATACAGCCATTTGGATGACAAACTGGCTAACCCAACTCAACACCTCCTTCAATCACCCAGCACAGGTTTAGAATCTCCTTATGCCCTACTTGTATTTCTTTGTCAACACCATGAGAGAGATTTCTGCTCAACACTTCCCAAGAGATCCTACAGATATGCATTCATCCACAAAACTACATCAATAACCTCTCCAAACTTGGAAACTTAATTAGTCATATAATAAGTAAGCTTCAAGCTTGGAGAAGAGGAGGCCTTATTGCTCTTTACAACCACCTGAAAGGAGGTTGTGTCGAGATGGGGGTTGGCCTCTTCTCCCAAGTAACAGTGATAGGACGAGAGGAAATGGCCTCAGGTTGTGACAGGGGAGGTTCATGTTGGACATTAGGAAAAATGTATTCTCGGAAAGAGTGGTCAGGCACTGGCACAGGCTGCCCAGGGAGGGGGTGGAGTCACCGTCCCTGGAGGTGTTCAAGAACCGTGGAGATGTGGCACTGAGGGACATGGTCAGTGGGCATGGTGGGGATGGGCTGATGGTTGGACTGGGTGACCTTAGGGGTCCTTTCCAACCTCAATGACTCTATGATTCAACTAAACATATGTTGACTTTGGAAGTGCATTTTCATCTGCTGGTATGAGCAAGAATACACACACACAAATTTACCTGTTTCAGGTCTGTTTGAAAATCAAAATGAACTAGCAGACATCTCCAAAAATCATTTCTTATTCTGTTGACCTTTGTGAAACAAGAAGTATTCCTTCATTAGCATATCAACTAAAGACTCCGAAAACCCACAAGGACTGAAACCAATTACCTGTTATCTGGGGATAGGAGAGGGTAGCATGCACTGCAGATTAGAAAGGTGTGGCCACGGGAACTTCTCACTTCTTTCCCAGCCTTTCAGAAAGTTTTTCTGGAGTTTCAAGCCCCACACAGATGGAGAAACAGAAAATTACCCAGGCTCTTCTTGATTCTTTTTTTTTTTCGTCACAGCGTTGCTTTATACTAAGACAAAGAAAGTCTCAGCGTTGTGAAATTCTTTGCTTTCTCCCAGAGGGAAGAAACCGTTGGGGATAATAAGTGGCCATAACTTGCTTTAAGGTGCATGGCATTTCAATGTGTTTCTTGTCTGTTACTGTAAAACAAGAGAGAATAAAAAATCAAAGAGTGTTCTTTGTTGGATTTTTCTGGGTGTAGCATGTAAACGCAGCTGCATTTTCCTCCCTCAGAATAGAATCTGACCTACAAATTTGACTTAGTAATCTTGTGGCACAGAAATTGAGTGACAACTTTAATGTATTGTATGATTCTTTTCTGATTTTTGGGAGTCTTTTCACTGATCTGGTTGTTAGCTTTGTGCTGCACCTGTAGCACAAAGCAGCCATAAATCCGAAGTAGTCGGCCAGTTAAACCAGGTTTATAGTTACTCCTGTGCCAGCAAACACAACTTTTGCCTGAAGTGAATGTGACTTTCAATGAAAAACTGATCTCACTGTTTTTATAAAAAGAAATCACGCAAATACATCTCGAGCTGCATTTTAAAATATTTAATTTAAGAGGAGTTTGCGAAAGGACAGTGACTCTATTCTTAAACCATTACTTTTAAATTAGTGGCAGAACTATGTTTTAGTAGAAATTAGAATCAGATGTACTTGTTTTGCTGTTAAATATAGAAAAACACTACTAGGGAAAAAAAAGAAGACACAAATCACAATACTTTTTTTTTTTCCAATTAGAAACCAAAAGAGATGTTTTGAATCCAAATGTAACTGTGATGTTGGACAAAATTAATATTGATTTAACTGAACCAGATTTTCTTAACTGATCATTTAATTATATTTTGTTTTGAAAACATTGAGTGTTCCTCATAACATCAAATATAAATGACGTTATTAGGGTTAAACAAAACAAACATAAACAATTTATTTTTTAAACATCCAGGAAGATTACGGTTCCACTGATTCTCATTTCTTTGATAATAATTCTATGCAGAAGAAAAAAATGGATCAGCTGAATTTTCTGAATGCCTGCATGAGATAACCAGAGATAAACTGTATCCGAAAAGAATTGTCTTTCGTTTGTCTGAATAAAAAGGAGTTGGGGTTTTCTTCACTTTCAATCCTACTTCAGCTTCAGATTTGCTGCATGACTTCAGCTGACATGTTTGTATCTGCCTCCATTTCCTGCTCTGTAAAAGGGAAATAATATTTATTATCAGGAGCACTGTAGCTATTTTCACATTTAACCAAATATTTGCAAAAGTGCTTGGAGACTTGCTGATCAGACTGTCACAAAAGGGTCAAAATAAAACCTGCTCTGCTTGCCTGCAGCTAGGCAAGCTTTTATGGTCTGCTCCCGCATCAGGTATAAGTACTTGATTTTTATCAACAATTGAACTTTGTTTTAATTCCATGATAAACTGGGTAGACGAAGTCAGAAAGTTTTACATCACAGACTGGTCACAAACAAAATACTGATCCAGTTCACTGAATCAGGCGTGCTGTAAGCAGGAGAAAATATTCTTCAGCAAGCCAACAATTAACTCGGGAAAAGCATGTTTCATTGCAATTTTGAGGAAGTGATGTTTACATATGCAAATGGGAGATTTAAGTTTCTGTTAGTCTAAATCTGAACAAACGCTCCTACTATAAATCTGAACACAAACAACACTCAAACGCTGCCAGCGAGGGGGGTTTTCCATTTGCTGACATTCAGGAAGTTGTGCTTTCTCTGAAAGCAGCTGGACATTTTATCCGTGAGTTTTCACATTTTCACATGATAGTTTTATGGTTGTGAATAGTGACTTTCTACAAGATTTTACTGTTCAGGCTTTTTTTTGTTGTTGGTTTTCTGTTTGTTTGCTTGTTGTTCTGTTCTGTTTGGTTTTGTTTTTAATTAGAGTGGCCCAGTGAAGCCCTGTTTGCAATATGGGTAGATCTTGTCAGGCACTGGCACAGGCTGCCCAGGGAGGTGGTGGAGTCACCGTCCCTGGAGGTGTTCAAGATACGTCTGAACGAGGTGCTAAGGGACGTGGCTTAGTGGTTTAACGGGTAATTTTGGTGGTAGGTGGATGGTTGGGCTGGATGATCTTGGAAGTCTTTTCCAGCCTTGATGATTCTATGATCCTATGATCTTGAAGTGGCGGAAAAACTCTGATTTCTGAAATTTTCTGAATCAGTTACTACTACTCCACATCTCAGTATAAGAATTATTAACCTGTAGCAGAACACCATACATTCAGCAGTCTTACCACTTGAGACATCTTCCTCCTTATTGACTAGAATATGTTTACATTTCTTCATTACTTCGCCACTCTTAGTTCTTAAGAAAGAACTGTTCACTTGTCTGCCGTCTATGTAAAAACAAAAACTTGTGTTTATAGGCAGAAATAAAACAAAGCCAAAATATTTCTTATCTTTAGAGAAGGCAGCATGAGGAAGCAAATCTGTTCTGTGAATAATGAAATCTGTGGCATTTCTACTTTACTCTAAGTGGTGAAAGATTAATGCTTTAATTCTACCTTCACTTAATTGCCAATGCTTCGGCACTAAGCAAGCCAGATTTGAATGGCAAAGTGCTATGCTAATTTGACTACTTGCTTACCAAGCTTTGTTGTTACTTTTAACTCATTTAGAATCAAATCCCAACTACATCCCAACGTGAAAACTTCATATAAAGTTAGAAGAAGCTAGCTGGATTTATTTGCTTTATCTGGGATTGGTTGGACATCGGCCATTGAACTGCTCTACAGCCACCAGGTGAATAATTTTCAGAAAGTAATTTGAGCTCATCATGAGACAGGAGTATGGGCTGGCTGATACAAGTTTTTGCTGGTGATGGACCTCTTTTCCAAAACACTTCTGTGATAACAGCAACAGTACTCATAAAACAAATACCAAACGAATACCAGTTAGAACTGGCATCTTCCCTGCTGCTTTTCTTACAACAGTTCAGGGTATAGTTACCATGAAACACATTTAGACATTCCTGTGTAGAGCCAGGAGCTGGACTTTGTTACCCTTGTGGGTCCCTTCTGACTTGGAGTATTCTGTAATTCTATGATTCTACAAACATTGCACATACTCGGTAGAAAATAATATCACCAGGTGAGAAACCAGCGTTTCCATAAGAACACAAAGATGACAAAGCCTGTGCTTTAAGTCACATCTTTCTTCTACTGCTGCTAATTACAACATTAGCCAAGCAGGGCTCACAAAATCTTGATCATCTTTTTGTCTGTCCGCATATGCTTTAAGGAGAAAAAAAAATAGATAGCATAGATGAAATTCACATTAAAAAAAAATAGATTCACTGCAAGCTTATTTTATTAACATGTTGGTTTTTTTCCACTCCTAGCATCATTAGAGCTATGCTCTAATGCTGGAACTGAAAAGATAACATATAAACAAATCACAACAAGTAGACCATATTATTTTGGAAAATTATACAAGCTGCAGGAATTTGCAAGTGTTAAAGATACTTGAAAATCTAACTTTTCTACCCTGCTTTTTTCCTAAGTATTGTATTTGAAATAATAACTGATCAATATTTTTTTTTTTTTTTTGCTGTTTTTGAGTTTTTGGAGTTTTGTGTGCAGCTGTTTGAAAGTTTTAGTTGCTTCCTGACAACACGTTTTCCTGTAACATTTTTGTAGGGAAAAATTTAAAAATAAATAGTTGTTTTGCTTTTCAGTGTCTCCCTCTATTGCTTTGCTGAATGAGATTTCAGACCACATATTCGTATTATCCACAGAGAAGACAGAGGCAAAAGACATTAAAAATTAGGTTTCTCAGTCAATTTCCCATGAAGTCCTGTCTGGGACAACCTTCCACGTTCCCAAACTTTGTTCTAGCATTTTGCTTTTGTGCCTGTTATGCGAGGCTGAATTTCTCTTTCTTCCCGTCTTGTTCAGTTATTCAAATGAGTACTTCCCACCTTTCTATACTGGTAGGCAGATTCCACTTTTCACACGACCCTGTTTAATTAGTCCTCCTGGGTGCAAAGCACCCCATCTCTAATAGCGTTAATCTCTTGCTGCTGCCTTCCTGAAGCTTGTGCTGCTATTGATTGCACAGCTAGAAAACCAGTCAGAGATGTGGGAACTGCAGTTTCTAGGAATGCATGGAAAATTGCAACAACGTTTACCTGAGGAGTAAAAATATTTTCTGTGAGACAAGATGTCTCCTGCTTGTGGACTGGATTAATATTGCTGTTTTTTACTGATGCATTACTAACTAATTCCATAGACGGCAAACATCTGCACCAGCCAGACTGAAATTGTTTGGGGGGAGTTGTATTTCCATCTTGTGTTTAATTTTTTGAAGTTTGTTTCTATAAGGCCGTCCTCCCTCATTCAGATTTGGTGAGAGTCACATTGCAAATATCTACTGATAATTTGGGTGGGTGCTTTGTCATTTTTGTTTATTTTGCCCCTTTTATTAGTGGCTCTGTTTTTCTTTGATTCCTCCGTGCCCGTGGACATGTTGCAACTGCGAGCATTACCCATACAGTAACTGAAAGCATTACCTTATTTCTCTCTGTGTCATTGCGTTTTCAAGACAAAGCAGCCCCATGCCCTGTTTCCAGTGAACTTAGATCTACTGGACTACTGCAGCGCTATAAAAGGAATTGTCTCACCTTTGAGCACAGCACGAATGTTGTAGGTACCTATTGCATGAAAACACAGAGAAAAACCTTTCTCAAACTGACTGTGCAGAGGCAAGAGAGAGAGCTAAGTTTGCAAGTTGCGGTTCATGAGCGTTCGAGAGTTGTGTGCCGTTCTGCACTGCCACTTGCTGCGCTCTCCAGAGTTGTTCCCGGCAAGACCGGCTTATCAGGAGAGCGTGAGCACAGGAGCTGGGAGGGTCGACTGGGAAACAGGTGAAGGTTCAGACCTGGAGCTTGATTCAAAGGGCTGTGGATTGGACAACTCGATAATCTCAAAGATCAACAGGAACAACCAAGGTTGAGCACCTGACCGCAGCGCAAGTCGTAGACGCTGGCAACGTTTAGGCAAGATAAGCAACGCATTGGGGTTTTAATATTTTTAATGCCTTGAACTTCCTGTGGTTTATAAATATGGAAGAATCCTCTCACAATTATGTTATTCTGCTCTTGTTTGTGTGTCTTAACACTAGTCAGATTTGTTAGGTGAGCTTAGTCAATACACATGATATTGGAGTGTATTTAAAACAAGGAGAATGGTGGGATTCCACCCATGAAACGTAATTTTCCACATATACTTGCAGAGATGGAGCTGAGGCTCAGAGAGGAATTTACCCCACGAGTGCTGGGAACTGCCAGATTCATTTAGAGCAAAGAATCCACAAAGCAGTCAGACTTTTAGCAGCCCATGACGTGTACCAGAAGGACAGGTGTGGAGCGAGTGTCTGAGGAGAGTGCTTCAGCAAGACACCACTTGTCAGATCCTTCTTTGAGGAGATTTGAGTATTTATCTTAGATATGCCAAAGGTGATAAATTATCCCAAATGCTCATTTGTCATTGCACTCAGCACAAACTGATTGACTGTCAAACACTGAGTCACTTATCAAAAGACTTCAAAGAGGCCACTGCATCCTGTGCACCCAGAATAACTCCATTGTGTGTATTTTCCATGCAAACCAGCTGTGCTAATCCAGGAACTGTAGCAGTGTATGATGGGGCTACAAAAGCGACAAGAACCCAGTGAGAGCAGGAAACAAAATCCAGATACACGGCCAGGGCTACCCTGTGCCACTGTGCTGGGTGTCCTGCCTGCAGCAGGGGAACAACATGGGTCCAGCAGTGCCTAGGCTGCTCTTAGCCCAGCTGGAGAAGGCAGCTGTGATGCAGACCTTATAGTGAGCACTGCTTCCTCTCTCTTTTTGGCTGCTCTCCTGAGAGCTCCCAGTGAGGCTGGCCTTGACCCAAGCCCCTGCACAGGGAATGAATGGACAGAGGGATCAGCCTGCTGATATTAGTGCTGGAGCGGGGCACAGACTGCTTTAACCTTCAGATGAACTTGATGCACTGGGAAGATGGGCCCCACTGTGCTGCTGGACCACATGATCATAAGCAGCAGCATTTTCATCAGTCAGACAAATGGATGTTTGAGCTGCATTGCCTCAGATGCACAGAGTTGCTAAACACAGCACAAGGAAGATGGTAGAGAGTGAGCCAGAGGCGAGTGCCTCACTCCTGAGAGAGGGACAATCCTGTTCTAATAGTCCTGAGGACAAAAGGGCTCTTTGCTCAGACTCTTTCTTAGGTGGGACACTCAAGCTATCTGTCTGGCTCTGAATGGGACAAGAACAGCAGCCTTTGGCTGTGGTGAGATTTCACATTTTTGCATGTGAATAGAGAAACCCAGTGCCAGTTTTTCTGCATGGAAACACTTCACCATCAACCCCAAAGGGCTGCCAGAAGGACCAGCAATAACCTCGAACACTGAAGCTTTGTTAGGTTGCTCTCTCCAAACTGCACAAGCCAGAGCTACCTCATGCTGTGGGTACACTGTTCCAGTGAGTGCTCCTAATATACCTTTGGCTACGTGTAACCAACGTCTTCACAGCCCCTTATGAGCAGCACATACTGTTCTCATGCCAATATTTCTTTCCCTCAGGAGCAGAGTAGTTGCAAATTACCTTGCGTGGAGGCTACTTTCTAGTGGCGTTCTGGACCAGAAACCTGATTTTCCTGCCTGGCTTTTGCATACAGCTCACAACAGTCTGACGTCTGAGCCACCCAGGAACTGTTTGCCATCCACAAGTTCTGTTTGAAAGGGCAGTTCTGACTGAACTCTAAAACAGGTGCTGAAACAAAGTTGGAGTAGCACAATGTATGCTAACAGCTGCTAATCCTCCCAGGAAGCACCACAGGCTTCAATGAGATTTCCCCCCAGCCTCTAGTAGGAGTGTTTGTCCATAAGAATAATAGACCTGTAAAAGAGGTTTCTTTTAGGCATGCCCAAATGTATTCAGGTATGTTCCGTTTTAGTTTTGAAGACTGGTGGGTGGACATGGCAGATCTGCAGAAAGTCCAGTTTAGCCAGTGGAAGTGCTATGGGAGAGCCTGGAGTCAGCCTCTAAAGCTGAAACCAAAAGCTTTCCCCTACCCTCCCTCACATGGTCCATGCAGAACGACCCAAGCAGATTCATTATGTCATCTCATAGGTGAGCATAAAATGCCTGTGGAAGGTCAGATGCATTATGATTCCTGTCTTTATGAGACATACTGGGAAATTCTTCTGCTCACAGTTACTGTTTGGTGCGTGGAGGTCCACAGCTAAGTCTGAGATCAATGTGCCTCATCCTTGCTCTTAGTACGTCTCAGCTTATCTAGGTGATGCAGTCACCTCCAGCACCATGAGTCCTAACTCCAGCTCCTGGCAGCTGTTCTGCATTCACTGCAAAATGAGGGCTTCAGCCTGCTCAAATGTGCTGCAAGCCAAAGTCCAAGTGTTCCTGAAGGGATGACCCAGAGCAACCTGCTGTTTGTCAAAGTGTTTGCCTCGTTTCAAAGCCCAGTTCTTAAGGATAGAGAGGCAGGTATGTTCCTCTTATTCTCTTTGGGCATTTTTGGGTCCATTTCATGTCGTGTTGCCTTCCGTGGCTGCAGTGACAGACTGCAAGAAGGATTCCACTACAAAAAAATAAGGTTTTCACGATCATGAAGGAGAAAACGTGTGCCTCTCCAACAAAGGTTAATCCTGATAACTGGCAAAAATGGGTGCTCCGGAAAAGAGAATCTGTTATTCTCTCAGGTGGTGGGTGAAGAAGACCAGCCAGAATGGACCCCACACCCACGATGAGAACTGAACATAGCTGTGAAGGGCACAGGAGTCAGACCTATCAGTCAATCTCTGAACATACACAGCTGCGTCTACAGGTGTCAGGACTAGATCGGGAAGATGCACCTGGGAGTAACAATCTCTGCTAAGGCAGTAACCCTTTCTGTTGTTGCTGACCTGAGCAGGGCAAGGACCCTGAAGACACACTCGCTCAGACCTCCGATCACAGTAGGCTGTTTTGCATCTGTAACAAGCACCAGCGACCCCATCCTCCATATCCTGCCCTAAAGCAGAGCAGCAGCAGATTGCTGTAAGAAATGGTCAGAGTGGGGTTAGAGCAGATACCTGCACTTCAGAGCTTGGAGGCTGTTCCTCTGTTCGTGCAGTCTCCCCAGACTACTCCATTAGGACCTGATCAGAGGACTGACTTTGTCTAGGGCTGCTAGAATAAAAAGAATTTTTCTTTCAGGGAAGAGCCTTGATGATTCTGCAACACTGTCTGCATCAGATGTGTCCTCTGCTTGGCTTTGTCCCAGATTTTGTGAACTCAAAGCAACATAAAAAGGTGAAACTAGGGAACAGGGGTCCTGACTGGATGGTCTGAGAGATGGAGGATGGAGAGTTCACTACAAAGAGTCTTCCACATTCTTCAGAGATCAACTGATGGACAGACACCCTCTTGGGCAGGCAGACTGGCTCCATCATCTGCGGAAGGGCAGGCAGCTGGAATAGGCTTTTCACACTTTTCAAACAGCCCTCATCTGACAAACATTTAATGGAGAAGTGCTTAAACTACTCTGCTACAAGGTGACTTGCAGGACTTGTTTCAGTCATGCTGTGTGGGAGACAAACAGAAAGACAGCTATTTTGTGTCACATGATAGATCTTTCCTGTTTATTTATTTATTTTTTCATGTGGATTAATGACATAACCTTGACATAAGTCAGGGTTGCTGGACACACTTCTGTATAGCTTTTCATGAGACAGCTTTGCCTTAGATGTGAGGTGCTAGGACAACATGTGCCTGCATATGTTTTTATTTTTTTTTTCCATCTATCTAGCTACTATATTTCCCCCTGCTATAACGACAGAAGGGAGTTTGTCTTCAGATAACCTGAGGCTTTGGCTGAGATCGATGCTGGCAAGGTGCATAGAGAGAAACTCTATGAGCCATACTCATCAAAATGATAATGTCTATAAATAAATGTAAAACAATAATTTAAAAAGCCCTGCAATTAAAAAAAAATCCTTATATCACCTCTGAAAATGTATGTCTGTTAAAGCTATGATTTCATCACCCACATGTGAAGTGACACAGCTCTGTGTGGTTTGCTTATCGTAACAGATGCTGCAGCTGGCATATCTCTATCTGTTCTGTTCAGCTTTGTGATTGTAAGCTACAGTTCACTTTTTCCTTCAAGTTGTTCTTCTCATCCCACGGGGTGTTTCTAGACGATCTGCTTTTTAATGGAACTGGCATGAGATGGGCCTTGCTCGGCAGAACACCTTTGTTACCTAGACCCAAGCAGCAAATAGGTGTCCAGGTGTCAGCCTCAGCAGCTTTCTCCTCCTTCCTATACTGCACAAGTGAGTTCACAACCATCACATTGCTTCAGTCAAGGCCTCCTAAAAATGCACTTCCATAATAAAAACTCACCAGTTAACACAGGAGAAAGGTGGCGATATCTCTTTGCTTGTCTTGCCAATATGAGTGTTTCAGAACAGGAGCTCTCTCTGCTTGCATTTTGTTGTGAACTTCTGCCAAATACACTTTTGTCACTATATACGTAAAGTTTGTCACTATATAAATAATATTCCATTGTTAAATCCGAGGAATGTTATTCATATGATGAACAATGTAACTGCAATGAGCAACCAGTTCCTCATAGACTGTGCTGCAAACACAAAAATTAACACTTTGATAACAAATTACAATAGCCAGCTCCTTCAAAGTCCAGCTTGTTTCTTCATCATATGCTGAGTAAGGTACCCTGTTTTTAAGGGAATCCAATGTACCTCCATCCTTAGCAACAAAGGCTGACCTCGCACTGCCCGGTATGGATGCATCATTTATAACCGAATATTTCTTCTGGCAGCTGATCTGATGGAACATCTTGCTTAAAAGCACAAGTTTGTGGTTGTAGAGCAGCATTTTTGCCCTGAATTGCAACACAGGTGAAGTACTGATAATACCCGCAACGTGGCTTGGGCTATCGGCTCTAAGACCTGAAATTTTCAAGAGCAAACAGAGGCTGTGAGCCATGACCCCCTCGCTGGGGGCACTGCCCCAGGCACGCCTGATACGGCCAGCCCTTGCTGCAGGTGATCTGCTCCTGGGGCGGGTGGGGAATGCAGGGGGCAACAGGGTGATCCTGGAAAGACCTCTGCTTTCTTTTTTTTTAGATCATTCTTTTCTCAGTCGAGATAAGCTCCCAGACATTCCTCTGACTGGAGCTGGCAGACTTTCAGGGCACGGTGGGGTGGTATCAGCACGGTGCCCCTCCGTGTTACACTAAGCTATGCATACTTGCTATGCACAAAATGGGTGATGTACAGAAAATGGGTTGCCATTGTATTTCTTAAAACTCGTGGAAAAATCCACCAAACAGAAATCATTCTGAAGGCACTATGAATGACTGTCCAAGGGCTTGATCCAAAGTGGGACTGGGCAGTGAAAGGTTTAATTATGGTTTTTGTGGGCAGGAGATGAACAATAACAAACAAATCTGGACATTTATGAGATTTAGGTATTCTTTAGAAAAAGTATTTTGACCCAGCTGTTACAGACAGTAATGTATTTTGCAAAATTAAAAACTTCTGTTTCATTAATCCTTTCCTACCTCCCCTTGTTTTCTGGCCAAAATTCTTAAAATTGATTCAGCTCTCAGAAATGGGATTTTCAGAAAGTCAGTTCTTCCCCTTTAATAAAAAACTCAACCAGATAGTTGGGAGAATATCTTTAATAGAATTTTGATCATTCCTAAATACTGAAATAATAGAAACTGTGGGATTTTCTGAATTTTTTTCTCCCTATTATTTAGTTCTTGATGGATTGGGTTATCAATACCAAGATTTACCTAAGGTGCAAAAGGTTTTAGAAAATAATTCAATGGGAATAGAAAAGAAAAATTATTAAAAGGAATAAGTGAAGAAAATTGGTTTTGCTGAATGTGAAAATAAGCTGTAGGGAAGAGAGAAGGCTTGCAGGTTGGACTCCTACATAGATGAAGAAACAGATACATTGACAGATGTGTATTTTGGTAGAACAACTGTGTGTGGCTTTAGTGAAAAATCAATGCTACTCTAGTAGTTCGGTAGTACCCAGTGAAGAGCTTTCCTGCATCAAGGTGAAAAATTGTGTATGAAATTACTGTATGTCAGGTGAAAGCTTGTATTCTACTAAAGTAAATTGCAAAGATGAAAGTAATTGGTTTTGCCTCTATCAACTCGTGATAGTAAATAGAAATTTATGATCAAAATAATACCAAGAAGTGTGGATTTTCTTATTGATTATTCACATTTCATTTCATTGTATGTGCACTATTTATCGTTATTGGAAAAGGTAACTGTTTGCATAGAGAACGGTGCAAATTACCATTCCCGTTATTGTAGTTTGTTTTGGCCATAAGCCTTTAAATTATCAAGCAGTATTTCTTATGATTAACACATTTACATTTTTAATGCATGCACATACAACTACATGAGTAAACTGAACGAATCACAAGAGCCAGAATAATAACAGTTCTAGATAATATTGGAAGGACAGCTTGCCTTAGTTCACTGATGTCTGAGAGAACTGCAGAATGGGATTGTGGGGTGAGGGAGATGAGGGGTTCCAACTTGGGCTTCCTGTTTCCCTCAAAACTGCATTTAGTAACGTGATCAGAAGCTCACTAGGACTCACTAGGGGATTATAGGGCCAAAACTGCAAATTGTGATATATGTGTCTAGCTAGGCTGAGCAATCCGGCTGGATTCTGTGGTCTTTTCTGCAAAAGACATTGCTCTCATGCTCCTATGATGACAGGATGAGCTCATTGGGCCAGGTTCTTCCCTTCCAAAGGGACTGAGAGCACAAATGACTGCCAGGTCTCAGTGGAGATGGAGATGGGGATGGCTTGTCAAAGCTAAAAATCAAATACTGAGCATCCACCCACTCATTTTTTGTTGTTGTTGTTATTTGTTTTTCCACAAAACTGATGTAAATCTGTTAGTCACCTCATTAACTTCAAGTAAGGGAGAAGAAGTGGTCTAGACATGTGGTGTTCCTTTTGGTTCAAAAGGGGAGAATGAGGAAATTGACGTGTTAGCCTTTTAGAAATTGGACTGAATAAACCCCAGGTGTAACCAAGTAAGGGCAGACCAGTTGTGCAAGGATTTAGTTGGATCGTGACATACATACATACATTTCTTCAGTCCCCTGCAATTAAACTGCTTCAACATAGATTCAAGGGAATATATGGATGTTACTTTAATGAAATTTCAAGGAATTGTAAACTTGAAGCTGGTGGCAGGACAAATCAAAGGGAGGTGATATTAAGAGTCTTAGAGAAAATGAAGACAAGCAACAAATAAGAGAATGAAATTAGCATGGAGGGTAATCAAAAATGGAATGGAAAAAAAAAAAAAACTTCAAAAGGAATTTAGGATGAAAAGAGTCTCTTGACCATATGAACTTGCAGTAGGATACCTGTGTAAAATAGTCTAAAGCTCTAAATATTAGTATAAAAGCTCTAAATGTTAATATAGTGCTCCCAAATCAAAGAGACAGCAGAAACAAAAAGGGAGTACACAGAAGGAGGAAGCAGGAAGAGGCTACCTGAGAGGTGTGTAGAGGCATTGCCTGAGCATATAGGGATGGGGTTAGGAAAACCAAAGCTCAGCTAGAGGTGAACCTAGTGAAGGACAACAGGAGAGGTTTCTGTAAGTACATTCACAGAAAAATGAAGGCTAAGAAAAATGTGGGCCAGCTGTGCAGTGGGGCTGGGGACATAATGACTAAGAATAAAAAAGGCCAAGGTACTCAGCACCCTTTTCACCTCCTGTATTGCTCACTGATAAGGTTTGTCCTCTGGCCTCTGAGGTGTTTGAGCCTCCTGGCAGAGCCTGTGGGAGCAAAACTGTACAGTAGAGGCAGATGGAGCTTCAGCTGATTAGCCATAGACAAATTCATGGGACCAGATGGGAGGCATCCAGGGATACTAGGGGACCTGGCCGATGTCACTGCAAATCCACTCATTGGTCACAGTGGAGTTCCTGATGACTGGAAAAAGGCAAATGTCACAGCCATCCTCAAGAGAGGCAAGAAGGAGGACTGAGGAGCTAGAGACTGGTCAGCCCTGCCTTAGTCCATGGGAAGGTGACAGAGAAAATCCTCTTCCAAGCATGGGAAGGACAAGAAGTTGATTGGCAACATGAATTTACCAAGGGCAAATTGTGCCCTTCTGCCTTGAATGCGTTCTATGGTGTTATGACCGTCTGCGTAGACAAAGGGTGTGAAGCAGACATTGTGTTCCTAGACTTAAGTAAGGCTTTTTAAATTGCTTTCTTCAATAGATTTATTGCCATCCTAGTGAGATATGGACTGGATAAGTGGATGGTAAGGCAGGTGGAAAATTATCTGGACTGCTGGGCTCAGAGGGTTGTCTGTAATCACCCAGTGGTACAAAGTCCAACCAGTGAGCAGTTATTAGCAGTGTTCCTCGGGGGTCACTGCTGGGATCAATACTGTTTTATGCCTTTTTTAGTGACCTACGCAATGGGATTAGAGGGCACTGTAAGATTACAGTGAGGGAGCAGCTGATATGCTGAAGGGCAGGACCGTTCCTGTTCAGAAGGATTTTGACAAAAGTGTAGCTAGCCAGTACAGGGAGGTAATCCTTGCCCTCTACTCAGCACCTGTAAGACCATATCTTGAGTGCTGTGTCTAGTTTGGGATTCCTCAGTACAAGAAAGTCATGGACTTACGGGAGGAGCAAGTTCAGTACGGGGCTGTTGAGATGATTGGGGACTTGAGCATGGGGACACATAAAGAAGAGACAGAAGGAACAGGGACTGTTCAGCCTGGACAACAGGCACATAATGCACCAAGTAGCCTACTTTTGGCACAAGGTTGAACCATAATAATACCATCCTGTGTATTATATTACACCTGTAATACCGACATTTTGTTTGGAGTTCGATGTTAGAGTGCGTAATTTCAAAATCAGTCACAAAGAAGGGAACATCTTTTCCCCAACTTCCTGGTTTCCTAAAGACTTACCATAACATGATAAAGGACTTTATCAGTTAAATATAAAACTGAATGTTCTGAGCTGAAGGTGCCCTTTGGTGCCTCATAATATGAATATGGCCAATCTTTGAATAGTAACATTTCCTTTAGGCTGTTGAACTACTAGATTGCTATTATTTTATAATCTTATAATTAGTAGCTGCACAACTCTGTTCCTTTCTTGCATGCAGCCAGTAGACCGTGCCTATCACGTGCTGGGCTGTGGGACTCATGGAGTTCAAGTTACACAGAACAAATTTTACATGCAATATGCATTTTAAACAAACGGCTCATGGAAATAGTTACCAGCAGGAAAAAATGTATTCAGGCGGACTGCACAAATATAAAAGTGGAAAACACAAGGCCGTATATTTGGAGACATCTCTAGGTGTGTGTGTGTGAAGTTATTCCTTCACAGTGAGGCAGGGTAAGGCCTGAGCTTTCTTTTCTCCCTACCACTTGTCTTCACTTCAGTGGAAAACAAGGAAAAGGTTGTAGGTACAACTGACTCTTATGGCCTCTGGAGGAAGCAAAGGAAAGAAACACTAGGTGTGAAAGTAAAGATGTCCCCGATGAAAGTCACTAATATGAGGATGGAAAACCTTCATACATGTGAATACCAACCTGGCATAGGGAAGTCACATTCAAGTTATGGCCATAGATTAGATAAGAGGTGGGTTGAAGTCTTGTTCCCTGACCACATCCCAGCTTGCATGTCCCATCTTACTGACTGGGGACACCTATTTGCTGGATCAGATGATCTGCAAGGGTGCTGTCTGACCCAGAGACCACATGCCGGGTGTCTGAGACCAGCAGGGAGTGATCCCTGGGCACCTCTGTGGTTGTGCACAACCAAGGGCTCCAGTTAACACAGCTGAGAGGCACTGGGGGGCTGAGGGGGAGAGGGCTTCAGTAGTATTAAATATTTGGATTTGAGTACTCTGGCTCTACAAGGAGACTTTGTTTTTTCCTTGGCTTCCTCTTCTCAGCTGTTAAATGGGAATGGACGGTAGCTGAATGCCTGATTTTGTGAGAATAAACACAATAGATACAGCATCAAGACATCAAGACAGGAAAGACTGCTTGTCTTTTGTACAAATAAAGATCAGCTAAGTCTTCAAGCAAAAGAAGAAACACAGGGAGTGAAGAAATTTGGCTTCAGTTGGCCTAGCAATGCACACAACCAGCACTATGTGCATGTTACACAAGCCTGTGATGTTCTGTTTGCATAGCTCAAACATGGCCAGTCCGCCAACAAGCAGCTGCTGATCAAGAGGATGTATATTGGCACCTCTCATCCAGAAATACTGTACAGGCAACGCTCTGTATCAAGAGAACGTGATATCCATCAAGCAGTGTTTTTCCCTGTGTTCCAATCCAAAGCAATGTGTGGGAGAATGGGTAAAAAAAGCTCTGTGACATCTTGTTACAATTTATCATGTGCATTTGTGATGTCGGCACTAGGCTTTTTGGATCTGCTCCATTTTTCTTCCTTTCCTTGTGCATTGTTCAATTTTCTGGTCACAATTGCTGGAACATGTAACATGGTTAATAATATTTGAAGCAGAAGAATGAGTAAAACTTGCTGTCTTACACTGCAGGTTAGCTTTAAAAATAGCTGTAAATATTATCTATAAAAATGTATCAGTACATAATTATTATGAAAAATAGCCATAAAAATTCATAATACAATTCTTTTCCTCAGTCCTGCCCAGATGTGTGTGGAGCCGTATCCATGCATTTTGGAGATATAATCATGTTGGAAACTATGTTTTCCCTCTTCCATGATTCTGAAGAGCTCCTACAGCTGAGGGAAGCACCTGGATTTCCCCCTTAGCTAATGGTTAATGGAATTAAATCCTACCTGAGGTGATAAATCCTGCTTCCTCTTTCAACATGTACAGCCCCATTCTTCATCCTTCTTCCCCTTCCCAGTGGCGGTAATCAGAGAAGAGGATTAATTGGGGATTTGCATTTCTCCGCTTCCCTGCTTCCCCTGCCCTTGACGCACACCACCTTGCACCTGCATTTGAGATATGCACAGATTTGAACAAAAGGCAGGGTCTTCAGCGAGAACAATGGGATGCTGTGTGTATAAATAGCAGCACATAGCCTCGTGGTGTTTCTGTTGCTAGCTTTGTGCTTTCTCTAGCCATCGGCTTAGTTTGTTTGGCATTTGGAGTGAATAGGATTGGATTTTAGCAAAGAGAATCCCACCTTTGAATTCATGAATACATGACAGATCAGTCTCATTTCCTCCTGTGATTGGGGAACAGGCTTTGTGAAGGGCAGGTAGACAGAGACAGTCAGACAGACAGGGGTCGGACAGGGTTCCAGATACAGATGCCTGGATTTAGGTTCCTGTCATGCAGATGACTTCACGTGAGCTAAGTTTCTACATCAGCATGAGACGAACTGCACTCCAGCCACTGCTCATTGCATTGTAAATAAGGGGATTGAAATCAATTTTGGATGCTACAGTTTTTTTATTTTCTTCTTTTTAAAGGGTAACATCCTGGTTTAGGGTGACAGAGGCAGAGACAGAGCATTGTTGTTTGTGACAACTGAATTTCATATTTGTTAAGTAACAATAATTTCATTATTGGTAATAACTTCTTTGATCACATTTCTGCAAGTAAGTCAGGCTTAACATATCAGGAACTGATCTAGTTCATTGAAAAGCCAGAGGACAGCAGTGAGAAAGATCACTACTGTAACCTCCCTCCTATGACTTCCAGGTAAGCAGAACACAATTTAGCATTGTTTAGCCTAAAGCAGATGAAGCTGGGGGGGAATGGAAATTCTGCAGGTGCACAGAAGCTGGAAGGCATGCTCTCTGCAGCAATCGGTTCACAGAATACAGCAGAAGTTTGAGGACAGCCATTCAGGGAAACTAGCCTGGTTTTACACACACCAGTTACTGGAAGGTAAGCAATCTCACCGGACAAACATCTGATCATAATGATCTAAGTACAACTGATGCTGATTTAGGACAAGAGTTTCGTTTCTCAAATGCAAAAGCAATTTCACAGGCTGAATGTCACTGAATTTGCTCGAGATAACTTCCCCAGAAGTTCTAACAACCGCTTCTGTATTACGTCTATGTATGTATTTTAAGCATCACTTCAAGTTTTTGCATCCAAAAGGGGCTTATTTGTATTTGTCTGATGTGTATTTCCTGCCAGCAGCCTGGAGAATAAAGAGGATTCGATCCACAATTGTTCTTCTGAAAGCAAACAAAGTGAATAAATGTTTATAACCCCCAAATGGTGTCACGGCAGCAGGTGAACGGCAGCAGAACAAAGGGCACGGCTGCACTCCTTCAGGCTGCAGCCATGTTCCCTAGCAACCACCGAGGAGCTGTGCAGCCCTCGGAGGTACCGCGAGTGCCAGCAGGCTGTTATCTGAGAAATGATTGGGAAGTGATCTTAGTGCTGCATTTCATTGAGGACATACTGTTAATCAATTGCCTGCTTGTAATTTACAGATACTATTTTCTCCCTTTGGGTAAAGCATTCGGTAAGAATTCCTCTGGGTATTAATTACACTGGTATTTAATTTTGTATTTATGTTAGTATTAATTATATACATTTTATACTTCGAGGTATTTGAGTTCCAGGGGAATAGCATTGGGTAGCTGCTATGCTGCAGGAAAAAGGACTCTGAGCTGAATTTGACATGGAGCTAAACTCATCTAATGGCTGCTAAAAACGTAAGCACCAATTGCTTCCTTGGTTTGGAACTGACTTTTGAAGCACACGAATACGCACAAGGCAAAAGGGAGAAAGAAGAGCAAAGTCTTTATCTAAGAGACGTAGCTATTTATTAAATCAGTTAATCATGCCTTACCAGCCTAATTAATAATTACTGGTGCAAGGAATGCCACAGAATAGGCTACATTGATAACAAGTGCTCCCAACAGATGATGGAAAGTCATGCTGTGCCCCTTCTGTGTACCTGACCACAACAGAGAGCAGGTCACCTCATCTTCTGTAACGCTGCTCTCTCTGCTACTGAGTTATTCACTGCATCAGATGAAGGTCAGGCTGGGGTTAGGAAAAGGTTCTTCCCCAGAGGGTGGTTGGGCCCTGGCACAGGCTGCCCAGGGCAGTGGTCACGGCCCCAACTGCGGAGTTCAAGGAGCGTTTGGACACCGCTCTCAGACACAGGGTTTGGATGTGGAGTGGTCCTATGTGTAGCCAGGAGTTGGACTCCATGATCCTTGTGGGTCCCTTCTATCTTGTGATATTCTATGGTTCTATGATTCCATGAATCTGGGCATGTTCCATTACCATTTTGTGAAACAAAGTTTTTCTTGCCCTACAACTCACGACATTGCAGGAGGTTGTGAAGTGCTCTTTACACAAAGCCCTGAAATATAGCCCCAGCCTATACATTCCTGGTCATCCGTGCAATCCTTCCTCAGCCATGACCCCGACTAAACTGCAGTCATTTGCATGAAATGCTGGGTGTGTTTGAGCATTGTCCAGAGGCCCTTCAAACCCCTACAGTTCTGTGATTCTCCTTATTTTCTATTCTAGTTGCCTACTTTTTTTTTTTTTTTGTCTGAAGTGAAAGCATCTGTGTAAGTGGGATCCCCTTGATAACCAGACTGGCAGAACTAAAGATATCCAGCCTGAATTAACCAGGGAAAGAGGACTGTTTCCCATGCAATTAGTTGCAACATTTATATTACCACCAATGGCAATTCTGCAACTTCTTCTTAGCTTACTGAACTGAAAATGAACTCATAAACAGGCTTTTTCAAAAAGAAATGCCCCAGAATATTTATAGAACTTGACTTCTACCCTGGCAAACACTGTTTTCAGTTAGATTTGACAAGGGGACTTTCCATTGACCTACTCGCTCTCCTCCCCAGGCAAGCTCACAAAATATCTGTTAGATTTGTCATATGCTAGAACCTCACATCTACCTCTATACTGAGGCAGGAATTGTTTTCTTTGTCATTTTTGCCCTTGCCACAAAGAAAGAAATTACCATTCTACGGTAGGTCTAAGAATCTCTAGTAACTAATTTGTGAAAGGGGCTAGAGCCACAGATAGAACAGTGATGTACGCACAAAGTAGCACTAATGCCAAATAAATCCAATTGAAAATTTCAGGATTAAAAAGAAGCGCAAGAATCTTGGGCTGCAGCATCATGTTGCCATTGGCAAGGAAGTTCTGCTTGAGAAACCATTTTCCTGCCCTTGGTTGTGCTCTGCCTGGCCACAGAGCTTGCTGCCTGCTCTGTAGAAATGTCTGTGTGGCCTGTTGTAAAACAGATCTCTGAAATGATTTGGCATAAATCTTTCACTTTCTTTTTTTTTTTTTGAGTTTATTTCTTTTCAGTCTAGATCATTTCAGAATGCAAACCTGATACACAAGTACTGGGAGGACGAGCAGTGACGTCTGGCACTGGGAACCCACACATTTTCTAACACTGCCCTCATCTGACTAAAATCTAGTTATCCGTTGTCTTAAAAGTGTGGACAAACATTCACCTCAGAATGAAACAACGCATGTCCCATGTATTTCAATTCCACAGGCATTGCAAGGTGAGTAGGACAGGATGAGGAAGTGGAAATTAAGCGATGAGAAAGATCAGAGATGGTAGAGGGAGGCAGAGGGGCAAGTAATAATGAGTTTCTTCTGAAGGCCAGGAGAAATGTTCAAGGGGAGTAAAGTTATGTGTAAGGTCGTTGTGAGGAGGAGCAGCAGGTGAATTGAAAGGGAGATGTGTTAAAGGAGACAGAAACTGTACACCTATGTGTACAGGGTGGCTGTGAAGCAATGCAGAGAAGAGGGAAGGCTATAAGGAGAACCAGAAATGACTCTATATTGAGCAGGGCTGGAACAGAGGAGTTAAGGCATTACCCACAGCAGGGCTTCTCAAACAGGGGGGCTATTTGACCTATCAGTGCTGAAAGGTTACAGATCTTAGAGACTTTATCAAGCTTAAGTAACCCCATACTTTAGCTAGACATAAACCAAACATAAGTCAATAAAGTTTTATTGACCAGTGTAGTTATTTGCAGTCTGTTACTTCAGGATCATTACCTTTCCTTGTCTCTCACTTTGGACAGAGTTGCAGCTCATCTGGAAGAATTCATAGCTCTCCTACTTTAGAAGGTTTGCTTGGAAGCGGGAGGGCAGCTGGCAGTGCCACATCACAGCAGTCACCTGCCACAGAAACCTCCCAGCTGCTGTCTTCTCTTTCTGCACAAGCTGTCACACTCATGGTTGCTTCAGGAGACATCCTGCACAGCAGCAGTGGAGCTGAGGGCACCCTGTGCCAATCTGGGCAAGCATGAAAGCTGTCAGGACTTGTTCCCCGACAACAAAAGACCCATCCTGGTCACTATTTAAAAAAAAAAAAGCCACACAGCAGTTCCCCACTCAAGCTTGTGGCTTGCCCTAAAATGCAGCTGAAAGCACTTTCTCGTGCAGAGTCAGACCACTACATCTCCATCACATGGGAAGGTTCCCTGAAGCTGTGAGTTTTACTGGCTTCCCTGTTGCTTCACATGTCCTTTTCGAAGCTTGCAGAATCAGCTGTTCTGTTGTCTCAGATCATACTGTGTGTGGGTTTTACAAAAGGCAACACATCTCCTCAGCCAAGAGACTTAGAAACATAGAATCATAGAATGGTTTGGGTTGGAAGGGACCTTAAAGCCCCCCCAGCCCCACCCCCTGCCACCCACCGGGTCAGGGCGCCCCTGGTCCATNCCACTGGGTCAGGCTGCCCAGGGCCCATCCAACCCGACCTTGACACCTCCAGGGATGGGGCACCCACAGCTCTCTGGGCAGCTGGGCCAGTGCCTCACCACCCTCTGAGTGAAGGATTTCCACCTAACAGCTAATCCAAATCTTCCCTCTTCCAGTTCAAAATTATTCCCCTCTTGTCCCACCATTATCAGATCATGTAAAAAGTCAGTCTCCCTCCTGTTTATAAGCTCCCATATAAATAATGAGATCTCCCTGAACTTTCTCCAGGCTGAATAAGCCCAGCTCCCTCAGCCTGTCTTCATAGGAGAAGTGCTCCAGCCCTCTGATCACCTTCATGGCCCTCCTCTGGGCTGCATCCTTCTTGTGCTGGGGGCCCCAGGCCTGTACAAAGTCCTCCAGACAGGACCTCACAAGGGCAGAGCAGAGGGGGACAATCCCCTCCCTCTCCCTGCTGCCACCCCTCTTCTGATGCAGCCCAGGATACCACTGGCCTTCCAGGCTGCAAGTGCACACTGCTGGCTCATGCCCAGCTCTTTCTCCATCAGGACCCCAAAGTCCTTCTCGGCAGGGCTGCTCTCAAGGAGTTCTTCCCCGAGTCTGTACTGGGATTGCACCGATCCAAGTGCCGCACCTTGCAGTCAGCCTTGTTGAACCTCATTGGCTTCATGTGGGTCCACTTCTCAAGTTTTTCCAGGTCTCTCTGGATGGCATCCCCTCCTTGTGTCCTATTAACTGCACCACTCAGACTTGATGACCACAGCTTTCTCTTAGCAACACCAGAGGACTCATCTTGGGGAATGAGTCCATAAAAAAACAGTGGGAAAGAAAACAGCTGATGGTTATTTCCCTTCTTGCTTCTTTGGCCCTGTTTTTTGACTTTTCACCACAAACATGCCCATGCACACTCCACTTTCAAAACAAAATGGTGAGCGAAAAGGCTGCGTCTAGCATTAGCAGAAGGAAATCAGTCGACTTTTAGGAGTGAGGTGGGGTTACCCTCGCCCCTGTGAGCTCCCTGTGCCAGCCCCGACGCAGGGGCCGGGTGCCCTCAGCACCTCACTCAGCTCCGGGCTCTTCCCGAGGGGGCCTGGNTCGCTCGGCGCGGGGCTCTTCCCGAGGGGGCCTGGCCGGGCCCGGCGCGGTGCGGCCGGCAGGGGGCGCCGCCGCCCCACCGGTAGAGCGGGAGCAGGGCCCGGGCCCAGGCCTGGCGCCGCCCCCGAGGAGCCGAGCGCTCCTCCTGGGCCTCAGCCCGGGCCAGGCTGTGCCATGCGACGGGACGAACACAGGGCGCCTCGGCGGCGGGGAGGGAAACGAGGAGGGAAACAAGGACCTCCGTCTNCATGTATCGGAGAAGATAAAAGCAGTTGCAAGGACTGTGGGATTGCAGATGTCACGTGCTTTCCACATACCTTTGTCATTAAACGTCTGGCACTCACATATTAGCGTGTGGCTGCTCAAGGAGGAAGTGGAATATTGAAAGCATACCTTCCCCTCTCCAAATAAATGCAACATTGCAATATTAATTTCTCCTCAATCAGGAAGGTTAATACTGGTACTTAAAGGAAGCTTATAAACAGGAGGGAAGTCAACTTTTTACATGGATAGATAGTGATAGGACAAGGGGGAATGGTTTTAAACTGAAAGAAGGGAGATTTAGATTAGATGTCAGGGGGAATTTTTTCTCTTGAGTGTGATGAGGCACTGGCACAGAGAAGCTGTGGGTGCCCCATCCCTGGAGGTGTCAAGGCCAGGCTGGATGGGCCCTGGGCAGCCTGACCCAGTGGGTGGCACTGCCCACAGCAGGGGGTGGGGCTGGGGGGGGCTCTGAGGGCCCTTCCAACCCAAATCATTCTGTGACTCTATGAAGCTCTTGGATAAAAATTCACCTCCACCAAACCTCACTTTGAGAGCCTAATTCTGACCTGACCAGCTTTGTGTTTTCTTGCTCTGATGCTACGCATTGGAGTCGGGCATTGCATTGCTACAGAGCTGAAGGAGTTCGGGTTTTAAGGGAGTTTTTAAGCGTGCCACTTCAGTGAATGTTGTTAAATAAATACATAAACAAACAAAATTCCAAACTCCTTAGTTGCTACTCTGCTATGTCTAGACCAGTCTGTGGCCTTACTCTCCACCTCATCCTGTTTGTCCACTTTCTCACCTGGGATATCACTGCCTGAATTCTCAGCTGTGAACGGCAGGTCCTCTCTGGACAGGCATGTCGTTGCAGCAGTTGTTTATATGGTGTCCTGCATAATGGTGCTCTCTCCTGAAGGTTCACAGTGTAGTAATAAATAAATTCTTTGACAGAGTCCATCAGAGGCAGTAATGGGAGCAATGCATTTTTTTGAGAGCTTACAGGGCTGTAATGGAGCAAAGACATGTGCAAGGAATTGATGAAACTTTGGCATTTTGCTAGCAAAGGCACAAGCTGTCCTGCAAGAACAGGAAAGCTATTGTTGGGCTGTATCTGGCTGTCTTCCTCTGGTGCCAGTACTGCACAAAGCGTGCATTCTGTGTCTTTAATGCTATTCAGCTTAGCAAAAGGTATGGCCTGGGACTAGTCAGAGAGGATAATTAAAGAATGCTCAGCTTCCATCCCTCATATAAAGGTCGTGTATTTGTTATTTCAGTTAAGTCAGCCTGCAGTGGTTGTAAAGTGTCTGTTCTCTTAGTGCTGTGTAAACAAAAGCAAAACCAAAACAGAATTAAATTTCAATTAATCTGAGACATTCATTACAGGGGTTGGAACAATAAACAAGTTTTGTAATTAACCGTCCTCCTTGCATATGAGATTTTGACCTCTTTATATTAATCCGATTTTATTTGTCAAATTAACTGTGAAGTTCAGTATTAGTAGTCCCAGACAGTCAAACTGACTCAAGCTTCATCATCTCCTATTCCCTCCGTGTGGGAAAAATGAAGTTAATAATTATTTTAAAAAATAATAACTTTGGAATAATGTTTCATTTCTTATTTCTAAACAACAAAAATCATTTTTTGTTTCTAATTTCTTAATCTTTAGGATGTGTTTTCCTTTTCAAACTTTTTCTTAGCATTTCTGAGGTCTGAAAACATTTTTTTAAAATGAAACCTGTGGACATAGTCCACCTAGACTTTAGAAAGGCCTTTGACACTGTCTTCCACTGCATTCCCACAGAATGCCATCAGCTCATGGCTTAAAGAGGCATCCTCTTCACTGGGTTAAAAACTGGCTGGATGGCCAGGCCCAGAGAGTGGTGGTGATTGGAATTAAATCCAGCTGGCAACAGGTCATGAGTGGCGTTCCCCACGTATCAGTACTGAGGCCAGTTCTGTTTCATATCTTTATTGATGATCGAGACAAGTGGATTGAGAGCACACTCAGTACGTTTGCAGATGACACCAAGTTGGGAGGAAGTGTTGATCTGCCTGAGGGTAGGAAGGCCATCCAGAGGGCTCTGGATACGCTGGATCAAGGGATGGAGACCAATTGTGTGATCCGCATCAAAGACAAGCACTAGGTCCTATGCTTTGGTCACAACAATCCCACACAACGCTGCAGGCTTGGAGCAGAGTGGCTGGAAAGTGGCATGGAGGAAAGGGATCAGGGGGTGTTAGTTGGCAGCCACCTGAACATGAGCCAGCAGTGTGCCCAGGTGGCGAATATGGCCAAAGGTATCCAGGCTTGTATCAGAAACAGTGTAGACAGCAGGACTAGGGAAGTGATCGTCCTTGAGTACTCAGCACTGCTGAGGCTGCACCTTGAATACTGCGTTTATTTTTGAGCCTGTAACTACAAGAAAGACATTGAGGCCCTGGAGTGTGTCCAAAGAAGGGCAATGAAAATAATAATTAGTAAAGATAGAATATGTGTATAATAATAATATATATATATCTGTCTATGTCATCTATATTGTCTATATCTATATCCGACTATGGCTTTTATAGATATAGACACAGATATACAAATACATGCAGCTGCAAAATGCTCTTAAGCAGCCATCCTCAGCCTGTGGTTGGCTGGGGGTATTAAGTGTGTTAAACTCCACAATGCTAGCATACTGAGTAGAATGTCTTGAAGTTTATGCAAATCATGCATAAATGATTCTGAAACTGAAACTTTTTGCATGCTACAAAGGAAGG
>WBMW01005534.1:0-107789 GCA_013396635.1 Penelope pileata
TTCTATGATTCTATGAATTGTTTTCAGCTTGTTTTCCCCCTTTAGTTGCAACACTCTCTCACTGAAACTCATAGACTCATTTGCCAATGTCCTTTACCCTGGAGCTATCAAACTAAGCTTTTACCTCTAATGAAGCAAGATGCCAGCACATAGCCAATAAAGAAGACTGTGCACGTAGTTTCAAATTATAAAAAAGAAAAGTTTGAGTGTAACCATCTTAAATCAATTTTCAAAATCTATCTTAGCAAATGGCAACAGACATTTAACTTAGGAACATAGAAGAAGGGTTTATCGTTCATCCATATTCATGATCCTTTACTTGATATGTAAAGGAAATAGCACTGACAAACAAAAAGAACCGCTCTATTTCAGTATTATCGTCAGAAAAAATTACACAAGCAAATACATTTTTCTAGTTCGTATTTAGAGTTGAACAGACTGAATAGACTATTTCTAATTTTGGTAATAGCTACACAAAGACAAAATAAAAAGGCAACACAGATCTGTGGAAAACAGTCCCTTAAACAAGAAAAGTAAATATATTTTACCCCACTACGTGTAAGTTTTGCACAATCCTTTGCCATTTTTCCATACATTAAAACATTGATGCTGTTGATCCTTGAACATGTGTTATCTAGGAAAACAAAACAAGACTCCAATTACCATACCTTCTTCAAAACAAAATAGCAACGGGAAAAGGTTTCCAAAATAAATTCATCTACAAAGCATAACATTTTTCATTTAAAGTAGCTGTACGACTGGTTATCTGCTAACTATAGGTAAATCAAGCAGAATATTCTTCATAAGATGACACTGGGCCCACACTGTGCATCAGTGTACATTAAACAGAAATGACAGATTTCTACTAAGAAAGGAAATATTCTGTCACATTTGATTTTTTTGCATTAACACAGAACATATTGTACAACTATTTAACAGAGATAATCCAAGACATATACATATCAAGTTGAAAAGAAAGATCCAGGAAATGACAAACTGGTGAGCCTCACATCTGTGCCTGTAAAGGTCATGGAACAGATACCTCTGGAAGCTATGTTAAAGCACACGCAAGACAAGGAGGTGACCCATGACAGCACAGCTACACCAAGGGCAGATCATGCCTCACCAGTCTGGTGGCCTTCTATGATGGAGCGACAGCATCAGTGGACAAAGGTAGGCCAACTGATGTCACCTACATGGACTTGTGCAGGGCCTCTGACATCCCACATCACATCTTTATCTCTAAACTGGAAACATACAGACTTGAAGGGTAGACTATTTGGTGGATATAGAATTGTTTGGATGGTCCCAGCCAGAGGATTGTGGTCAATGGCTCTACGTCCAGATGGAGGCCAGTCATGAGTGGTGTCCCCTAGGGGTCTGTCTTGGGACTGATGCTCTTCAACATCTTTATCAATGACACAGACTGGGATTGAGTGCACCTTCAGCAAGTTTGCTGATGACACCAAGCTGAGGGGTTCCCGTTGATATGACGGAACTAGATCATCTTTGAGGTCCTTTCCAACCCACACCATTCTATGAAGTAAGGAGTCTTCCAGAAGGACCAAAACAGACATCAATTTATCATAGAATCACAGTTATTTTAGAAGATTTTTCCAGCTGCTATTGTTTCAGAAACAACACTAATGATTTAGATGCGTGAACTCATTCTTCAGGATGTGGAGAATCTATAAAAACTCTCAACCTTCCTGAAGAGCCCTGTGAAACGCCCAAGACTCATGAAGATTTGTTTCTGTCCTTGGCAACCCTGAAGCCAGCACAGAAAACAACTCTGGTCCCTTCAACTTCATTCACCTCTGGTAACACTAATCACAAGCAGCACTACCAGGTAGGATCTGCACTCCCTAGCCTGCAGTTTGGTCACAATCACAGAATTTGTAGAATTAAGGCAGCTCATACGGAGCAAGTGATGATTCCCTAACCAGTGTAAGGAAGGAGCTGAGAAGACAGTTGAATGTAATGGCAAGTTCCTTGAACTCAATTCTAAACTGGACTCCTCCTTCCCAGCAGGAAGGGGAGATGAGCTTTGAACTTAAAAACAATATATTTTTAAAACTCTTGTTTATTACATAATGAACAACTTAAGCCTTAAAATGTGGTAATGTATCCACTTGTATTTGAATACCTGAGAAACTATCTGAAAGTCCTTTTCTGAACTGCTATTTAAAACAACGCAATACAAATACTGCTAATTACCATAATAACCTACATTAAATGTGCACTGACATAGCATATACCAGGCAACTATTAGCAGTACATTTTCCTTAAAATTTAAGCTTAAAAATACAGTATTAAAGCTGTACTCACAGCTAATGAATTTCCAGAACAGTATTTTAAAAGATTCTGCAACAAGAAGTCAACTGAAACTACAAAGACCATATTGCTTCCAGTAATTTATCTGGCAGTAGTTTAAAATAATCCATTTTTGTGGAGAATGAATATTTCTAGAGAGTATTTCAAATATAAAAATTTTACTGAACACTAAACAGAGCAAGTACTAGTGGTATAACAGCATGATGTTTTAAAAAAAAGGGTTAAGAAGTCCAGCAAAACAAAATGAAAAAATTAGAAATATATTTAAATGGAGTACCTTGAAGAACAACCGTGAAAAAGTCTGTGCCATCTCTGAGTTTTCTTAGTGGGTATGAAAGAATAACTATTCCCTAAAAAGAAAACACAAAATTAAAAAAATATTATATAAAAATATAAGCCAGAACCATACAACTGAAATGTCTATAAGCTAAAAAAAAAGAAAACATTTTGTTTTTTTAATTCATGAAATCTGCCCAAGACAGCACTGAAGAGCTTCTTGGGATATAAAGGAAGTTTTATGCATGAAATAGTACAAGCCAAAACTACTCAGCAGCTACAGACTAGATGGTAAACAGACTACAAAATGAAATAGTAACTTTGGAATTACCTTTTTATTGCTTACACCAATAGCACAACAGTTACACTTTTTGCACAAAGGCTAAACTGGCTAAGACATTCAATATCTTAAAAGATATAGCAATTTCTCAAAAATTATTGGCAAAAGATTACAACAAATATCAAAATGAAATCACAGTCAAGGGATAAAAGGCACATAGGAAAATAAATAATCTTCCATAATACAAAAAAAATGTACAATTGGGATAACAAGATAGCATCCCAAAATGTGGAAACTGTAGCAACATATTGATTTGTCAACATAAATTCTTTAAAAGATTTAAATTCTTTAAAAGATGCAAATGTTCCATTAAAAACATACAGTATATTTTATCATATAGATAGATAATTACTACAGTGAAGTTCCAAGTTACACTGAAGCAAAACAATGTTATTTTTGGTTATGCTAATATCTCTTTGAAACAAATGTGGGTTTTTTGTTTTTTGTTTTTTTTTTATCTTGCTTTGTTGGTTTTTGTCCATTTTTTAGAAACATGGCATCGCATCAATAAAGTTTCATCTTCAACAGAAATTAAAATGCCAGCCAAACGTATTTCTATATAGTATGGTAGGTATCCTTCTCAAGGATAAAAGCACAGAGATTGGTTCAATAAAGAAAAATACAGAAATGTGTAAACTGAGTCTATGAACCATTTAAGAGAATTGTAAAACAGCACAGCAAATAAAATAAGAGGGCCCTTGTAAAGAGGCAATCATCTATAAATGCACAAAAGCAACATTAAGAGGACAGTCAGGTAAATCACTGTGATCTTATAGTGCATATATTCTGTGGGAAACTTGATTTAAATGTTAGTAAACACCTCTTAAACCAAATTAGGATAAAGTATACAGCAGTGAATTGCTATTGTAGAGGCTTTTCAGAGTAACATTAATCCTACGGCAACATATTAACTGAGGAGGATTCCAAATAAAATTCAATGTAACTTATTTTGCTATGTTTTATATAGAATTAATTAAAATTCACAAATCCTCCTTTTCCAAACCGAGGCCTTTCTTAATCTTATTATACTAAAACAAACAAACAAACCACACTGTCTTGAATTGTATTTAACATTTACCATATTGCATTATTGCTTCTGGGACAGTAGTAATAATTTGGACCAAAACAAAGGTCAAAGACCTACGACCGTGTGTTTTGAGCAGTTAAGTTCCTACTTTTCACAGGGAACACAGTTAAGTTTTGTAGGGGAAATGAAGTATCAAACGCTCATTTTAACAATCAGGATCCACAGAAAAGTGTTCTGAGATCTGTGTATGAATACTTAAAGATGGATTTTTCACTCATATTCAAAATCACAACTTAGTTTAAAATTGCAATTACTAGATACAATTGTTCTTGCTGAGATTGTTTGTCTTGAACTGTGTTCACAAGGAAAAGAAATTCTACAGATTTGCTCTTGTAACGAAGTCCTTGCAATAAAACCAAATCACTTCAGGAACACTATGTTCACCTATAGTCTTTCACTAAAGAACTTTCAATCCACAAAACAACATTTACAGGACAAGGACTCTGCTTTCTGATCATTTTTACTTTCCATTTCTCCTCCCAAATCTCAGAATTGTCAAATGATTTCTGAGATTCTGGGACCCTATTCTTCTCTAGAAATGCCTGCCTCCACTTTCCTTTGTATCCCAAATACCTACTTTCTAATCCTTTTCCTCAGTAGAAATACTACCCACTGCTTTCTTGCTTCACATAAAACTCCTGGGCTCTAAACTTAAATAAAACTCGTCCTGGCAAAACCTGCTCAAATTCACTCCTCCCCCACAAATCTTGCACTGTACATCACGCCAACAAGATTCTTTCAAATCCCTTCCCATTCCATATGCCACTAGACTCACCCTCACACTGCCTAAGATGTGCAATTCCTCTAGCGAATTTGTCTCCCTCCTTGCCACAGCCTAGTTCCTCAGTCTGGTCCAACAGCTGACCTGGCAGCTGCAGCAGTGCTCTGGGGACATCACAGCACATTTTCAGGTTTGGTTCAGCTGCCAGGGTAAAGTCCAGAGGATAATAAATTAACAGGAGATGGCATCAGGTTCAGTCAGGGCACAGCTCGACTGAGGATGTAAGGACTTTGCTTGTGCTGTTTTCACACAAATTTAAATTAAACTGTATATTCTTCAGATGGATGCTGGAAACCAAAAATGTTCAGAGGAATGAAAGCACTGAGATTCAGATGCCAGAGAGAACCACTGTGGGTACTTTTTGTCACGTTTTTCTAAGAACAAACTTCATAAAATCCTCTACCATTCTTTCCTCCTCAAAGCAGGTCCTGATTTTTGGAAGCTCTGGAGTAACAGCATGCTGTGCCACCACTGAGATAACCTACCATCAGTACATCCTCACATTTGCTTCAAGCTCGGCCTGTGGAACTGGATTCTCCAACATATGTAATGGTGCATTAGCACAAGATTTATCAGCTCTCCAGTTGTACTATTTTTCTGCGAAGCTGTTTTATAGTCACCTAGTAATCCATGCAGCATGAAGTTTTCTTAATATAAAGAAAAGTTCTGAGAAAGATTCTATACACTTTCTGCCATCAGCTACATCACATGTATGCTTTAAATGATAGTCTGCTAATAATCATCCTAATTTCCCACTGGAAACATTTATTTTGGCAGAAACATTTTATAATTCAGAATGTACTTTTATCTGCTTCATCTCCCTTGTGAACAAGAATCTCTGTTCTTTCATGTCAGAGGGTGCTTGCAGAAATAGTTTTTAAAAGCAGGAAAGACTATATGCCCTGCAGGTGAATGGAGACAGAAAACTATACCCTGAGGAATAAAAACCCTGAATACAAGCAGGGCTTTTTATTGATAATTCCATCTGTTCCTTTACAAAACCTAAGGGAGACTGGGTCATTCTCACTCATTTATGTCATCAAATCACCTCCTATCACACTCTGCTGTTGTCTGCTTCTAAAAAGGGCAGTTTTGCTCCTTTCTACTTTACCTAATTGCAGTACTCTTGGCATCTCTTTGACACCATAATGAATCAGTCTAGGGAACAAGAGCAGCCGAAAACTACCCTCTCTCTGTTAATATGGTTAGTCATGTGCCAGTTTATTTCTCTGAACTGACTCACTGCAGAATCAGGTAAGCATTAATGCTGGAACTGGGAATATACAGGTGGGGAAGCAAAATGTTGTTTCTGCATACAAAAAACAAAATCAATGCATCAGTTCAGTTCATATTTTTAAAATATTTGTGCCAATTTTTGTTAAAGATGCAAGCCACCTCAGGTTCTCAGAACTTGTTTTTATTTTGAACAGTCAGAAGACAAGCTTGGGATGATGTTGATTTCCTGCTTCTTAAGTACCAAAGATGAGAAACAGGATTTTCAATACACACAAAAATACAAACATTAACACAAAAAATTAAACAGGTTAAAAAAGAAAAGCCTCAAGAATTGATGCTGCATTTTAAAGAGTATATTTGTTTTAGGAATGAAAATACTACTTCTGCACTTCACTAGAACTGTACTTCAAATCTGAAATATATTTCGGTCTACTGGAGAATATAACACACAGTTGATAATGATTAAAAGAAACTTAATTGCACCTTGGTGCAGATAGTTGCTACAGAGACATCTTTTCATAAAGCTGGATATCGAATGGCTTCATATGAGAAAAGAACACTGTTTTAAAAGTCGTAACTGAGAAGTATGATTTATAGGAGGATGGTGGTGCTTACTACTATCTTAAAAAAAATATATTCATCCTCCTCCAAACCCTCAATTTTCAGCAAAGCCTTCTGCATACTACTGTATTAGGTAAGAGCAAGTGGCAGAACTGCAAGCCAATGAAGTCAATAACAACAATGCAACAGTGTCAATAGTTTTGCATTACTTAAAGATACACAACAGATGCACAGAAACACATAGCACCAGTTAAGTCACCAAGTGAGCTGAAATATGGAGATTCTCATAAATATAGCAGAAGCTATTTCAAAGCAAACGAAAATTTGTATATTAGTAAGTTACCTGGAAGTACTTGTTCCTATGATCAAAGCCTGTTTGCAAACATTTTAAATCCTCCTTCTGCAAGTGGCTTGGTAGCGCGGTCTCAGGTTTTCCATCAATGATCTTCAGCAACTGAACAGGCATAGTTGCTTTATCTAAACAGAAATGAAAAGCAGACTCCTGAAGTTATTCAACTACTTCAAATTAAGAGTTACTAGAAATTGCAAGGTACTCAGAAGGGGAAAAGTTTCCTATAACATGAGAGTTTTATTGTGTATGACTAAAAATCTTCAGAGGGATTGGCCTCATCCCTCAGTACCATGAACATCAGGAAGAGACAGTAACACTTACATGGTGATAGACCTCCATCGTAACTTACCTTGAAAACGTTTCATTATGTTGGAAATAGCAACAAAACACTGTTTTGTACATGATTAAAAAGCAACTGGTGAATGTAAAGAGTGTAAATGCTTTATTTACAGACATACATACTAAAAATCAAGTGGAGACTTTGAACGGCAAAGGCAAAAGTAGAATCTTTTTGCCAGTTGAAAAGCAGAAGTACATTTAGAGCTAAATCAGTCTAGTATATAAGCAATACGAAGATGATGATGCACAGGTAAAAAAATACATTTGTGTTCTGATTTTCAAAGCAGTTTGTGCTCTTGTCAAGATTTCCTCAACCCTCCATCACTTTCCAAAATTAAAAAAAAAAAAAACAAAACAAAACAGCTAAGTTACTGAATGTTAACTGACTATGCTTACCAAACACTTCATAGAAAGCACAGAAGACCACTAGCTGGAATGCTGTGAAGGGTCCTTACAATAATAATGGGAAGCTGTTACCAGGAGACCATCACACCGCAGATACCTGAGCTGAGGACTTCATGATGCTGCCTAAATCACAGACAGGCTGCCTCAACAGGTACTACTCACACTGACCCCAACATGTGATGCAATAATCCCTAGGAATTAACTGTATCAGCCCCCTCAGGACTCCAGAACCACACCTAGTGCTCTTGGAAGGTGCCAGCAACACTTGGGATAACAGTTCTTAAAGGAAAAACACAGAAGCCACGTAAGCCAACTTCTTCTAAAATAAGGCTCATCTCACAATCAAAATTACCTTGCATGTGGCTTATCATACTGGACAATTTCATAATAAAAAGCCTCCTTCCTCAGCATAGGTCATGGGTAAACAGTTGTTATATTCTGCTGTTTCCCTATAAGACAATTTGACTGCATCAAAGTAAACCATCTGTTATTTTAACTTCAGGTAAACATAATATGTTTCTGTAGACATTGATTCATTGATCACCATTTTATAAAGAAAAAAATAATAAGAAAATAAAATGGGCCTCTACAAGTGCTGAATACCCCATCAGGAAAAAAAAAAAGCTAAGAAATGTATGACTTCAGTGTCTATTGTTTGTTCTCACTGTACTCAAAGTCAAGTTAAATAAATTCTCAGTGATATCATTGCTATGATAATGAGAATGGGGGAGTGAAAGTTCTAGCAATCTTTATGACAGTAAAGAACACACCAAAAAAAAACAACAAAAAAACACCTGTGTTTCCTATGCTTTGAGATGAACACAAAAACTTGGCATTCTACTAAATAAAAGCTTAAACTATGCTATCATTTCAGTTCAGAAGTGCTTTTTCAGTGCTAGGTAGACTGAATTCTTAGGAAGTATTCACTTACAAATTACTGGAAATGGGAAGTCACTGCTAAATGGAAAAGGCAGTAGATTGTAAGTTATAACATAAATCAATGCATACAGGTGCAGGCACCCAGCAGCATTATACATATTCTTTAAAAACAAAACAGTGTTCTTCACCATACTGTCACTCCAGCATCCAAAGCTAACTGATTTCACTCATTATTCATGACTATTTCTCTATTCCCTCTTCTACTGAATGACTCCATTCCTTCTCCTTTCCCAGGAAACTCCCCAGCACTGTAATTTTTGCCTAACAGATATTATCAAGAATTCACATTCACTACATGAGAATTGTATAAAGAAAAACAAACCCAAAATGTTTTGTTCAAGGACCTCTCAGCAAAAACAACTGCATGTAAGAGGACTGGATTTTGTTTCTTTCCTAACTTTTAATTCACATGCCTCCCTCCTGTTGCTTGTCCCAAACTGCAGCTTTTACTTTGTCATCCACAGTAGCATTTGAAATGTTGGCCATGAACTTTAAAACTGCAAGCTGTAAAACAGTAGTTAGCCTTTCACTAGCAGTATTAGCTTTTCTCTCAACATTTAAGAAAGCAGTAATTGCAAAACAGCCTCTGGTTTCTGAAGATATTGCATCTAGAAAACAAAGTACGCATTCAAAAGCAAAATACATTCTACAGAGTCTGACAAATATGGTATCTCACAAAGGAAAAAGTGTCTGACTTTAGCGTCTTTGGCAAGAAGGTTCAATCTCTACTGTCATACCACCACCACCTGCCTTTGACATTGTGGGCCAACATAATAAAGTAGGAGGCATTACTTTTAGAGTAGCCCTCATATTTCCCTACTTTACAACAAAAGTCAGCAAGTAACTTGTTTATCTTTCTTCCCAGAGTGCACAAAACAAGGAGGTTCCATGAATCACCAGTACTCAAAACACCATATATTCTGACTAACAGACATCGCTTACCAAATACTGATAAATCAACATTCAACTACTAAGAAGAGAAGAAGAAATGGGACATGATACATTAACCAAGGGTGATGTGTTAACATATGACACTTTCAGTCCTACCCTACGTTCACCACCATGAGCTGCAAGAAGCACTGGGGAAGATTCCCACCTTCAGACCATCTGTGCTCCTGTGGGTTGGCCCTGGCTGCAGCCCCAGAGCTGCTTGTCATCTGACCCAGCAGCAGGCCACGGAAAGAAGAGGTAGAGCAAAAGGGAAAATAACTTGTGGGGTCAACATAAAGACAGTTTTGCAAGCGAAGGAAAGGGGATGGGAAAATAAATGAATGAAATAGGTGAGGCAATCACACACCACCTCTCGTAGGCAGACCAATGCCCAGCCAATCTCCAAGCAACAGCTCCCTTGGAAGACCCAATAAAGTCCTCAGTTTTACTGCTCAGCGTGACTTTGCACAGTATATGACCTTTTGGTCACTTGTCCCCTCCCTTACTTTCAGAGTACCATCTCTAAAATGTATCCAACAGGTGCCAGTGACATATAACAGGATGGAACGGTGACAGAAGCACAAAGCACCTGGTAGCACCCTCTTCCAGAACTGGAGCACTAGGGAATGAAACTCAGCAGCTGGAGGGTCTGGAAGTGCTGAACAGCACCAAAGCTCCACGAGGCTGGGAGGTACAATACCAGATTTACGTTTCGGCTTCTAACTGAGCTGAAGGAAGGGACAAAAGCCCTAGCTGAAAGACACAAACGCTCTTCCATTTCTGTTGACTGCTTTAAACAGCAAATAAACAAGGTTTAGAATTCCTGTAAAATACCACTAACTGATGCTAAAAATCACGCTTTTATCTGTATGTTGTCAAACGAACCAAGACAACATTGTTACCATACAAGGACTTCAAGCCTCTAGTGAAAATAGTAACTAGAACCCTCAAAAAGCTTTTCAGTCAAAACAATCTACTTCAGACTATATTCGAGCAGGCTGACAAGCTGATCTATTTCATCTAGAAATAGTGAACTTGAAAACTAATCAGCAACACTGCTCTTCAGCCAGCAGCATTGTAATGAGCTAGGGAGATGTACAAGATAATGAATTAACGCTTTTAAAATTTCTCGCTGTTACGGTACTTGAGCAATTACACCCGTGTTTGTTTTTTCCCAGAGAGGTGTAACAGCAAGATGTGTTTTGTTACAGTTCAAAGACCACTGTTAAATCAAAACAAAGACAGGAATTCAGGTTTTAAAATTCATCTCTCCGGCTACCTTCAAATTTTGCAGCCCCTTCATTTTCATTTAAAATAAAACTTTCACCATTTATTTCAATTGGACAAGTATTCTGCACTTGCCTTTAAGATTAGAAAGGAAAATTTATGAAAAAGAGCCAAATGCAGGTTGATGTAGTGGGACACGGCGATATAATTTCCACTACTTACATAATGTTTACTCCTCCAATGTAGGTAATTTATGTAAATAACATACAGGTAGAAAACGAAGGTTTTTTTCCAAACCTTAGATTTCTATGCATATAAAAATAAGTTAATGTATTTTAACTGCTAATCACTGAAGCTCCCAGATTTTTGTTCTCTGCGATTAAAACACAAAGACATGGGTGTGAGTTTATGTACAAATATATACCCACTGTAGCTCTAGGAGCTACAGAAGCAAATTTTCAAAACCAAATTGATACCACACGGGCTTGCCAATCTATATGCAGATACCTTCAGTGCTGTCCTTGGTGTTAACAGCTATCTAAACAGCAGTTAAGTGAAAGTAAGCCTGACAAGTATCTCTTCTTCTCAAAATGCAGCTGCATAACACTGACAAGAATCCCTTCAAAGTTGAGTCTGCTGCTCAGGAGTTCTGTAAGTAGCATGTACAGAGCCACTCATCAGGCAGTAGGAAAGGCAGACAGCATGATGGGACGCTCCTTGAACGGCAGGAAAAGTGGATGGGTATAAAACACACACACACAGTATAACGAAGGCAGTGAACTAAAAACACCTATTGCCTTCCAAAAGCTAGAAGTGACAAAGATACAGAGACAGAGCAACAAAAAGCTCAATAATTTTAACAATCAAAGGATTATATAAAAGGTTTCACCTTGTATATCAATTCAGAAGGGAGAGAAAAAGACTTTATTACTTGCTTAAGTGAAACGTAACTCTGAAGATAGCCATGGGCTGATTTTACATGCTGCTATGCCCTATAGCTGACTTTCTACCTAATAATCTTCTAATTTTACATTTCTGACAGTGGAACAATCTACTACAACTCACTAGTTCTATTTTTATTGTCTAGGGAATATTAACATGAATTCCAAAAGCATAAAGCATCTTAAACCACAGGACACCAGAAAACAATTCTCTAGTAGAAAAGCTTAGAACAAAGCTTAACCTTCAACAAAAATAAGCAGTTATTTTAGAAGTTGCTCTTCTGGATATATGGAGGACATATTCTACCAAAATAATACAATCACGGAATGCCTGTATCTCAAGGTCCAGAAAGAAAATAATACACTTTAATAAAATAATAAATTTTAATAAAAAGGACTGTATCTCATTTTTTCCACTAGCAGCTTAAGACTTCAACGATCTCAGATCCGAATTAGAGAGCTATGAAACTGTCTGGGGTGTAGGCACAAGAAAAGCTGTCAAGCTCACAGTCTTTTCATCAATTCAGACAGCAAGCAAAATAATCAGCTTTTCCTTCTAGTGCAGCACACCTCAGAAACAAGTCTTGAGAGCCTGATAACTTCAGTGTTTAAGAAATAGTATATAACCAAAAGCTTATGCACTTACAGAATCAGGCAGCAGCTTACATGTGGTTTTAAGACTATAATTTATGAATTGAACACTGCAAAATAGGGTGTTAGGCAGAGCCCGGCCATTTAAGTCCTTTTGTCAAAGTCCTATCTTTTGTCTTCCCTGCAGGCTTTTTAAACTTTCATTACAATTTTTTTTAAAAAAAAAAAAAGTGTTTGGAAAAAACATCCTGGAACTTGAACTCTCTGATCAGCTGTATCATACTTCAGCACACACTGAAAATCATTAAGACATAACAAGCTGCAGCTGCAAGCATAGTTCACAGAGCCACAAACAATACAAAAGTGCTATCCAAACACCAGCACGAGTGAGAGACAGAAACAACAAAAGAAACAACAAAAGAAATATTTTTCCTAAGAAAGGTACATATGAAAGATACATTTGTTCTTATCAAGATAACTCATCCCTATTTCTGCTCTTCCTCTACGCTTCTCTAAGCAACATGACATTGCAAATTTTGGATTGCAACTAGAACAGTAAAAGAGTAAAAAGCTTCTACAAGGTTTCAGCACAAAATGCTGTAGGTCACAAGCTCGGTACATAAAAATGCTCTCATACACTGCTGATGTTAAATTAAAGATTCTAACACGCCATAATAGCCTAAAGCCCCTGAGGCCATCCTTGCAGTTCAAAACATCTTATTAGCCATGACAGACAGGTCAAGTCAACCTCCTGTTAGAAGAGGGAATCACTCTATGTACATTCTGGATATACAAGTTGCTGAACTCTTTTGTACAATTCTTTTTGAGAATCTCTAGGATCCAATGAAGATCAACTGAATTTTCACGGATTACAGGAAATCATAACTCAGTTCACTGGTAATGGAAGTATCAGCCGTAGACCTCGTATCTGAACAAATATGAGGAAGCAGTAACAAAGAGTGTAAAAGCAGTCACAGTTAATATTCTGGTTTTTTCCACCCCAAATCAAAGAAACAAGCATTTTCTGGAAAAGAAGACAAAGAGATTACAAAGCAAGATGCCCCACTGCACTTATTTGCGGGATGGGTCCATCATATTTGCCTTCTATGTCAAGTTCTCTGAAACATACAATTCTGTTATTACTTTCAAATGGGGAGTCAAAAGACATTTAAGAACAAACAAACAAAAACAAGAGCCCATAATATGATCCTAAATTATAAACAATAAGATGTAAGAAAACATATATCGCTTTTTGCTCATAGTCAAAAACTTAGAATATGAACGAAATACTAAATACTAAAGACAATACAACTACACTGTAAACACTGCAAGTTTGAAGAATTCAACCACCTATAATCTTAAAACAATGACGACTAAAAAATAAATACATTAATATTCTCCATCTTGACTCCAGAATTAAGTTTGTGTGGGATGTTGGCTCTGTTTTTATCATAACTGTACATCAATCCAGTGCACAGGACAGAAAGCACACGACAGACGATCCTTCTGCCTGGATTACAAAAATCCACCCAACATTTCAGGCTTTGTCCAAGCCAATGGAATGCGTGCACTACTGGGTCCTAACATTAGCTATTACTACAACTAATGGATTGTTCCTCCATACTCTCCTTCCAGAACTAGTAAGAGATCAGCTCTGGAGCAGAAAAACAAAAAAATCCCAAGAAGCAACAGAGAAATTGGAAAGATTACTTCTTTCTCTATAACCAAAAAATACTTCACTGAAAATACCATAAGGACGATTACTGTCATTATGGGATAGGGAAGCTGTAGCAGAAAAACACATGAGGAAATTCCTTATCTATCAAAGCAGATGCTACTTGCAGACAGGCGCTTCAAGTCATTCTCCAAATAATTAAATACACATGATTTGTGGATCTCTGGAGGAAATCTCACCAAAATGTCATGAAGAACAATGGAACATCCGCATCTAATTGATGCGGTCAGTCAAAATGGTAGATTTCTGGAGCCCCTGTAAACACACAAACTGGTCAGCACCATATTTGGGATCATTGTGCAGGAGTTAGAACCACCTTGAGCAGGTAATGCTTCACTTCTAATGCACAGACATACGCAGACACAGCAATACAGCCTCCTCACAGCTTCTGTTCAATTTTCTCAAAAAAAAATGAGCACTTAAACCACCAAACAAAGCATAAGGTATGGAACTCCTGCAATAGAAACCATACTACCACCACTCACAAGAGCAATCTTTTGCCATACCGCAGTTCTAATGAAACCAAGAGAACCATTCATGAAGAAAGACGTAGTCTGGAATTTTTTTTTTTTCACATCTTGTAACTCACGGTGCCCTTGAGGAGAAGGACACCGCACCCGCTAACTAAATCAGGAGGAAGCAGGATTGCAGCGTGGCACACCTCATGCCCACAGCTGCGGGGCTGCAGCTTGCTGCAGGTGCATGCCCACGGGTGCAGTCCTCCAGCAGCACCCCCTGCCCACCTGTACTCCAGCAGTGCTGGTACTCACTGCCATGGGCACACAGCTAGTATTATTAGCAGTAAATGCAAACTCCTTTATCCATTTCAGACTACAGTCTCCTAGCCATACAGCTTAACAGAGGCCTCACTCCACGTCTGTGGCGGCACGTGGGTCCTCACGCTGCCATGTGCCCCAACACTAGCACCTCAGCCCTAGGAAGCAGCTGCAGCACGAGCAGACAGTGATGGGATGGCAGCGATGGGACATGGATGTGCTCAGGGCAGGAGCTGCAGGGAGCACGGAGAGCCACGCCAGCAGCTGCCAGCAGCCAGCACAGCTACAGCACAGCGCCTGGGCGCGTTCGCTCGGATCGGCGTTAGATTGCTAGTATTAATAACAGAAACTTTTTTCTCTCCAGCGTACTCAGGGCCTAATCAGTTTAAATAGTACCGGGAGAAAGAAGATAGCAGAATATACACAAACACTCCTAACCCTCCTAACACCGCGTTAGGAGGGGACCCAGTGCCCGCACAAGGGCTGCAGGGCATCCCGCGGAGGTGCAGGGCTCACGCTGGAAGCAGAACCGAGCGCAGCGGCGGCTGCCGGGCGGCACAAGGCAGGGCAGGGGGTCTCCGGACTACGAGACACCCTCGCTTCACTGCCAGGCCGCCAAGTGCACGCCTCCCCTCAGCCCTTCGCGGGGACGGATTCCCGCGCCCCGCCGCTACCTGCCTCCCTGCCCGTCCGCCGCGGCAGCCACCACCCCGCTTCCGCCCGGCCCGCGAACGACACCGCGCGTGCGCACTGGCGGCACTGATGGGCGGTATGAGCATGCGCCATGGGGGGCTGGAATGCGCTCCCATCAGCTGCAGCCCGGGAGGGGGGCGGGGCAGGAAGGGGGAAGTGNACGCGGCTGAGGCGCCTTTAGAAGCTGTGGCCTGCTGGGGGCTGCAAAAAGATGGGGGTGAAAATCCCAGTGCTTGGTCTTTGTTTTGTTATTATTTAAATAGTGTCAGGGCCCGGCTCCGGGACTGGTTGCTCACAGAGGCGCGGGGTCCCTCAGGCTTGCTGCTGTCCATGGGTGGTGCGCATTTATGCGTGCTGAGATCTCATTTGAACGGTTGTGATTCAGCATGCAGGATACGTGGGATGTGTTCAGGATATGCAGCTCACTGTCACAGCAGCAGAGCTGCTTCCCCTGGAGGCTTCAGCTTCCTGTACCTGGTTCCATGGGGATTTGGCCGGTGCTACAGCTCTGCTCTCCCATCGCTGCAGGCTGGGCTACCTGGCACAGCTTTCCTCTGGTTGTTCCTCCTCACCAGGAGTCCCACAAGACATCCTTGCCTCCTTCCCATACCTTGTATTTTTTTTCTTCTATGCTTCTTTCTCTGCCCCCTTCCTGAAGTGTTTTAGCTACCCTTTAAAAGATTATTCAAAAAATGGAGCTTCGGTTGGTGTGTGTTCAAGAAGTTTCTGGAGGGAGATTCACAAACATCTATGTTTTGTACCCATCTGCGTTGCCTTTCCTGAACCAGGTTTCTGCAGATCATTACTGTTCCCCGTAAACGCTAATCCCGTACCTCCCACTGAACGTGAATGTAGTGTGGTTAGAAGCAAAAATACTATTTAGACCTTGCTATCATGGGAAGGGTGAAAATAGCTCACTGTACTTTTTTCTTTCTTTTCTTGCTTATTACTGCTATGTGGAAAACATAGTGTGTTTAATGGTGCTAAGTGTTTCCTGGCTACCTACAGTTAGTCCTCCTCTGATTTCATCAAGTTAAAGTGAAAGCACTTTCTGTTGACTGTGTATGACAAATTAGAGCTGACTGGGTGAATAATTTCCATGGAACTTTTTATGTCCCAATTCAGTTATAGAAGGCCAAAAATTCCAACTTTTTTATAAACATTCTGGTGGATCCCAAACAAAGTAGATTCTCCATCTCTTTATCTGGTGAGCTGAAGCTGGCATAGCTGGTATCTTGCAAATAATGGGGGAAGCAGTCAGATGAACTGGGAATGGAAGTACGCCTGATTGCTGGGATGAGGAATAATCTGGCCATGTGAAAAACCAGCCACAGCAGGGTAAATAGGCTGAGAAGAGTGATGTTGCTTGCTCACACCCTTTGATTCTGTTAAAAGTTTTGGAGAAGGCAATCCTATGCTTTAGACTATTAAATGCTGTGTAATTCTGGTGGAATATTTTCTGTCCTCTCTTATGACGTCTGTTTTTAAATCTACATTTTGAAAACAACACTTGGTCATAGTTAAAAATGTATTAGCAAAAATCTTGCTTAAAGCAGTGAAAGGTACAATCTGGAATAGCATATTTTTAAAGCTCCTTATTGGCAAGTCAGAAAACCTCTGGAAACTTTGGAATTGCAAAGGAAAGTAATTCTATTTTAACCTGCTGGTGCAGTTCTCTTTGTTGTTGTATTTCTTTTCTCGTGTCTGTGTAAGATCTGCTTAGCAATCATAATTATGGTGAAGTGAAATCACAAAAAGCGTATACATTATAGATAAATTAAATCATTTGGAAACATCATTTTGCACTCCTGAGTAATTTAAATGGTTACTTGATCTCATTTTAATTCTTTCATCTTTTGTTGTTTCCATTCCCAGCTACCTTTTCTACACTTGCTATTAATTTTTTTTTATAAACTCCTCTCAAACCTGAAGAATTTTTGTTTTGTATATGCTGTCCTGCACACAATGAGAAGAGAAAACATGAAGACAAAGCTTTATATAAGTGAAGTTCTGACAAAAAAAAATAGATTCCAGCAGCATGTGTCAACAGAACAGTTTCTGTGTTAGTCATAAATTTAGCCCAAAATCTGATTTCTAGTACTGTTTTTTGTTTACTTTGTTTTGGTTGGTTGATTTTTCAGTGGTAGGCATATTCCTCCTCATTTATTCATCTTCAAGAAATTATCCACTTTCTGCCAGTAGAATGTTATAGCCAATATAAGACACTAGATGAACAATATATTTAACTACATTAAATAAGAATGTGATTTTTAAAGATCCGGTAGGTATGTACAGTGTTCTCATGTTATTTTAAGTTCTTATGTTATTGAAGTGTGCTATAATGTATACCTCTGCAAAGGAAAAGACAAACAGAAATCTCTTCTTGATGTTGACTTACTGTGTAACTTTCAATAAATCATGTTCAAAGCTTCTACTACTAAATGGAAATTCATAAAGAAATAACAGCATGACATCCTTATAATTTCGTGAACTTATATATTGCTAAAGAGATTGCTAAAAGGTAGCTGGTGCTTATGTTCCTAACAAGTTTAGGTGTTTGTGAAAGCCCCAAATACAACTGAAATGCTGATCCAACTGAAAGTAATGAAATTTTTCCATTCAAGACTTTCCATTCAAGACAAAGCTTCACCCCATTCATCCAAAATACATGTAACACGAGACACTGAATCAGACCTTTCAGATATAGAAGCCTTAAATTGATGCCTAGTCACGAGCGATCTATTCTCTTTACAAGATGAGAAACTAAATGTGCGTTTGGTAAACTAGCCTCAAGCTTGTATTTTGTTCAAAATTTTGGAGCAAGTTGAAAAGGCTGGGCAAGACAGAGAGATGATAAGAGACAACCAGCATGGCTTCACCAAGGGCAAGTCCTGCCTGTCGAACCAAGCGGCCTTCTATGGTGGTGTAGCTGCATCAGTGGACAAGGGAAGAGCCACTGATATCATCTGTCTGGACTTCTGGAAGGCCTTTGACACAGTCCTGCACAACATACTTCTCTCCAAATTGCAAAGATATGGATTTCATGTGTGGACTGTTCAATGGACAAGGAACTGGTTATGAAATCATACCCACAGAGTGATAGCCAATGGCTCAGTGTCTGGATGGAGATCAGTGATGAGTGGTGTCCCTCAGTGGTCAATACTGGGACCGATGGTCTTCATCAGTGACATGGACGATGGCATTGAGTGCATCCTTAGCAGTTTGTGGATGACACCAAGCTGTGTGGTGCAGTTGATGCACATGAAGGACAGGATGCCATCCAGGGAGACCTAGACAGGCTTGAGCAGTGGGTCTAGGGGAACCTCAACAAAACTTGGTTCAGCAAATCCAAGTGCAAGGTCTTACACCTGGGTCACAGCAACCCCCACTACCATAACAAGATGGGAGATGAAAAGACAGAGCACAGCCCTGCTGAGAAGGACATGGGGATGCTGGTAGATGGCAAGCTGGACATGAGCCAGCAATGTGCTCTCACAGCCCAGAAAGCCAACTGTGTCCTGGGCTGTATCAAAAGCAGCATGGCCAGCAGGGCGAGGGAGGTGATCCTGCCCCTCTGCTCTGCGCTGGTGAGACCTCACCTGGGGTACTGTGTCCAGATGTGGAGTCCTCAGCACAGGAGAGACATGGACCTGTTGGAGGACATCCAGAGGAAGGCCACAAAAATGATCCAAGGGATGGAACACCTCCCCTGTGAGGACAGGCTGAGAGAGCTGGGGCTGTTCAGCCTGGAGAAGAGAAGGCTCTGGGGAGAGCTGATAGCTGCCTTTCAGCGTCTAAAAGGGGAGCTATAAGAAAGAAAGGACAGACTCTTTAGCAGAGTTTATGGTGACAGGACAAGTGAAAATGGTTTCAAACTAAAAGATAGGCTATTTAGTTTGGTTATAAGGAAAAAGTTTTTTACGATAAGTGTAGTGAAGCACTGGAACAGGTTGACCAGAGATGTGGTGGATGCCCCATTCCTGGAGACATTCAAGGTCAGGCTGGAGGGGACTCCTGGCAACCTGATCTAGCTGTAGATGTCCCTGTATATTGTGGGGGAGTTGGACTAGATGTCCTTTAAAGATCCCTTCCAACTCAAACGATTCTATGATTCTGTAACATTTTCGAATGTCTTTTGAAAAACGTGTTGCAATGACCGTCAAGTCCATAAGCAAATTGAAAATACTATCTGTCCAAGTTTATTTTATTCCAATATGTTGTTGAGCAATAGCAGGGGAATCATCCTTTAGTAATACAGGCTCAATCCATTATAGCAGCTCTCTCTGTACAATGTTTTTGATGTTGATCATGAGACATTTCGTAGGCTACTGATGCAATGTTAAATTGAAGTATATTGATTATAAATAATGCAGCTCTCAAGAAGGGTCAGCTTTCGTTTTATTTGAGAGCTACTGTAAAAGAGTAAAATAGTCAAAACTACTTCTAACTGCTTTCACAGCTAAATGCAGCCCATTTCAGCTCCTTTAACTCCTGCTTTTGATGGCCGTGCTTGATTTTGTATTAGACTTTTATGGGCACAAGCCAAGTTCAGCCAGTTATTGGACAGAGATCATTTGCAGTGCATCTGAAATTATATGTTAAAAGAGCTGATAGAGTAGTAGAGGCTAGTTCAGATATATTGAAATGACTACGATGACGGCTGTATAAGTATTTAATAATTTCTAGTGATTTCCAAGAAAGCATTTTGACTAATTGCATCTTTATAAACATAATTCATGTGCAATGAATCAGTAAGGAATCATATGATGATAGCATGCTTCTCACTACAAAGTGTTGCCCTTTTATGGTTTTTCTTCTCTGAAAGATTGTCAGATCTATAAGTTTTTGTTAGCACTGCTGGGAAGCCTGAAATGCAAAGACCAGGACTAGAGAGTCTTTTGAAATAAGTATATAAAAAGTGTAAGAAGTATATCAGTGTTTGTTTTATATTACTATTCTATGTAATTTAAGCTGACTTACATTGTAGCTTAAGTGAATGTAAAAAAAACAACATACATTTAATGGGTATTAGTGGTTATGTTATGATAATTCAAGAAACAAGATTCGTAGAGAAGGATAATGCCTTTTATTTGACCAAATTGCATAGGGTATGGATTTGTGTTATATAATAGCAATAAAACATTTTCACAGACTACTGCTGGTATTTCAGTAGCTGTCTCACGGGACAGAATCATGACTGGTGCCTTTGCCAGAAGAAACCAGCTTCAGATAACTTGTTAATGAAGTAGTGAGTGAAGAAGGACTCATTCAGGGCTGGAGACAATTTTTTTTCTTACCTGCAAGATAAGGAAAAGAAACAGGAGACGATCCAGGAAAAAGCAAGAGGCTGAATGTTGGCAGAAGGAAGGTCTCCACTATTGTGATTCTATTCTCAAGCAGATATCTCTGCTTGAGGCAGTTCTGTAGTTCAGCAGCTCTAAAAAAGTCTGAAAATAGCCAAGTTTTCCTGTAAAAGGGGTATTGTGTGATATATAGTCTCTTGCAAACGAATGGTTCTTGTGCCTTCTGGCTACTTAAAAACTTACAGGGGTTTTGAGCGTTAAGAAGACAGACATTAACAGCATATGAGGGGTTATTGTAGTTGCTGTAAATTTTGGAATCCGACCCAAAGCTGTTGGAAGTCAGTGTTAGTTTTTCCATTGATTTCAAAGCTTTCCTATCCGATGGATCATTAGAGATACTGCAAATTAGAGTTTTGTTTGCCAGTATTAGTTCTGAGTCGTGTTTCTTTTCTAATTTAATACACTCGTTAAGTATGCTTGCTTTGTGGTTGTGTTCTGAGGTAATTTGCTTAGCAATAGAATTTTATTTTCTAATGAGGCAGCTACCCAAAAACTTTCTGTAGAAATAAATAATAATGGATGTTTGTTATGTCTTTGTTTAGTAGCTGTTTCTCATTAAATTTCATTAAATGAAATGCTCCTTGGCTTTAAGAATGTTGAAATACTGCTCTTTACGTTAACATCACACCCGTCTGAGTAGCTTTTGGAGTTAGACCTTTCTTCACTGATGCTTAAAGGCTTATACTAGCTAAGAAGGCTACTGCAAAATAAATAAATAAATAAATAAAATCCAATTTATATACTTTCCCCAAGTTGATGTGTTGGTATTGACAAATGTCCTGGGAGCAGGATAATGAAAGGAAACCCCAACACCTTTGTTGTATTGGATCTTTTCTCTCGTTTAAAACACAGGAATAAAAACAGGAGTATCTGTACAACAAAAGAAAACTGAAAAATGCAATGTTCGTACATACAAGGTAATGGAAATGAGTATCACTGAGGTGTTTGATTTCTTTAAGTGCTTGTGCTTCATATCACAGTGTTTTTTGTATGTACATTTATCACGAATGAATTTTGTTAAGCGTGCTTTAGGTGTAGACAACAGCAGACAGGAAGCTAGGCTTATATTTTCAAGGAAGTCATTAGAAGAGCTTATTAAAGGATGCAATTGTGTGAGCACAGATAAATAGAATTATTCGTACAAGTGCCATTCAGTTATTACCTGTAAAATAATAGTGTTTCTTGCTGTGTTATTTTCATTAACTGATGCAATTGCTTTCCTATGATATGTACTAAAGCCTGAGATTATTATGATGATTTTTCTTTGTGAATCAGTTTCTTTGAAAAATCCAAGTTCTTTAGTTTCAGGAATGACTGTCTTAACTGTGGTTAGTATCACAGGCATCACTGTGGAAATCTGTGGAGTAGAATCCTTTTGTACTTAACAATGTAATAGAGAACAAAAAAGCCATTCTCTCCCCCACTAGGTTTACAGTCAGTGTATACTAAGACCATTAGAACTGAAGTTAATTTACAATGCAGTGAGATACTTACATTGAAATGAAAAAATACATCAGGAAACGAGAAGACGTGCAAGGAGATGTTGCTGAGGAGCCTATTTCTACTAAGTTGTATGGTATTCACTGGTGTCATGATGGTGCTGATTTTCTAGACATTACTGCATTCTCCAACCTAGACAAAACTTGAATACATAAAATTAGTTACAATTAAAGAAAACTGAGACTTTTTCATAGCTTCTGTATGTATCAAATATTACAAAGCATTTGTTAATTTTCTCCAAAAATCTTTACTTCTTAGGGCTCAATTCTGACTTTTCTAACTTCGTGGACTCTACTGGGATTATTTAAAAGATATATCCCAGATTTTTTCCTCTTCTTTTTTTTAGGGTTTTTTTTTTTTTTAAATGCTTAGTTCTCACTTTGGCTTTGCACCTATGTATTTAAAAAATGTATTTTTTGGCTTTAAGTAAGATAAAAAAGGAAAAATAAAATCAAAAGTAAATAAAGGAGGGAGAATATCTGTAGCTTAAATAGAATGACTCTTTATTAGTCATGTTTGCCTCCTATGCTGAGGTATCCTGAATGCTTTCTAAAATATTCATAATTCAAGTTTTAACTCTTCAAAAAAAGCAAAAAAGTGGTTATGGTTGTCCTGAAGCTGAAGCATCTGGCATCCAGTGTTCTTAAACTCTTTAGCTTCGATGTTCTGTGAAAAACTGAATAGAGGGTGTTCTATGATGAGTGACTGACCTTCTTACTTTAAAATTTTTATAACTTTAAATATGCTTGTCTTTAATCTTGAAATTATTTTCATCAATGTATTTTTTTAGGTTAAGAGAAACAGCATTTTCCAAAACATGGTAAACATGATCTTTTTTTTTACATCCAATATATTCAAAGTACACCTTTGGTGTTTTGACCTTACTTGAAATGATAAAGCATCCCTCAACAACTGAATAAAGAGGAAGTATAGGAAAGACTTCTGACCTCTATGATAACATCTGATAAATCAGTTCAATGATGATGCACTCATCTTTACTTCTTGTGTTTGTTTAATTTAAGGGTGCTTGTGATTTCATCCATTACTGGCCACATTTTTTGAGTGGGCCTGTGTGGTCATCAGTGTCTAAGATGGACTCTGTGGGCCTTAAATCCACCTCAAATTTTTCAGCTGTATTAAGACCTTATGTAACAGATGACTGAACTTCAGCTGAGAACTAGTGCATGAGCTCAATTTCCCTAACAATGTCAAAACATATTCAGGATCTCCAGAGTTACGAGAATGTTCTTGTGTGTTCTGACAGCCTTGGCAACACAGTTGTTGCTGTGGTCTCCAAAATACAGCATACCTAGGAAGTATGTTAATCTGAAGAAAGACTCTCAGAAAGTATCATATACTGAAGATGTTTATTCCTTGTTGTAATACAAAAGCATTTTGTCAAATTGAAGAAAATGGTTTGAAAAAACGATGTGCAGTCAACAGAGACAAGCAAAAGATACTGCACTTAAACAAAAATAGTCAACAGCATAAACACATACAGATAAACAACCAGCTAAGTGGCAGATCTTTAGAGAAAAAAGGAGTGAATCACAAGCTGAATGTGAGTCAGCCATGTCATTCTGTTCAGAAGAACAAATGACACAAACAACCTGTAAGAGACATAAGGTAACCTTTCTGTCCAAGACCTCTGATAAGCTGAAGTAATGTGTTCAATTTCTGTCATAAAACTTCAAGAAAAACATAGGTCAGTCGGAGAAAGTTGAAAGGATCCCAGTGAGAATGATGAAAGGCTTAGAAAACATGACCTCCGAAGATGGATGGAAAGCCCTGGGGTTATTTAGTTTGAAGTCAAGGGTATTTTTTCTCATGTGGATTTATGTGGTATACAAAAAATAGAACCAAAGAAGAAATAATTGTTTCTGTATGTCCATGGTACATAGAAGAGGAAGTTAAGCTTCCATTCCAAAATAAATGATTCACATGAGATGGCCAGTTAAATTTTCTGACAAAAAAGTGTTGAGGCATGGAATAATTTTCCCCAAATTTGCATTAATGTGTGGATTTTTTGGAACAGGTTAATAAAATATTTAGTTTAACTAGTTATCTGTCTCAGAGTAGATGGATGGACGAAGTATCCTCTTAAGGTCACTTCAGCTCTACTTTTTTGCTCTTCAAATTTACTTACTTGCTGTATATTTTTTTTCAGATAGCATTATTCTAAGCTGTTTACGTGAACCCAGAGCAGCCACTAGCCAAGAACGGAAGTGTGCAGACTGCAAAAAAAATATTTAGAATTTGTAGCTTTTTGTGGCTTAGTATGTGTTCATTGCATTTCATTGGATGTGGTTAATGCTTAAAAGCTATAATTTAATATAATTTTACACAATCTTGCATGATTGTTCATTGCCACATTTTCATGCCACATTGGTTCTTTGTTCTTTTTTGCATATTAACAGTGCCACTCAGTTTTGTGCTTTGTGTGTTTTAGTGCTATTGGGTTGTCATCTTTTATGTATCCCATACAATTCCTGGAAGAAATACTAAGTGATTTTAAAATATTTTTTATTAATTTATTTGTAGTTTGTTTAGTAGCAAAAAAAAAAAAAATCAAAACAAAACATTATAAGTGGTATTTTCTGATATCTCATAATTACACCTAAATTGAACTAGATGTTCAACCAGGCATCAAATTATTTTGAAAAATTGCAGTTGGATGCTGCATTTGCACTGAATGTGGACAAGGATTCCTGATTCTGATTTGTATCTTTAAGGAAGCAGACAAGCTTTAAGGAGCAAAAAAGAACACCAAATCTTTGGCTTGCAACCCTTGCCAACACAACTTTTCACAGAGGAGGCCAACTTGTTTGCATATAATTATTGATATTGATATCACTAATAGTGTAGAGATGATGTTAAGGGTGATCTAGGCATACTTTTAAGAAAATAAGACATTTCTTCAGGAAGGCTCATATAGGTCATTTTTATCTAGACCTCAGTGAATATGAGGATTTATTTGCTATTTTAATATGATTATTTTCTGTGATTCTGTTCACAGGACAACATCATAGTTGGTCAGATGCACCATGTCTAAATAAATCTTACCAAATGTCAAGCTATTTCTAAAATACCTATAACAGTGCAGAATGTGGGAATTTTAGCTACCGTGTGACTTATACAGGTGGATTCTTCAGAATAAAGTTAATGTCATTTTAAGGGTAGGGACTGCTGAAGAGGTCAACAGCATTACCAAAAAATAAGTGCTGAAAAGACTGTGGTGGGCTGGCCCTGGCTTGCAGCCGAGCACGCACCCAACCTCGCTCCCCCTCCTCGCCCTCAGCCTGACCAGGGAAGCAAAGAGAAAGAATGGGAGTGAGACTCAGGTGGATCGAGATAAAGACAGGGAGACAGATCATTAGCAATTATTGTGCTCGGCAAAACAGACTCAACTTGCAGAAATTAATTTATTGCCAATTAATATAAATATTTAATTACTGTTTTGGGTATTGCAAAACAAAATCCAAGAAACAACCATTTAAACACTTAGGGAGAACACAGCCCTCCTTCTCCCAGGCCTGGCTTCACAGCAGACGCCCCTCCTCCCACCTTGTTCTTGCTGCGGGTTATACTCAGTGCATGCACTGAGGCCATGAGGGGCTCAGGGAGGGTAGCAGTCATGATGTAGTGGTTTCTGTTTGTTGCCCTTTCCTTTCTGCTTTTTTCCTCTGCTCTGGTGTTGGTCTCCCAGGGGTCTTGTCTCTTCAGCAATATCTGTACTACCCTTGCCTGCCTGACCTTGGTGTTCTCTTGCTCTTTCCCTCTCATTCTCTCCATGTTCTCTCTTCCTTTCTCCAGCATATTCTTTTCTTTCTTCAATATGTATTCATAGAGGCACCAGCGGCTTCGCTGATGGGCTCACCTTTGGCCTGTGGCTTTTAATTTAAATAAAGAATATATAAAATATGTATTTTATTATTCTGATTCACCTGATATTCAACAGACGTTGCTATGTACTAAAAAAGATAATTTATCGTTTCTATTGACATCTGGCTCTAAATCTCTCTGTGAGTGGACAAATTTGATTATTATTTATTATGTTTATTATGGTAGAAAATAAGAACTAAAACCAGATTGTTTTGAAGATAACAACAGTCACTGACAGCGAGTTCTTTCAACAGGAAGTAGACAAGAGCAGAATGTGGGCAGAGAAAGAAAGAGCAGTGAGGTAATATGGACAGCCTGATAAGGCATAATTTTAAAACAGCGGCAAATTGACCATTGCCAAGGTCACCAGTCCAATTTCATAGTGAGTTATCTGTCCATTTTCCTGTTAGTCTGACACAAGCCAGTCTCCACATATGAGCAAAAGTCAAGAGGGAAAAAAAGCCAGAAGGCATGAACTGTGGTGGACAAGATTAAAAACAGAAAAAAGAGTGTAGGTCATTAACTTCACTGGAGAAATATCCAATAACCATTTCAGAGGATTCATATGCCCTGCAGCTAGTGTATTTGGCTAAATGATATTGGAAATCACAAAATGAGATCATATAAGAAAAGAAAAGAATGCAATAGTGATTAAAGATAATTACTTTGTAAATGTCTTTAAACACTGAAAATGCCATCTCTACCTATTAATGCTGCCTTTTACCTCACCTAGCCCTCTTCACTGAAGCTTCATGAAACTCTTGGGATCAGAGGAAGAAAACAAGAAGACAAAAGTTTCTGTATTCTGAGGATCAGTGCTGCAGTGTGGAGGGGGCTTTCTGCAGAGTTTTTCTGGAACGTGTACTGTAGTTTGGCACGTATCACACTGGGGGGAAGATGCACCGATGACCATCAAAAAGATCATAGGCAAGACAATAGTAAGACATTAATGAATTGGTAGTCTGTTTGCTACCATAATTTTACTCTAAACATAGTAATCACTGAAATACAGAGTGATTTCCTACATGATGTGCTTGCAAAAGAAAGTATCACACACTGTTCAGATTATTAAAAGTCTTTATTTCTGGTATAGATGTCAGAAATCAGATTGCTTTGGAAATGTTTATTTTAACAGTACCACCTAAGATGGTAACCTGTGGCAAAGGACAGCTTCCACTGATGTCAACATGTGTTGCTTGAGGGCTGATTCAGGACCTGTATATGAAGTGACATTTCAGAAATTAATGGACATTTATGGAAAATCATAAACAGCTCTGAAATTAATTACTAACTGTCATAGGCATGTCTACATAGAAATTCAGACAAAAGCAATATGAAGAAATGAAATGGAAAGAGAGATAGAAAGTGAATGGGACAAGAAAAAAAGAACCGTGAGAAATAGTAAAAGAGACATTTAACATTTTACTCCCAGGCGTGACATATATAGCTTACTGAAAATACAAATACCATTTTCCTTAGGGCATCAACTAAGATGACTAAGAACTTCAAGAACGGGAAGACTAACAATTTGGTCTTAAGCTTATTGATTGCTTAAGCAGCAGTGTTCCCCCAGTAGAATTTATTATTTTATAAGGCTGTCATAAAACCCAAAGAATCAACTAGGGCTGGGTCTTGTGAGACATCAGAGCTCATCAGGTTAGGCAATGAGTCTGATTAACACAATGCTTTCCCTTTAAATAAACGGAAACATAATGATACTCTTTAATGTTGCTGAAAATTGTTTATGGTTTTTCATCAGGATTTTAAAGGGCAGAGCTGTAACATATACAATAAAGATTGCAAAGTATGTGCATTCTGATCTGAGTCCTAATTTCCTGATTTTTCCAAGCAGACATGGAAAGTAAGGAAAGGTGAAATTTGTCTCTCCTCTTGTAATCTGTTCATGCTCGGGGAGATTTGTAATTATAATGAGCAATACATAACTGTTCTTACTTGTTCCGTGAAATACTAGGACGCTCTAAGTACTTTTAGGTTTGAATTTGATCTAGATAAATTTAAGTTATGAATTTAGATGTTGACCTCGATTCTGAACCACTTTTACTCCTGCCACGGCATAAAGTTGGCCAAAATATTTCCTGGGAAATTTCCTGGAAAACATTCCTGTTGATGTACAGCTGGTATGTCATAGTTTGATGTTTCTCTTTGAGAGATTAGTCCCTCTGGCTAACAACAGCCACTGAAAGAGAGGCCCAGATGGGAGAGATAAGCCCACTTGGAGTTGAACCTGGCAAGGTACATGAGGGTCAACAAGAAGGGCTTCTATCAGCAGCAAAAAGAAGAATAAGGAAAATGCAGACCTATTGCTGAACGGGACAGGAGCGTCAAAAGGCACAGTGACAAAAGACATGGTGACAAAAGACACAGAAATGGCTGAGGTACTCAGTGCCTCCTTTACCCATGTTTATTGGTGAGAGCCACCTTTGGGAATTCCAGGTGCTGGGACTGGTAGAAAAATCTGGAGGAAGGAAAACTTGCCCTTGGTGGAAGAGGACTGCTGGACAGTTGCTTCATGAGCTCTGGTGGGATACACTTATGAGTCTTGAAGTAGAATGGAAATGGATCAAATCCTCCTGGAAACCACGTTCAAAGGTGCATATCACAAAAAGGTCATAGGCAGTAGTCAGCAGAAGGGGAAAAACATACTTAACCAACCTGTGAACCCTTTATGATGGGATGACTGGCTTTCTTGAGGAGAGCAGTTTATCTTGACTTTAGTAGCATTATTGACTCTATTTCTTGTATCTCCAGGGACAATTAAGTACAGGCTAGAAGACTGGACTAAAGGCTGGTTGAGTAGCTGGGCTAAAAGGATTGTAATCAGCAGGACAAAATCCTGTTGGAAGACGATTGGTAGTGATGTAGGAGTTGACTGTGGGTCCGTTGCAGTGTAACATCTTCATTAATGGCTTGGATAACAGCATGGAGTGTACCCTTAGTAAGTTTGAATATTATACAAAACCGGGAGGAGTGGTTGTGTGTTGTTTCTCCTTCAGAGAGACCTTGACAGGCTAGAGAAATGGACCAACAAGAGCCCAAGAGATGAGCGAATTCATGAGAGGAATCACCTGTGATCCTGAACGAGTCAATGGAAGAGTCTGTGTCTTAGCACCGGTTGTGAAAGGAACCTACATAGTTGAGGTTCAAAGTTACACTTTGTGAATGTGCATATTTTAAGTGGTCAGATTGTAGAATTCTAGCACATAAAATTAATCTGACAGGAAGGATGATTTCTATCTGATGACACTTAATTCTCAAGAAATGAATTACAGAACTGAAATGACATAAGTTTCTTCACCATTGTCACTGTTTCACTCCTTTATGGTGCTTCCCAGTGCTTGTCCAACAATGCCCTGACAGCTTGTCAAATTTCTCCTTGGAAATAGATTTCACATGATTTATTTCATGAAACAAACTGTCTTTACGTTCCAGTTCAAGCCTGACAAATTTGTCAGTTTTTCCCATCTTTTCACAGTTCACAAAGTCAACATTTCTGTGAAGCAACCAATTCTGAGAGACCTGCAAAGAAACCTCTGGTGATTACTTCAAGTGTGACTAATTCAGAAATAGTGCAAGTTATTTTTAAATCTCAACAAAAAAAAAAAAAGGAGTTTGGAAGGTAGTAGGAGAGCTTCATTAAAAATTACCTAACAACAGTTGCCATGCAGCATATTTATTTCAGAAAATCTCACTAGTCTAGGAAAACCCAGTACTTCAAGAAACTTCCCTTGAGGAAGTATTTAGTCCATATCTGTAAGCTCTTGGAATGAGGAGAATTGTGGAGAAAATGAAGAGAATAAAACCTTTAAGCACCTGAACAGGCAGAAAAACCAAAAACACTTATCTTGCAGACTGGATAAACAATTTGAGTCCTGCATTAATCAAATACTGTTATCCTTTTGAAGTTGTGTTTGCAAAGAAGTTTTCAGCTTAATAGTTTTCATTATTTTTATTTCCCTATTGCAGAGAAGAACAGGATATTAAACTGTTGGAATACAGACGGCAGTAAATCAAGAAAAGGTAGGTAAGATCTTACTAGTTCTCTCTCTTGCTTCCTATTCATACATGATTTGTGTTATTTCAGTCAAATTGATTACTTCAATATTTTAACAGTTACCAGAAGTTATAAGAAGCTAACCTATCTAAACTACTGGGCAAAAAGAGTGAAGAGGAAAAAATAAAAATTCAAGCATATCAAACAATTCTAATTGCATGGAATTCCAAGCTAGAATTATGTTTCATTGAAATCATTAAAGTTCATCAAATGATATGGGCTATTGACACTGCATTGCATTGCATGATGTGATGTCGAAGATTTTTTTTACTGTTTTCTGTATTGATTTAATCTCTTGCATGGAGAAATTAGTTCAGTTTTCTGAAAACTGCATTGTTTTTTTCTGACTAACTGCTGTCAGCAGAGTCAGCTAACTGACTAACAGAGTCAGCTCTGTTCAGCTGGCTCTGAACAGAGACAAAGCAGATTTGTTGCTTTGCAGAGCAACATACATGGTGTCTCTTCAGAGGACAGTAAGTGGTCTTTCAGTGCTGGCCAAGTCAGCAGGACTCTTTCAGTTGTTAGCTGAAGTATGAGTTTGAGATTACTTGGACATGCGGGCAGAGACAGGTAATTGATATTCACAAAGTCACAAAAGTCCTTGAAGGATTTATGACACAAACAGGACTAGAAATGTGACTTCCAATCTTTTACAGAATTGCTTTTGCCTTGCAGCTTTGGCACTAACCAGCATACTTGGCTCTGCTGTGCCAGTTATATGTCAGAGAGCCCAGGGTAATAACAAAGTCTTTTTGTTCTTTGCTACATGTATGCAAACATTACTGGAGGTAGTTTGATTTATGCTACCACACCTGAGATTTCTCTGTCAGCAGAGACATCTACCAGATTTGACAGATCGAACCACTCTTGCTCAAAACACTTTTCTGGAAATCAATTTGACTGTTTCACCTGGCAGGCTTGTAAATTCCCAAAGCCTGATGTTTCTTGAGATGGGAAATGCTGCAAAATAAAAGGATCATTTTTGACTTTGTGTCCTGGCTACTTGTTTCAGCTTGGAATTTGTGAAGCAGTTTGTTCTCAAAGCCTTCAATGATTTCTTGTGCCTTGAGACAATGTTCATGATGTTCATTGCCTCAAAACAGCTACGGGAAATGACCATTGCCAGTTTTAGCCAACAAGAGCCATAGCATTCTCCTTTCTATTTTCTGTTACCAACAGTGGTAGGAAAAATCGAACTTTTTCTGAACACAGTAACTCTGGGTTGTAAGATGTCAGAGGGAGTTTTATGCAAAACTAAGTGAAGATGAGATGCTTAAGAATTATGTTAGTAAATTAATTCTGATGAAAATATTCCTTTATCCTGACACCAGCTGACACAGAAAATCCTACTCCTAATTGCTGTTATCCTGGGAAATAAAATGGCTGCATTCAAACTACCTGTTGGCAGCCCTCGTTGGAATTTCCTAACTCCAGTAACATACCCAGGAAGTCTTTGGGAGAGTAACAGATGGCACATGACAAAATCATTCAGAAAACCTTCTAAAAGCTTACTAGCCTAGGCAATTGAGTTACACCACTCAGGAAAAGCACGGCATGTTCCATAAAGAGCTAGCAGAGTGTCTCTAGTATTGGAATTGCATATATATATATATTATATATATAATATATATTTATTATTTTATATGTATATTTGCGTTGTAATGTGTATATATATGTATGCTCTTTAATGTCTTAATCAGTGACATTGACAGTGGGATTGAGTGCATACTCAGCAAGTTTGTGGATGACACCAAGCTGTGTGATGCGGCTAACACACTTGAGGAATGGGATGCCCTCCAGAGAAACCTGGACAGGCTCAGGCCCAGAAGAACCTCATGAAGTTCAACAAAACCAAGTGCAAGGTCTTACACCTGGGTTGCAGCAACCTCCACTATCATAACAAGATGGGGGATGAAAAGACAGAGCACAGCCCTGCTGCGAAGGACATGGGGATGCTGGTAGATGGCAAGCTGGACATGAGCCAGCAATGTGCTCTCACAGCCCAGAAAGCCAACTGTGTCCTGGGCTGTATCAATAGCAGCATGGCCAGCAGGGCGAGGGAGGTGATCCTGCCCCTCTGCTCTGCGCTGGTGAGACCTCACCTGGGGTACTGTGTCCAGATGTGGAGTCCTCAGCACAGGAGAGACATGGACCTGTTGGAGGACATCCAGAGGAAGGCCACAAAAATGATCCAAGGGATGGAACACCTCCCCTATGAGGACAGGCTTAGAGAGCTGGGGCTGTTCAGCCTGGAGAAGAGAAGGCTCTGGGGAGAGCTGATAGCTGCCTTTCAGCGTCTAAAAGGGGAGCTATAAGAAAGAAAGGACAGACTCTTTAGCAGAGTCTATGGTGACAGGACAAGCAGAAATGGTTTCAAACTGCAAGAGGGAAGATTTAGACTGGAAATAAGAAAAAAGTTTTTTACGATAAGTGTAGTGAAGCACTGGAACAGGTTTTCCAGTGAGGTGGTGGATACCCTGTCCCTGGAGACATTCAAGGTCAGGCTGGAGGGGACCCTGGGCAGCCTGATCTAGCTGTAGATGTCCCTGTATATTGTGGGGGAGTTGGACTAGATGTCCTTTAAAGTTGATCCTTTAAAGATGATTCTATATATAATACAATGTGTGTGTATATATATACACACATTGTATATAGAATGTATACATAATGTATATAATGTTATAATGTATGTAATGTTATATGTAAATAAAATACATAAACATATCAATATATAAAAAATGAATGCTGTAACAGTCACATAATGTGGCAACAGCTGTTGTGGCTTCCTACTTCAGTATAGGCTCAACTACTATGTCTGTTCTAGTTACAGCTTAATACTCATCAGTTTTACATCATATCAATACAATGGATTAATCCTGACCACAAAATAAAAAGAGAAGTGTCAGCTCTCTTAAAAGGAAATTGTGAATTTTGCTTCTCGGGTGGAAGTTCATCTAAGAAAGAAAAGAACCATCTTCTTAGAAATTTTACTTCAAGTCAAAAAAATATAGTGTATGGATTCTCATGCTGTAAAATTGTGATTTCCCTCAAAGAAAAACATCACAATTTTATTAAGGAGCTGAGGTAAGTTATTACAAGCCCTTCTGGCTGGCCTAATATTTTTTCTTTTTGTCTTAAACCAGATTTCCTTCCTGAAAGATAATTGGCAGATGTTCACAAAGAGATGGATCCAGCTCACAACATCCAAAGTGACAACTGGCAACTGAAATGGAAGAACCTAGCATTTTTTCTTGGGATGTTAACTTTTTATAAATCTCCATATAAGTGTATTAAAAAACAATCAGACACTGCACAAGACTAATGAGTAGCTGTATTAGCCCAAATTGTTGCCCTTCCAGATAAATTTGTGTTTTTGTGATCTTAGAAAGCCAAGAGCCAGCTCAGTTTGTCTTATGAATAAGATCTAGCTTGAGGTTATCCAAATTTACACAGCAAATACATTACTCCAGCTCTCAGACTGTTTTGCCAATACTAATGTTGCCTCTAGTGACCTTTCACTGTTGGTGGTGTTCTAGCCACAGTATTGTAAATATAGATTAAAAATAATATAAACACAGAGTGGCAATAGTTGTATAATTAACTGGTAGAATTGGAGGAAAGAGAGCTCTTTTAACTGTTAATCCATTATGGGGCAACGATTAGCGTATCTCTGCCACAGACTGGAGAAACACTGGGGAAAGGCAGAGAGAATGAAGCAGAACTGATAAACAGAAGAATCTCAATACAGAGCTTGTGCTGTCTTGAATTTTTGTTGGCTGGAGATCCCCTCTACCAGTTATTTGCAACACTTCAGTGCTATATGGATGTCAAGGGCAGCTGTTAATCCTGGTCAGGCCACTTGTCTAACTTGTTTGATGAACACTGTTAAGAGTGGATCAGTGATACCTCTGAGAACACTGCAGTGATCCACCCCTGCCCCACTGGATGTGACAGTGTTTACTTAACAGTTGCACAATGTTCTTTCACTTATTTATTTACTTGTTTGCTAATTTATTTATTTATTTTGCGTAATGTATTACTGTTAGTCATAAAATTAATCATTTCCTTTTAAAATCCATTAAGAAATTCTGGTTTTAAGAGCTACTATTGCTGACAATCGCACATCCTGACTACAGGATATGCAAAGAAATAGCCCATAGTAGCCTTCCAAAATAATAATAATAATGATAATAATGATGATAATAATAATAATAAATTAAAAAGAAAAACCATCAGTGACAAAAACACCAATTACTTCAAATGCCAAGCTTAGTCATTTATGAATCAAATTATACAACCGAAAGCAAGGGGCTATAATCAGTGAGCAAGAAGATCTCTTTTAATCTATACTTCTAGATTTCTGTTCTTTCTAAATTTAACTAATACTAATCATGGCTGAAACAGCCAGAATGAGCAGTTCTGGTACATCAGAGAAATGTGAAATGTATAGTTTATGTACTTTATATCTTCCCAGGAGCCAGCTGGCATTATAATCCAAGTACTATTTTTTACAATACTAGGATCAATACTGAAAATGGGAGAAGTAATAAGCACCTTCCCGTAAAGTCAGAGTACCATCTACCAAATAATGAATAGGCTCAACCATTGCTGTGTTTTCTGGAATGCTACTTATCCACAAGGACCTATTTAATTATTTCTTTGGTTTTATGGGCCTATCTACAGTCATTTACTTTTCCTTCACAGTCTGTTACCCAGGGTAATTCTAACTTTAATGAGACTGGGATGTTTTGCTGCAGAAGTAGGGGGACAACTTAGAGGCCCTGCTGAGAGCATTTTCTTCTTGCTAGCAGTGAATATCTCTTCTGCTGAGGCTTCTGAACTCCTTTGTGAAATAGCTGGCAGGGCCCTGAGGGCCCTGATAGACCTTAGTGTCTCACCTGGGTCCCCTGTCCACTCCCCTGTCCATGGCCAGGAGTCTCATTTCACCTCAAGCCTGGGCCCCTCATCCTTCCCACTGCTGCACTGTACATCTGCCTATTTCCAGTCCTGTCCACTGCTGTTCCTGAGGTGTTTCTTTGAGTTTCTGGATGGGCACTATGCCTGACTTGTTTGCTAAGCTTTGTCTGGTTCACTGGACTCTTCAAATTGGCATCTCTGCTCTGCTCACCCCGCTCAGATGCTGTCGGCCTGTGCCCTGATGAAGACTGTGATGCCTTTGCTGTGGCTAACCTCAGCTGTGGTTTCTCCTCCTTGTGGAGCAGCCTGCCCCTTTCTGCTCCCCAGCAGTAATGTTGACAAGGAGTAGGACTTAGTCTTGGGATCTTTTGTCAATCTAGTGGCTGTTCCAGTCTTGTAAAGCTAAATTCAACAGGATGCATTGCCTACAGCATCCTGGGCTCCCTGTGCACAGTCCAGCTACATCATCAAGGCAGAGGGATTTGGGCTGGAACACCTCCCAAATCCTTCTTCAGTCATTTCATTCTAAGAAGAAAGTCTTGCTGAATTCTGTTCCAATGGCCTATTATTCCTGTGATTTATCGTTACAAAATTATTTATTGTAATCATCAAATGCCTCAAAAAAAGGCATATATATGAAGTTAGTACCCACTAATTTCAGTAATAAATCCCCATTGTTTCAATGGGAACATAGGCTAAAGGTTTTTTTATGCTTTTGAAGACATCATTTGTATTAGCCGTCATGTAATCTGTTAGTTTAAATGATCAGCCAGATGGCAATGGAAGCAGAGGGTGTTTAAACAGAGTTTTCTCAGTAATGTGCCCTGGGTCTGAAGGAGAACTTTAATTTGGTTGGAGTAAGTGTGAGGGTGAATGAGTACGTGTACTTTTTAACCAGACTGTCTATGTGCCACAATTTATATTGCATGAGAAACAAAAGGGAGCTCAGCATGAAAGCAGAGCATGGAGACATTCTTCAACGAAGCTATTTTTAAAAGATAAAATCAAACAGGCAAAGCTAATGAAAGGAGCAAACAGACTTTAAGACAGGTGTTTTATTGCATTTCTTTGTTGAAAGGAAAGAACAAATATGTAAATTTTGCACCTTGTCCTTTTGCTTTGATTCTATTTTTACATTTCTGCCCTTTCTGTTTAAACACTTCCACATCGCTTCCATCACAGCATCAGTCTAGTTTGCTGTTAGCTTAAATGTACTCCTTTGAGACAATAAGCTGAAAAGTTCTACAGAAAATCAGTGATCCTACCCAGATCGTATGGGAGAAGGATTAATTGTAAATAGTAATTTGAGAGTAGTAGCTCTCTTCAAACTAGGGACTGGAAATGTTGCATGATGATAATGTTGCTCAATTGCTGTTTTATTTCTTAATTACCTCTGAAAAAATAGGCAAATCTTTCTTGCTGTCAAGAAACTCTCTCATCATAAGCATATTGCACATACGGGCCCACTTCACACAGAGTGTGAGAATACAAAATTAGCATTTTAAACTGTCTGCTTTAATCATTTTATTATAGACAATGTCTATTATACCTTAAAATACTGTTCTTTGGAAATATAGTAGTAACACATAGAAAGGAAATATGTAAAAACTTCCAGCATCTGCCTCGTGAGAGCTAGCTAGTGTTTTAAATGTTCATTAAACGTTTATTTTTATGACATCATTTGATTTTTATTATTATATTTTAGAACATTATCAATAATGCTATCATTTTTATAGCAGCAAATGTTTTTATTATTATGTTTCTTCATTTTGTTCCTGATTCTTTTTTACGAATTTCAGCAATTGGCCTAAAATTTTCTGTCCAATTTTTCATACGGATCATATTAAAAGAAGACTGTGTCAGATTATTGGTTTTGTGTTTTGTTTTGTTTTATTTTCTTGAGAGCGATAAAAGCTCTGACTCAGAACCCTATGGCATTGGCTGAAAGCATTTTGAAAAATCAAATCATCAAAGTCCGTTTCTTTTTTCTCTGGTTGTTGGAGGGGAAAGAATAAACAAAAGCAAATGCACATGAGTTTCACTGTCTGAGAGGACAGAAAGGATATTTGTAAAAGGAGAACAAGGAGAACATATCAGTCTTGCCTTAAGCCAATTTCAGTTTCCCTATTTCTGTCCTCCCCATTCCACCTCATCCCAGTGCTATGGAATTAAGGAAAGCCAGCTAGGAGGAGTAGATTGAATTGTTTTTTGTTGTATGTCAGTGTAGATTTTTTTCCTTTAGTAATGTCAGAAGTTACTTTCTGTAGTGAAAGGAGCCAATTTTGATGATAACCATCATTTTAAAAGCTTCGTTATTAACTGGGTATCGTCACCCTGTTTGGCGCCCTGAGTAGAAGAGAAACATCAGCAAACTGGAAAGAGTCCAGCAGAGGGCCTCTAAGGTATTTATGGGCCTGTAGCATATAATGTGGGGAGAGGGGCTACAAAGCTGAATTTGTTTGAGCTAAAGCTGAAATAAGGAAGATTGAGCTAGACTCTTCTTGGGGGTGCACAATGACAGAACAAATCACAATGGTCACAAACAAACATAAGTTCTGCTGAATGTGAGTGAAAAGCATCTTCACAGTGAGAGCAGTTAAGGACAGGATCGTGTTGCCCAGAGAGACTGCCGAATCTCAACTGGACAAGTCCTTGAGCAACATACTTCAACCTTGGAGGTTAGCTTTGTGCCAGGGACCAGCATGAGTGGGCTGCCCTTCAAGAGTTGCTGTGTGATTGTTCAGAGATGGGATTTAGAATGTTAAGGCTGACTTGGGATTGAGTCTGGCAAGTGATATGAAGGGCAAAAAGAAAAGATTGTAGAACTATATAAACATCAAAATTAAAACTAGAGAAAATGTGACCCTGGTTTTGAGTAGGGGAGGAGAATGGCTGACTAAGGACACGCAAAAGACTGAGGTGCTCAGTACCTTCTGTAATTCAGTCTTTACTGCTAAGACCAGCCTTTAGGAATCCCAAGACCCTGAGATGAGAGAAAAGTCCAGAGCAAGGAAGATTTACCCTTGACAGAGGAGGACCATGTTAGGGAGAACTGTTTAAGTTCTAGTTAAGTATGTCTAGTTAAGCTAGATATAAATAAACCCATGGGACTGGATGGATTGCACTCACAAGTTCTGAGACACAAGAAGCAAAATAAGGTGAAGCATAAAAAGATGATCAGGAGTAGTCAGAATGGATGTACAAAAGGGAAATCATACTTAACCAACCTGATAGTCTTCTACAGTATGGTGAATAGCATATCTACACAGCATGCCTACATACCTCAGTCACAGATGAAAAGCAGGAGCCTGAGGTTAAATGCAGCTTAGATGCCAATGTGTATAAAGTGCATGGTTAGAAAAGCCAGGTGAGGCTTCTCACTGCTCTTTGTCACAGCTTAGTAGTCTTCACAGAAGTCTGAACAGAACCTAGGTTCACAGCTGTGCCATACCATAACTAGCTTTGACACAGGCAACAAATCCTTGGCAAAGAGATTAGTCAGAAGGACAGTTACAGAGTGGTCAGGGCAACTGAAGACTGCTCGTACACTTAAGTAGCTGCTTAGAGGAAGTGGTTGGACTAGGTGACCTCTAAAGATCCTTTTGAACCTGGATTATGATTATATGATTGGTGAGTCAAGTCCTCTTTCTTCAAATAGATGTATTTATTTTTGAGTAAGTGCGTTCACAGACTGTCTTTGTCAAGGACAGTTTAATTGCTGCGAGATCAGAAAATAGAGATGAATAGGCCATTTCTGAATGGTAAATTCTAGATTCTGGGATGAAGAATTTGGGGTCCAGCATAGATGCCTAACAGACAACACACCTGAAAGGACCAAAGCCATGTAATCCGTTTGCTGCTATCTTCAGTGCAAGATAAACTGGAGGTAAATAATTTCTGATGGGGACTTGGCTGACCACTTAAAAATCTGTAGTGACAAAGACATCCTAGCTTACACTGGCAATGCTTAATCATTTTGTTATTTTGAAGTATTTCCTTTCTGTCTATCCTAAATGTGTCTTACTGGAACTGAAATACCCATTTCCTATCCACTGCAGAAACTGAACAATTTACTTCCTTTCTCAAGAGTTTTATATATTTAAAGACCGCATGTATGTTTGTTCCACTTTTTAAAAAAAATATTTATTTTATTTTTTTTAAGGCTAAGCAATCCTGTTTCTTCAGGCTTTATCTCATATGGCATGTTTTTACATATTCTCATTATTCTCCTCTCATCTTTTCATCTGATCTGCTTCTTTGTTGGAAAACAATACTCAGAACATCTCACTGTGGCTGAATTCTTAACATAACTGACAACCAGAAGGCTTGTTTCACATATTTCAGAAGTTATTCTTCTCTTTACCTGAAAAAGAGATGTTAGAATTTGTCACTGAAGTACCAGAAGCTTTTAAAAAAATACACTCTTACTAATGGAATTGCAGAAGAGGTCACTCAGCGTGAAGAGATGTTTATGTGGTGAAAGTGTGTGCTTCCTAAAATAGGTATGTTTTCCATTTTGTCCTTTCTCATACACATACATACACACATACCACTCAATTCTGTTGTATTTGGAGTTGGAATTCATCGTATTCTCTTTGGGTACATTTAAGTTGTAGATATCCACAGCAAATATCTCATACAATCAAGGGAAAAAGCAATAATTTTTAATCTGGTTTATTTTAGGATGACAACTCCAGTGTCCTGGCTGTGCTCCTCCCCCCCCTTTCCCCCCCCAGCTTCTTGTGCACCCACATCCTCTTTGTTGGAAGGGCAGCAGGAGATGCTGAAAAATCCTTCGCTTACTGTAAGCATTGCTTAGCAGGAACTAAAACATCAGTGTGTTATTAACATTGTTGTTCTCCTAAATCCAAAACACATACTAGTGCTGTGAAGAAAATTAACTCCATCCCAGCCAAAACTAGCACATGTAGAAATCCCATTCTTATGCCACAGATTATAAAATAAGTCTAAATTATTAGCTCACATATAGACATTGAAGGAATTTATACATGACCAGATGCATCACATCTCCTATGCATCTGATTATTTTCAGTAGACCACTAACCAACAATAATACTTGCTCAGAAGAGTCAAGATATTCAATAAACTTCTTTTCTCTGGAGGCAATATTTATTGGAGCAATGTGACCAGGTGGTCAAGAAGACCAATGGCATCCTGTGCTGCATCAAAATACTGTGACCAGCAGAACTAAGGAAGTGATTGTCCCCTTGTATGTGGCACTGGTGAGACTGCACCTTGAGTACTGTGTTCAGCTTTGGGTCCCTCACTGCAAGAAGGATGTCGAGTTGCTCAAGTGTGTGCAGAGAAGAGCAACAAAGCTGAGAGAGGGGCTAGAAAACAACAACTATGGGGAGTGGCTGAGTGAACTGGGGCTGTTTGGTGTGGAGAAAAAGAGGTTGAAAGGAGACCTAATTGGTCTCTACAATCATCTGAAAAGAAGTTTCAGCAAGGCGAGTGTTGATCTCTTTTCTAAGGTGGTGAGCTATAGGATGTGACTAAACAGTCTCAAGTTGCACCAAGGGGGTTTAGAATGGACAAGAGGAAGAATTTCTTCACAGAGAGGGTGATTTAAGCACTGGAACAGGCTGCCCAGGGAAATGATGGAGTCCCTATTGCTGGAGGTATTTAAAAGATATGAACGTGGCACTGAGGAACATTGGTTAATGAAAGAACTTGGTAGGTCATGTTGATGGTTGGATATGATAATCTTGAAGGTCCTTCCCAACCTAAATGATTCTATGATACTATGACTGGTAGACCATTTAGTAGTAGTGTTGCAGTACTATCCCTGTTTAGTTTGAATAGCATATGTAAGGCTAGGATTATTGCTACTGTTACAAGCCTCTTTATCACATGTACGTTGAAAAGATTTTTATATGTACTTATTCCTAATTTTCTATTGACACTAATATTTTTATGTATCCAAAAAACAGTCAAATTCTGTTTAAATTCGTGCATCTCGTGACATTATTTAGTCTTAAGGCTTTTCCATACAATGTAAGTAAGCAGTCCCAGGAAGGTGAAACTGTTCTGCTCTAAATCCTTTTTCCCTAGTATTAGGAACATCTAGATAATTAGTGAAACCTGTCTCTTTATTAGACAAAGAGACATGTCCTGAAATGATAGACTGTTTTTCTGTTCAGACTTCTGTGTCTGTCATTGCAATTCCAAAATGAAGGGGTTTATAATCAATAGCTTGCAAAATAGTTGCTGCTGGTTTGCCAGCTTTCTGCCCTTCTCACTAGTTTTGTCAATACCTTTCCTACCAAGCTGGTTAACAACTGTCTCTTAACAGCACGAAATCAGAGGGGTTAATGTTCTCCCTTGCATTCAGTAGCAATATCTACCTTATCATCTAGTACAACAGAAAGGCATACAAACTTTAGCTATAAAGCATGGGCTGTCAATAAAATACTGTCACTTTATACTACTTACAGTTTCTAAGAGCCCAAGTTTATGAAAACTCACTCCGCATGGAGATCTTTTTTCAAATATAATATCATTTCTATCTTTTTAATTTAGTCCTCTTCAGTAACTACTGTATTTCATTGCTTAACTCAGAAATTGGATGCCTTAGGGCTTGACTTTATCATGCACTAATAAAATGAAGAGAAACAGACCTTTAAAAATAATTGCCAAAATAGAGTCTGTCAGCAAGCATTAGACTCAGTTGTGGCACTGGCTTGAAAAGGTTATTTTGCTTTAGAATACATTAAACATTTATTAGATTCACCTCAGGTAAACATGCAGTTGTTTACGTATCTGCAAATTTGTATAGACACACTTGTAAATGAATTTAGAAGCAAGCACCACATTCATAAATGTATACCTTACTTATCTCTGGTTTGAAAAATAAATAATCAAAGAATTGCATTTGGCCAGGGGTAAAAAGTTGGGTTTTTGGAGAGCAGGACCCATTTTCTTAATCTGTCTTTGACTTTTCTCATAAAATGTACTACCACTCATTTGATTTGTTTTGTCTTGCTTCTGCCTCAAACACTTTTGCTCCACAAGTGGTTTGGCTTAGGGGAACAAGTAAGAGTAGGTCATCTAAACCCATAATAAATGTTGGTGCTATGATCAAAAGACTTTTGTGAAACTGAAGGTCTTAACAAACTCTGTCTTTAAAGTCTTGCTGAGGATGGATAAGATTCAGATGGCTTTCTTTGGCAACCAAAAACTTTGTTTTTTGGTGGAATATAGACTTGTTGCTAGAACATACAGCATAAGCATTGAGAAAGCTTATTCTCCATGACAAGCCACTCACTTTGAAGTCATCATTTTGAACTCAGTCTCGTGTTTATGCATAGAAGCAGTCCAGTTTGGGAAAACAAGTGCCTAGCTCATAGTTGGAGTCTCTGGATTAAACAGTGAACAAAGATGCTCAGAGCACAACAAATCCCCCCCCAAAAAAGTGAATGAGATAGAAGTGAACACTAAAATGCTGTATAAAAAGCCCTCGTTCCATCCTGAGTTGTCACGACTATTTCAGTCTTCTGCATAATGAAAGTGAATAAATAGTCATAGGATTTCAGACAGTCTCCATATTTAAAGCTGATTCTGGACCTTGGTGCAAATTCCTCAATTCTGTTCTAGTGCTTAACTCAGTTTTATTTGCTCTATCACTTCTCTCTGTATCATTATTTACTTAGTGTTTCAGCACTTTTATTTCTAGCTATCTTTAATAATAGATATCTTTCAGAAACTGTTTTATTATTCTTGCCTGCCCACCGCTTGTAAAATATGTGTTTTATGTTCTATGGCAGTAATTCAGATTCTTCTGTTTTGTTCCTCACAACATTGCACAAGCTTTCTTAGCTTTTTACTGCCCACAGCAAATTTTCCAAATAGATTAGGTTTCCTTCTGTCAATGACTGCGTTTCTACACTGTGCCTTTATCCCTGAAGATCTTACAGTTTTCCTCCTCCTGTAGTTTTTCTCTTCACTATGTCTTTGACTGACTGATTTTCCTTTTTCTTTGTACTGAAATCAGGAAGAGACACTATGATTTTTTTTACAAATTTACTCAGTAATTTAGTAATTGAAAGCTTGCCTTATCTGTATGTTTTCCCAGATACTTGTATAGAATTTGGCAGCTGGGAGGATTAGTTTTTAAAGAATTCTGCCAATGCTAATATGTCACCAGCATTTCACAGGATTGAACGATGTTTTCATTTGTGTTATCTTGTCTTTACTTCTGTAGAAAATAACCTTCTTGGTGTACACATTGGTCAGTAACTTCTGCAAATCTCTGTAATTCTCCATGCACCTTTCAGTGAAAGACCAGCAGCATTCATTCACTGCAGTGTACAGGACAGTCAGGGCACCTGCTGTAGTCACCTTCCCAGCCTCTCATCTGTATCTCATATCCTTAGTCATGTCAAGCAAGAAGTAGTTTTAGATATATTACAGTGACAAGCTGATCAGTTACTAGTGAGTATGAAATTTCACTCACATGGATATGCTTCTGTTGTGTCTGTGTTCCTCCTGATCCAGATTTCTTTCCACCTACAGATCACCCACCACTAAATCCTTTTGGTTTGTGCATGTTATTGAGTGATTTTTTAACATTTTTTTAAATTTACCTTTTCCATAGATTACTATAACTTTCAGTTAGGATTGAGAAGCTGACCATGACCTAAGTGTGATGTTTCATACATGTTCTTAGCTTTCAAAACACAGTCCCCTTCAAAATTTCACAAGCTTCAAGCTAGGACAAATCACCAATACAGTCAGCTGCAGCCAAAAAATTTATTTTGTTTTCTACTTTTATTTTGTCCTCGAGGAACAAAACACAGGTTCCTGTCCTCACTGGCAGGCATTTTATTTAAGTACTTCAAGTACTTTTTAATTACTTCCAACCTAAGCCATTCTATGATTCTATATCTTTAAAGAATATCTAAATTAATATCAAAAATATTAATTAAAAATGATATTTTTAATGCATATCTGCATTTGCATCCCCTAAGAAGTATGTTATTCTTTAAAATATGTCTGAAAGGTGACTAAAGCTCACAGGAATTTCTTGAAACAAAATAAAAAGTTATTTTTGAATACATTTCTCTGTTTTAAGGAACATTGTGAAGATTTCTTAGTGTTCCCAGAGGTCCTAGCTTTATCTTTTGTTTTGATTCTGCTACAGTGATCAGCTTCTCTTTTAGATGAAGTAGATTGGAATGTACATCACATTATAAATTTACATCATCTGATACAGTGACAAAAATATTCTATATTCAAATGCTCATATCTAGAATACTAAAACTTATTCAGCATGTAAACAGTGTGAAAAAGAAAGCTTCTATCCTTTGAATTATAATCTGTATGGTACCTGTATCACCTTAGTACAAATAAACAATCATAGAATCATAGAATGGCTTGGGTTGGAAAGGACCTTAAAGATTATCTGGTTCCAATGCCCTGCTGTGGGCAAGGCTGCCACTCACCAGATCAGGCTGCCCAGGGCCCCATCCAATCTGGCCTTGAACATCTCCAGGGATGGGGCACCCACAGCTTCTCCAGGCAGCCTGTGCCAGTGCTTCAGCACCCTCTGAGTAGAAAATTTCCTCCTAATTTCTAAATAAATCTCCCTTCTTTTAGCTTTAAATTATTCCCCTTTGTCCTATCACTGTCAGACCGTGTAAAAAGTTGGTCTCCCTCCTGCTTACAAACTCCCTTTAAGCACTGGCAGGCTGCAGTGAGGTCTTCCCACAGCCTTCTCTTCTCCAGGCTGAACAAGCTCGGCTTCCACAGTCTTTCTTCCTACAAGATGTGCTCCAGCCCACTGATCGTCTTTGTGGCCTCCTCTGGACACACTCCAACAGTTCTACATCCTTCCTGTTCTGGGGGCCCCAGACCTGGACACAGTTCTGCAGGTCAGAGAAGAGGGGGACGATCACCTCCCTCTTCCTGCTGGCCATTCTTCTTTTAATGCAGCCCAGGGAACAGCTGGCCCTCCAGGCTGCAAGCTCAATGCAATATTATAAAAAAGTAGTAGTGCCAGTACATTTTCATTAGTAGAATCTCCTCTGCTGAAGCAATTGGAAATGATGGTTTTGCTTTAATTGGAAGGCATATTAGCTATTTCAAAGAATTATTTACTGTGTTCAACCTCGTCTGACCAATATAGAAGACTGCAACTGGGATGTCTTTCCATTCATTTTTGTTTATTCATAGGTATGTGTATGAGTAAGAACAATATTAGGAGTTCTCGTCCCTCAAGAGGTATAATTTGAAGTTGACATCACTTTGGTCATGCCAATCGTATCGTTTTTAAAACTGTTATGAATGTGACCTATGATAGAATTTTAAGTCAAACTGTGGAATTTTAGTTTGTTAAATTGATGTACACTTTGCCCAGATAATTTTGGCAAATTACTGTTTCTAGATGTGTGCTTAGAGCAAAACATTAATGTAAGCATTCACACTGAACTCTTTAATCTGGTATGTTTGCTCCTTACATATGGAGCAGAAAATAAGAGGGAAATAGGTAATTGAAGAAACTGATTTCAGCTTCAGAAATGGGTCTGCTGTTGTCTGTCTTTATGCCATCTTGTTTGCTCCCATTATCCCAAGACAACACATAAACATTTACTGTTTGTGGGTTTTTTTTCCTATGAAAGGAAAGAATAAATGAAAATGGTGCAAGTGAGTTTTTGCAGTATATAGTATTATACAGCTTTGACAAGCCTCAGATAAGCTAAATGGAAATTGCACTTCTGTAGCTCAGAGCAGATTTCAGAAGATAGGAAGCACCTCTTGACAGCACTGGTCTTGAAATATGCATGACCATTCTTTTGAGAGTCTTCAGGCTTTTCAAATGAATGTAATGAGTATTTTAGCAGGTTCACCAGGTTAAAAGAGTAAGAAATGTTTTTCAGCCCTTGTAGCCTCTTACAGTAGTAGGTCTTTTACACACAGTGTGCAGGTGGGCACAGAAGAGGCAATAACGCTCTAACCAGTGATGTTTATGGTTTCCAGACAGTAGGGAAAAAAAAAAACCTCTCTTTACAAGGTGTCATTCTAGGCCTTTCAAAGCCTCAGTTCTTATACTTCTTATTCCTTAGTGTTGATAGAGCCAGGACTGTGTAATGCACTAAAACTAAACTGGATTTCCAGACTTGTGATCATGAATCAGTACAACCTGATCTTAACTTCTGCTTTAACAACTCTAAATGCTATGTAGATCAGACAAAGAAAGAAATATCTAGCATATATAGTGCACTGAGTAACAAGAAAACATAATCGAAAAAGAAATTATTCGTAGCCTGTGTCATCATCTTTGCAGAGATGTGTTGACTGGTGCATTCATGCCAATAACATGACAAACATTTCACATTTCGTTGGTAAGGAGCCGATTTAAGATGTGGCTGTCACATACAAAATAAGTACCGTATTCTGCTGCCTTCCTTTTTGGCAGCATGTCTCGTAGTGACAGCACAAATGACTTGACAGAGGGACTGGCATAAAAATAGCATCATGATGTCTCTGGGATGGTTTTGGAAAACACTGTCTGACATAATTTCAAAAAATCTTCTGGCTTACAAATTCCATCTTTAATCTTCCAGTAGAAATGTCTTAGATAGTATTAGTCCCATTTAAGAGGATGTTCTTTATAAAACCAGGTTAGAGAAAATGTAAGAAGCTTGTTTTGTATTTGGCAGTAAGAACAAAGTACCCTTAAACTACAGCTGCACACTGCTTGCATACAGAAATGCATGACACTTAAAAAAAGATGTCTGTAGATTTTCTTAACAGCTAGAAATTACTGCATGTTCCTTGGAGGATTTAGTGGCAGAATAAATTAGTGTAAGGTACAGCCAGCAGATTTGTGTTACACTTTAAACTTGTACAAATATTAAGGTGAAATAAAGGGAAAATTAGAAGTTTAATTTCATCTGGCTTATATTTCTAAAAGCAAGTATTTTAGCCTCTGTCCATAATGCCTGCATAAAAGGACTTTCAATGAGGTAGTAAGGTCACTTTTAACAACAAAATATCTCACCTACTGTATTGGGCTTATGTGGTGAGGTTTTGGTTGCAGGGGGCTGCAGGGGTGGCCTCTGTGAGCAGAGCCCAGTGGCTGCCCCGTATCAGATCAGAGCCAGCACCAGCTGCTCCAAAAGGGACCCTCCACTACCAGAGCTGAGCCATGAGCGATGCTTGATGCTGGGTGTGCCTCTGGGAGAGCAGATTTAAGAAAGGAAAAAACTGCTGTGCAACAGCAGCTGGGAGAGAGGAGTGAGAAGTGTGAGAGAAGCAGCCCTGCAGGCACCAAGATTAGTGCTGCCCAGGAGAGGCCCATCGTGGAGCAGGATGTCCCCCTGCAGCCCATGGGCACCACACGGAGCAGATCTCCACATGCAGCCATGGAAGAGCCCACTGTGCAGCAGTGAATGTGGCCTGAATGAGGCCACAGCCCATGGAGAACCCCCCAGGAGCAGGCCCTGGGCCGGAGCTATAGAGGAGCCTGCAGTGGCTCAGGGGTCTGTGGGAGCTGCCACCCATGAGGACCCATGCTGAAGCAGTGTGGTCCTGAAGGTTGGTCCCTGTGCTACAGACCCGTGTTGGAGCAGACCTTGAAGGGCTGCAGCCTGTGAGAAGCCCACACAGAATCAGTTAGGGAAGGATGGCAATCTGTGGAAGGGGCCCTATGGTGGATCAGGGCAGAGTGACAGTGAAGGAGAGGCAGAGACGAAGCTTTATGGACTGACCACAGCCCCCATTCCCTGTTCCACTGTACTGGCTGGGGAGAGCAAGTGGAAAAAAGTGGATGGGAGGAAGATGTTTTTTAGTTCACTGTTACTTATCACTGCTCTAGTCTTTCAGTAATAGGCAATAAATTATATTAATCTTCCTATGCTGTTTTACCTGTGTAATTGGTGAGGGATCTCCCTGCCCTTCTCATAGAATCATTAAGTTAGGAAAAGACGTCTAAGGTCATCTAGTCCAACTTTCAGCCCATCACCACCAATGCCCACTAAACCACATCCCAAAGTGCCACAACTACCCTTTTCTTGGAAACCTCCAGGGATGGTGACTCCACCACTTTCCCTGGGCAGCCTGTTCCAATGCCTTACCACTCTTTCTGAGAAGAAATCTGTCCTAATATCCAACCTGAACCTCGCTGGTGCAACTTAAGGCCATTGCCTCTCGTCCTATCACTAGTTACCTGGGGGAAGATGATGGCCCCCACCTCACCACAACCTGCTTTCAGGCAGTTGTAGAGAGCGATAAGGTGTCCCCTGAGACTCCTCTTCTCTAGACTAAAGAATCTCAGTTCCCTCAGTTGCTTCTCATAAGATTTGTGCTCCAGACGCCTTACTAGCTTCGTTGCCCTTCTTTGCACGACTTCATCCCTTAAGCCCTTTTATTTTCCCTCTCTCTTCCTTTGAGAAGGGGGAGTGAGAGGGCAGCTACACATCATTGTGAAAACACTGCACCTGTTCTCCTTCAAGGATTCAGATGTTGTTCAGTAGAATTCCTTACTACACAGGCTACATTATAAGAATCCAAAACAGTAATTTTTTATCAATTTGCTATAACCACAAATCGTTGGTTAGTGCTCATGGGGAGACTCTGCACTTCCAATACAGATGCTAGCATGAAAGTAGATGGCTTAATACTTTCTTGACAAGCATTGGAAACATAAATTTAATATATTATTCATTTCTAACGCAGATTTGAGCATGTGAATTTTGTGGATAAGTATTTGCTATCAGAATGGAAAATGGTATGAAGCTAACTTCATTGACACTTTAGTAGGACGTGTCATCTAACGTCAGTTACCTGAAAATTACGTCTAGCCTAAGGTGCTTGTCTAGATGGCACTCTAGTCAGTGGATGTATTTTCAGAGTGTGGGTCATTACAGCCAGAAATAGACCTCTAAGACTGAATGGAATTCATTTCTCTCTGGCCATGCTCATTTCTCTCCACAGATTAGAGAACAATGATAAACCCAGACTAGGTGCAGAGTTAAGTGAAATAAATCCTGCTATTAAAAGAGTGAAAGTCACATTTGGTCAAACTAAAGGGGAATATGAAATTTTAACTTAGCCAACTGACCTTCCAAAATGACTTTGAGTATATATATTGTCCTGAAATATTTGTTCACCACAACCACTTATTGAAATTATTTAATGAATAAGTATTTAATGTCCTCTGACAATGAAATTCAACTTTTCTGTTGAATGTAGGATCCGCAACTACTTTGAACTGAAACTGCTCAACAATGAAGAGCTACAGAACTTTTGCACTAGTGCATGTTGAATAACATGCTCCCACTCACTACAATCATGCAATCAGATCTAGTCCCGTTAACTTCAAAGCAGATAACATTTTAGCAATGGAGACCATTCTATCTCCACTTCCCACCACAGAAGAAAAAGCTCGTGAAAATATACCTAAATTATGTCAAATTATACTCAGTCCTTTCTCAGTGAGAAGCTGGAGCTGAAAGAGCAGCAGTGCTATGAAAGATGAGAACTGAGAAGAAATTCTCTATAATGATGCACCGGTCGGCTTCAGAACTCTTGATCCTTTGTCTCTTTTATATCCAGAAGGAGATAAAGAGGACTGAAGGATCTGATTGCATCTCCTTGATTCCTGTTCTAGTTGTTTATAGTCCCTAAGAGATTGGTAACTAGTCAAAAATCGCATTAGCATTGTAGGCTTGTAGCATCTCTCCATATAAACCAAGTAGCCTACAGATGAACTAAAAGATGGGTATATAGTTGTATATCTGCATCATACTGAGAAAATAGATAGATGGAATAAAGTAAAGAACATGGCATTTTATATCCACATTTATTACAATTTCCCTTTAACTGAAATATTTTGAATGATTTTAAATGTATTTATAATACACGCTTGCTACTTAAAGGATACTTTTATTCAAAATATCAACATGGAGTAGAATTGACCAATCACACGTTATACCACAGAATATTGGGAGTTGTTGAGATAATAAGTCTTTTTTTACGCTATTATAAATATTATGTTCAGTCAGGGAGTGGCCTTTTCCTCTAACTAAAACCAAATATGCCTCTTCAGGTGTCAGAAAGAATAAATCAAAGAGACTGCAAGAAGTTGCTTAACTCCTATTAGTACCTCAAATCCAAAGGAAGAGTGCTCAGTGGCCCAGGCCTTTGTCTAATTCTTGTTCTCCCACTGAGAAACCATGCAAGCAATTTTATGTTGTCCTCCAAATCTGTATTTTGGCTTAATAACAAATTTGAAGTAATTCAGCGTGTAGAAAAGCTTTCTTAAAAAAATTGATAAACCTGGGATATGGCACCCAAAGATTGTGCTGCAGATTATGAAGCTGAGCCACTTGGAGGCATGGATCATCTGCATATACAGAATCAGTTCTGCAGTGTTGTTCTAATTCTCTTTTTTGTTTATTTTTATTTTTATTTTTTTGTTGTTGGTTTGTTTTTCTCTCACTAGGCCATATTTTGGAGCCTCTTCTGCCTCTTCCTGATGTGTCAAAATCCAGACACTATGTACTAATTGCTATGATTATGATATTAAAAATCAAACTGCTGACTCCTCAGCTGCAGAGGGGTCAGCTCAGTAATCTCTAGTGAGTGAAGGAAACATAAAAGGTTTGAATATAGTGTCATATTTATTCCATAAGTGTCACAGTCTTTCCTCATAATTAAATCCATTGGGCATTCCTTTGTAAAAATTACTTACAGCTAATTTTTATTATACACTTTTGGAACAAAAAGTAACACTGGTTGATTTCCTTTGATTGATAGAGGAGGAACTTTACAAGTAAAATGTGGTGCTAATACCTCTCTTTCGCTCCTCTTCCTGATCTTTTAAATTGAATATCTTGATCCTTTTTACAACACTGTCCCACAGAGAGTTGATGTTTGTGCATAATAATGAGTTGCAAACAGTACTGTACACAGATGTCAGAATGGAAAGAAAATGGACCGTAAATATGAAGGAGAAAGCACTACCAGAAATGCAAGATAACATAGCAGGCTGTTTTACTGCTGTTTTAAACTAATATATTTAAATATAGAGACATAAGCACATATACGGATACCCTATAAATGAAATTCATACTGAAGAGAGAACTTTCAAATTCATGTTTGAAATAATTCCAAAAATGTTTGAACAGAGGAAAGAACTTTAAGTGGGATCAGAGCTAAAAGCAGCATTGTTGAGACTGATCCATACCCTGGCCTGCAGCTTTCTTCATTTGACCCACTTTCTTTTATTTAACAACTATACAGTGATTTTGTTCTTAGTTCAGTTTTCATAGCAACATTGGAGGAACTGTTTGTGAAATCAGTATGAAGTCAGTGAAATAATGAGAGCGTTCAGCATAAAAACATAACAGAGCAGAGAAGATCTAGCCTGACTTCTAGCAGTACTGTTGTCATGGACTTCAATAGGCACTGGAACCAGCATAATTTTGCTGAGAGTGTTTTCTCCAACATTTTCATTACACATATACCCACTAAAGAGAGATCATCTGCTCAGTGATTACACTTTGTCCTGTAGGATGCTGGGATTTTGTGGCAGTGCCCTTACTCTTTGATGTCAAAGTAAGTGGAGTTTTCTTGAGTGTTCATCTTGGATAGCAGAGCAGCATTTGAACAGCTACTGTGATTCCTCTGGCTGTCAGCCCTCCCAGGAGTGTGTCACGCATGTTGAAAATGGAGTCTGGCTGATAACTGTCCTAGCAACCTAATCAGTGGGTGGCAGTGTGGGAATGTTTTCCTCTGCCATGTTTCATATTCAAGCAGGGGAAAAAAAAAAATAAAAGGCAACAAAAAATGAAACAAAAAAACTGTCGTGTACTGTTTCTATTAGTTAAATGACAGGCATGGGATGGAATTGTGTAAACATTATTCTGTTTTGTTTTGTTTTGTTTTTAGTTAACCAATTATAATTGAAATATATGTATGTCTGCATATATACACATACTTCATACTGAGGAGAGTCAGAAAGGACGTTGAGAAAGGTCAGTATAATTCAATTCCAATAAGCTAATTTTAAGAAGAAAACAAGTGAGCAAATATACACATACACACACTGCTGATTTTCATCCTCTTCTGAATATGACTGTATGGTTGCATGGTATAAGCTGACCTTAATATTTCTCCTTCCACAGTAAATCCACCCTTGATAGGGCACCCACACATAGAAATATATGGAAAGAAGATTGGCTTAATCTTCCATTCTGTTTACACAAATCCACGATTATTCTGTCATCTAGGTTACCCTTGCCAATGGGTTATACAACAAGGAAAAAAAAAAGGAAAGATGTTGAGGAAGTGGGAAGGTTCTGTGAGTGTGCCACGGGTGCTATGTGGCTGGATGGGCATGTGTGCACTGGGTTTTGCATCACTGCCTTAAGGCCCAGCATGACTGCTTATCTAAACCACTTTTGGAAAATGGCGCTTGGTAGCTAATGAGATACATAGGTTTACTAGGGAGATTTTGCCAAATGAAACCAATCTCTTGTCCTCAATATCTGATAAAATGAGTTCAGTAAATGAATTCTATCTGTCAATTGTAGAATAGCATACTGTATGATGTATCACAGCTGGGTGAAAATGCTATAGTGTGGATTTGATTATATATTTCGCTATCAGACGGGAATAATAAGCTGAAGAACCTCTCAGGATTTGAAATGGGAATGCAATTATTAAAGTGAAAGGAATTTCACTTTGGTAGAATAAATGTAACTTAAATTATGATTTCATTTGCAGATAGCATCTACCATGGTGCAAAGATAACACAGTGCTCAGAAACATGCCCACTTCTTGCTTAACTTTGTTATTAATTTCCCAATGCCAGTTTCCTTTTTCATAAGGATACCTTTTTTCTCAGATTACTTTAGATTACAGCAGTGTGCTGTAGCCCTAACAACAATGAAATCAGAGAGACCTAACAAACTAAAATTGTTAAGGGCTTATTTTGTAGTTACCCTAGACTTGGGATTGAGTGCACCCTCAGCAAGTTTGACACCAAGCTGAGTGGTGCAGTTGATACGTTAGAAGGAAGGGATGCCATCCAGAGGGACCTTGATAAACTCGAAACATGGGCCCCTGTGAACCTGATGAGGTTCAACACAACAAAGTGCAAGGTCTTGCACTTGGGTCGAAGTAATCCCAGATATNACAGTGATAGGACAAGGGGGAATGGTTTTAAGCTGAAGGAGGGAAGGTTTAGATTAGACATCAGGGGGAAGTTCTTTATCGAGAGAGTGGTGAGGTGCTGGAACAGGCTGCCCAGAGAAGTTGTGGATGCCCTGCCCCTGGACGTGTTCAAGACCAGGTTGGATGGGGTCCTGCGTAACCTGATCTAGTACCAGATCTGGAGGTTGGTGGCCCTGCCTGTGGCAGGGAAGTTGGAACCTGATGATCCTTGGGCTCCCTTCTAACCCGGGCCATCCTATGATTCTATGACTTGCTGCATCTTTTTCTACTAGTTCATAACTCCTAAACAGGACAAATATTTTTTTGCCAGTGAAACTGTACTTCCTTGGAAGGAGATAATTGGATAAAAGTGGAGGGCTTTTTTTTTTTTTTTTTTAAGAAAAAAAAATTATTTAATCTGATATTTCATTCCTATTTGCAACATTCACATTAATATTTTTGGAAGTAATTCTTTTGTTTTGAGAGACTGGGGTTCCCAGCTCAGCAAAATTCAGGGGAAAAAATGACATTTTATAGTCTAGGAAAGAGAAGGCTCAGGAAGAACATGATCACAGTCTGTAAATACCATCAAGGTAACAATAAAATGGATAAAGTGAATTACACTGTGTCGGAAGATGGCACAACAATAAGTGATAGCCTGAAGCTAAGAAAGAAAAAGCTTAAGTTAGATGAGAAGAAAAAGTCCTTAATAGCCAGAACAATTGGACAGTGTGAGAAGTTACTGGGGATGACAGTCATGTCTCCAACACCATGAGGTGTCTTTGAGAAAAAAGATTACCTGATGGTTCTGATAAAGAAGTACAGCAGAAAATAGAGTGACAGACCAGCTAACCAATTCACTTTTTTGTAACTGAATTTGTGAGATTATGACTTGACTATGTATTTATGTGGATCCATATAGTTATAAGAACTGGTCATAGACATTGATTTTGAGAAAGCAATATCCTCTATTCAGCTGCTATTGATTGAAGTCAACTTTCATTTAGGACAAAGAACATGGGATAATTTATTGAATATTTTAGAGGAAAAATATATTCATGTTAAGATTTCTGGCTTGAAATTTTTGGAGGTAAGTTACCAATTTCTTTAATAAGTCAGGGACTGGGCTGCTAAGTAGGGACAAATGACAGTTGTACTGACAAAATCTGCATTCTGTTTCTGATGATGTGAGATGTTAAACTACAGATTGTAATTACTTAGAGCGAGTATGGTGCCACAGTATGGCTAGTTATGGAAAGAAACTGATTTTTTAATAAAGAAAAGTTGATGACCATTCATGATCCTGGAGATACATAAAAGACACCTGCTGCTTGTGGAGCTGGAAAGGCATAGAGTGAAACTGTGTAGAAATAGCAGCTGAAGACTTGATGGATTAGGAAAAAATACTGGAAAATCCATTTACAGATCAGCTCAAGATTTCCCCAATGTGGAGATATCTGCAGCTGTTACAATGCTATTGTTGCCAAAATTACACCTCAGCAACTTAGCTTCTTCCCGTGCAGGGTGTTTGAGGGATATAGAGCATTATTTTGTTTGGATGATAATGCACCTTATTCTGACAATGCCCAGAAAGTATGATTTTTCTTCAGGAAGTGAAAAGATACCTTTCTTTCTTTCTTTTCTTCTCCCTCTCCAACCTCCAATCTTTCTCTAGCTGCCCAGTAGAAATCTTGGAAAACAATCATTTCTATGATATCTGAGGCTAGATCATGTTAAAGCTTTAGAACAAAAATCTAATCTTGTATTTCTTTGTAGTTTACTTGAGTTAATTTATGATTTTCTTTTGGGAGTTCCAGTTGCAGAGATGTTTCAGTATGGAAAACAACAACAAAAAATAATGCAAACATCTATCTCTAGTTACATTGTTTCTACAGTCCATATGTACACTTCATACAGGATACGAGTTTTCTGTAAAAGACCTATTTTAATCTTAGTAGCGGACTGATATGACAAACTGAATTTCTGCCCTAAAGATAACTGAATGCTCCATGTGGAAGACAGCATTTCTGGAGTGTTAAGCTGTGTTTTGAGTTGGTCTGATATGTATAGATATATTACTATGATAGTTGAATTGACTGTTCTAGATGATAAAAAAAAAAAAAAGCAAGAATAATGAAAACTTATTTCTTTTTCTTTTGCAGCTCCTTTCAGAGAAAATGTACCTCGGGACTTTTAAATTGAAGATATTAGTAGGAGTATTGCATTATGATTCTTGGGATGGCTGAAGGGCTTTTTTTCCCCTAAATCAATGATCTCAGAGAGCTTTTCAAGCAATAATTAGGTGTCACAAATCCATGGAGATGTAGATAAATAGGATCTATTCACTTGCCACAGGAATGCAGCCATATTCAGACTGTCGTAGAGCAGCTAAGGACAGGCAGTAGAGTGACATGCAATTTTTCTCTAAATTAATATCAAGTAGCAGTCATCAGGGGAACCAGACAGTATGAAAACTGAAATTAGACTACTATGAAATGAATGAAGGTATCTGTGTTTGTAACGTTTAGGTAGACAGACTGTAAGCATCAGTAGCTTCCAACTAACTACAAATCAACAAATCTCTTTCCTATTCCAGTTCCCTTTTTATTGCAAGGGCTTGGTTGTTAATTTTAGCAATAAATAAAGTTCATTGAATACAAGTAGTATTTCTCCAATACTCTCCAATACTTTCTGAGGTTCTGTCATTTATGGGTGACCTTGTTCAACTTGTGGCATTTTAAAGGGTCATCATACAATCTGGTAAGCATGCAATTATCAAACATAGCAGAAGAGCTTAGATAGAGGCTGCTTAAAACTACTCCCGAGACCAACAAAAACGATTGGTGTCCTTAAAGGGAACTTTAAATGGATGAAATTAGATCTGTGCAAGATTTGGTGGACCAAGGAATGAAAACTGGAAACATTTTTTATGAAGAGAAGTTCAACAGTGGCTGGATGAAAATGTTAAACACAAACAGGCTGGAATATTGATGAATCATATGGGAAGGACAGGGGGCACCAGAGACTCTTGTGCTATCTATTTGTGCACTTGTGGATGAGAAGGCAATAGAAAATACTTTAGGGCCAGAACTTAGTCCTGTTACAGTTTTGTGTATTATAAACAAAAATCAGAAGCCAGATTCACACACTGGTGGACTTTTTGACTTGTCTCTAGCTTTGCCTGATGCTTGCAGATTCATGAGAGGAGGCTCTGGGAATGCTGGAAGATCCTGAAACAAGTATGTCTGCACATTGTGCATGTCATTGTAAATGTATTTTGTATGATTATTTCCAAGAGTATCTTTATTCAAAATAAAATAAAATAAAATAAATGAAACACTAGTACGGCTAATAAAAACTTACTAGTTGAGGGAGAGGCCATCATTTTTTTTTCTACTTTTATCTAAGTAAATGACAAACACTTTCACTATATTTACTGAATTTTCTATGTCTTCCTTGTACTGAAAGGGTTTATCTGAGAAATGCCTTCTCGATGCAGTGGTAATTTAAGGAGGAAAAAGTAAAAGAACTGAACCAAAGTAACTACTATGAAGTCAACAAATCAAAGCCTACTCTTAACTACAAAGCTAATGAGAAATTTACATAAAGTTAGCATAGGCTAACATATAGAACAGAATAGAAGTCCATTCTTTGTCTTAAAACAACCATGATGCATTTTTCTTATTAGGTACTATAGAAGACTGTGTTACTTTAAATTGATTGTTCTAGTTGAAAGCTCGGTCATGAGGAAAAAATTGTGTATGATTCCCTACATTTAAAGTTAATATGACATAAAGGTTTGTTACAACTTTGGCCTTACTACTACAAAGAAGCATGCAAGTTGCAATAGTTTCACTGTGGGATTAGCAATTTCATTTACGGATATTTTTCTTTAATAAATATTTTTTGGACTAATTGAGTCACTTACCTGACTTACCTAAAATATATGCCATATAACATGTTATACTAACCATAAATTTACTTCTTCTTGTGTCTGAGGGGGCTGCAAAATATGTGAGAAAATACTTGAATTCGGTTTTGATTTCACTTGTACACAAATCAGCTGGGCATTCTCTACTTCAGAGTGTTTGTAATTGGGCTTCTGATTACTCTGTGGTACTCAGCTAACATGGGGATTACATGTGCTACATGATGGTCTCCTTATCTGACTCAAATCTGATTTCTTCGTAATCAAAATATAAAGTGGTTTTGCATGGAGACAGAGCAAGCAGAGGAAGTAAGTCGTCTTTCACTGTCTGCTGCATAGTTTTGTTGATAGAAGAGTATCAGAAGTTAGCTCTTCATTGCTAGGGCTCTTCATTCACAGTGCTCCTAAGCTCTAATATTACATGGGAGATTAGAGTGATTTGTGGGGATCCACATCAATGTATTTTCCCCAGAAACTCACATAAATACTTCCATATAACTGGGTCTCAGTAGTTTACTGTGGGTGGTTGTGATTATTTCCATTTTGATCTTTTTTTTTTTTTTAGATTATTTTTATTTTGTTAACATTCAATATTTTGAGTGATAAGGACGGACGTATATGGTGCAAAAATCAGTCCCATACTGTTGGATGAGTAGTGCTTTATGAGTTAAAAAAGGATTGGATTACCACAATCAGAACAGAAAGTGCCTGTGTGTTTTTAGGAGTAACCTTGTCAGCAGTAGAGAAGGAGAGTAAAGGGAATAAAGGGAAGACATCCATATTTAAGAGATACTTGGGATGTCTGTAATTATATTTTGCTTTTCCTGCAGAAGTCTGGCCTCAGCACTGATAGCTGATTACCAACTTGCCTCTTGGACCATGATATTTGAGGTCTGTGAGGTGAGGGTAGCAGCTGCATTCCTACTGAGTGATGTCCAGCTTTTAAAAGCAACACTTTCTTGTCCCTATGGGCTTGAAATCTTACACCACAGCAGAAGTCAGTAGGTGAAAAACAGTACCACACTTTCCTGTACCTCCTGTATACAATCATCGGTAGCAGGCAATTTTACCATTATAAATAAGTAATGTCTTTTTTCCTCGTATATGTTTGGTATTTGAAGTGAAAAAGATCTGTCAAGGCTCTACAAGACATCTACAGATCTGTCTTCTGCTGATCACATTTTAGAGATCCAGGATGGAGTTACTCTTTTATAAGTAATCACCAGTCTTTTATTTTCTAGTTACACCTCTAATATGTATATTTTTTTACTTCATTATTTATTTACTGAAATCTAATTTATTTGAGGGATGTGCCACTGTCAAGAATAGAACAAATTGGTGGGCTGGCCCTGAGTTCCTGCTAGCCAGAGAGCACAAGATGATGCTACAGCTGGCCAGCTTGCTGATGGGTGTAATTTATCTTCTTCAGTTTAGTTTTTTGTTTTCCAGCATAGAACTCCTCTATGTGAATGTTTTTGTCTCCTTGCCAAATTTGTGCCCAGTTACAATTACTCATTTACTGACATATTAATATTTTCTCTTGGCATCAGCCTTATGTTTATTTTGTTCAGATATGCAGCATTTTATTTGTAACATCTGTGCATTTTTAATCAATTTATCTTCAGTATATAGCTCCTCTTTATGGAGGATGGGGAGAGAAAGGAGAGCTAATTGAATTAAATTATATTATACATGTATATTGTACTACGCATAATGAATAGTAGGGGTAGGCCTTTATAAGGCTTTCCTGCTTAATAAAAATACTAAACTTCCCTTCATTCCTCCTTTTTGACTGATCTTTGTCAGTTATTTTCCAGACAGTTTCAATCTCTTCAGAATGCAAAGGAAGGAACATTAGAACAATATAGTCTTGGCTGTTCATTTATAATTCTACTTCTTCCTAATTTTCTTCTTTTTGTTATTTTTTGGTGGGATTTTTTGCATGTCTTATGTGGGAAGTTACATCAAAGATACTATTATTTCATCACCTTCAAAATATAGTTGCTTGATACAGTGTGAAATAAGTCCCTAGAGCTTCTACAATTGATTTGTCCTTATTATGCTGTTTCAGTAATACAGATGAAATAAATATTATAGAAAAAAGATGCTGAATCTCAGCAGGTGGCCCTGTTATATTGTCTCTGAAGTGTGCCGGAGTAAGTATGATTCCAGGCATGGTATTGATCTTTAAGAACTATGCAGGACAAAGGCTTTTTGGCTTGAATGATTTTCTTAGATCAGGTTTTACACATTGCATGACTTCTCTGAGAGGATTCTATTTGCCTATCCACTGCAAGGATTATTCCCTTTATAGTTTTTCCATTCTTTTTACCATCTTCTTGCCCCTTCCAGCTTTCTCCTGAATGTTGAGAGCTCTAAACATCCTCTTGGCAGCACCTTGGAAAAGGAGGTGGGACATGACAATAGAAAACTTCAGAGAAGTAATGTAAAAGATAGCCAAATCAATGCCTGCATAGGATTTCGTACTGATTTAAGCAAAGATACACAAATCATAAGAAATCTATCACAGTCTTGAGTGGCAAGCAATAGTACTGCAGCTCAACAAAATATGATAGTTCTCCAGTTTCTTAAACTCCCTGAATCATTCATGCCACATCCATCTGCACAAGACAATCACATACCTGCTTTTAAGCCTGAGTTACACCTAAGTGCCACAGAGAGTCCATGAAAGCCTGTTGTGTGTAAATCTTTAAAGTGAACCCGTTCTCTGATTTAGCCTCTGTTTTCTGTAGGGAAACACACTCTACATTGAATACAGCAGGTTTATGAAAGCACCTTTAGCATCTTGGGAGAAATGTATGTCACTTCATGTATATTGTTTTTATTTACTATTCCTTGATGATCACATTTGAGGAATTCATAATATCCCGGTTGCTTAAAACCTGTGTGTGATGGCCCTGCAGTTCCCAGATTCTGGCTGGGGCACAGCACTGGAGTTGAGCTCCACCTTCATGAGGCTGCCACGTAAGGGGTCTCCTCTGTCCTGCCACACAGCCCTGCCCTGCCACTTGAAGAGCTCAGTAAAAAGGAATAAATAAGTGAAAAGGACTAAGCAAATATATCATGGGCAAATGAGGAAGGCAGACTTTTCCACGGTTATTTTCAAATTTAGAATAAAAGATTATTTAGAACCAATATGATGTACAAGGACTGCTCTGAAAGTAATGCCTCCTATTTTATTTTTTGGCCCACAATGTCAGAGGCAGATGTTGGTGGGATGGCAGTAGAGGTTGAACCTTCGCACCAATATTACATTACATTTTGTTGCCATGCAACAGATGCCAACAGCAGGGCAGTCTGGCATATGTATGCACATGTGAAGTGCATGTGAAGCAAAGCTGGGTCATTGAATTCCTCCATGCAGAAAAAATTGAACCCATTTGCATTCACTGACATTTGCTGAACATTTCTGGAGACCAAACTGTGGATGTGAGCACAGTGAGGCGGTGGTGGTGCATTTCAGCAGTGATGAGAGTGAGTCAGCTCCACTGGTGCAGATTTTGATGAGTACAGCATGCAGGCTCTTGTTCATTGCTCACAAAATGCATAGCTAATGGTGGTGATTATACTGAAAAATAGCGTTTTGCAGCTGAGAACTTGCTCTATCAAATAGTGTTATTGTGCTCTTTGTGCCTGTTGTAGTTTCCATGGAAATAAATAGAAGGCATTACTTTCAGAGCAACCTAAGACACCACACAGTATTCACTGAAGACCATTTGTGTGAAAAAAAAGGATGCATTTAATAACTTGAGAACTTGCTGTCCTCTCTGTGTCTGAAAATATTTTATATATAGTTAAAAACATGGCTTAGAAAATGCACATGACATTTTTTTAGGTATCATAGAACCATAGAATCACAGGATGGTTCAGGTTGGGAGGGACCTTAGACATATCTTATTCCAACTCCCCTGCTAAGGGCAAGGACACCTCCCACTAGACCAGATTGCCCAAAACCCCAACCAGCCTGGCCTTGGATACTTCCAGGGAGGGGGCATCCACAACTTCTCTGGGCAACCTGTTCCAGTGTCTCACCACNTTCTCATCAACAGACACCCCCAAATCCTTCTCATCAGGGCTACTCTCAAGCTATTCTCTGCCCAGCCTGTATTGGTGCTTGGGATTGCTCCGACCCAGGTGCAGGACCTTGCACTTGGCTTTGTTGAACTTCATGAGGTTGGCATGGGCCCACCTCTCAAGCCTGTCCAGGTCCCTCTGGATGGCATCCCTTCCCTCTGGCATGTCGACTGCACCACACAGCTTGGCATCATCTGCAAACTTGCTGAGGGTGCACTCGATCCCACTGTCCATGTCACTGACAAAGATGTTAAACAGCACTGGTCCCAGTACTGATCCTTGAGGAACACCACTCGTCACTGATTTCCATTCGGACATGGAGCCATTGACCACAACTCTGAGTGCAGCCATCCAGCCAGTTCCTTATCCAGTGAGTGGTTTGTCTGTCAAATCCATATTTATCCAATTTATCAACCAGGATGTCATGCAGGACAGTGTCAAATGCCTTGCAGAAGTCCAGGTAGATGACATCAGCTGCTCTACCTTTATCCACTGATGCTGTAACTCCATCATAGAAGGCCACTAGGTTTGTCAGGGACGATTTGCCCTTGGTGAAGCCATGTTGGTTAGCACCAATCACCTTGTCACCTTGTCACATTTTCCATGTGCCTTAGTCGAGCCTTCAGGAGCATCTGCTCCATGATCTTGCCAGGCACAGAAGTGAGACTGACCGGCCTGTAGTTTCCAGGATCTTCTTAAGATGCCTTAAGATGTCATCTTTCCTGATTTTTAGCCACATGAATACTAAACTACCTCATTCTTCTGACTGTATAAACAACCGTACGATTGAAGTTTTGTGGTGAGTTCATTTATTGTGATCCATTATTTGAATTACTCTTAATCCAGAGCAGCCCACTCTAGACCCAGGTGGCTCCATGGTAGTATGACTGAAGTCAAAGTGCAAGAGGGAATGCCCATGTCCTGGACATTGTAAACAGGCGGGAAGACAGCAGACAGAAACCTATCTGAAGATGAACTTCAAGTAAGGAATGATGACCAGAGTTCAGAGGGTCTGCCAAATATTTATAGACCCACACTGATGTCTTTGATGTGACTCCTACAGACTTGGTTTTCCACTGAAGTAGTGATTTGTTCTGGCATGTTTCTTAAGCAGACCTCTCTTTAGAGAGGGAAGTTGGTATCACCATTTGTCAGAGGGAGAAACTAAAGTAAGGAAAGTAAAATACAAGACTGTGATCATCAGACAGAGACAAGAGTGGAATCTAGGTTTCCTAAAGGTGATCTTTCTTGCATGATTTTATATACTCTGGGATGAAAGTTTTATTAGAACAATATGTCTTTTCTTCATTAAATTGATATTGTCCAGATGATTATGTACTTCGCTGATATTCAGCTTTCAGACCTTCATAACTTCAGGAAACAAAACCAAATATCTTTTGGAGATGAACTTGGCTGATATCTAGCAGAAATACTCCTATATAATATCCCTTTTCTTTAAACATACTTGTCTGAAAGACTTCAAGTACATAAAAGAATGTGAATATTTTTCACTCCATTTTTGATGTACACAGAAATAACTAGACCACTTTTCTGTAAGCCTTTCACAAAACTTATTATTTGGTGGAAAGAGAATATTTTTTTTTCAGTACAAATTGTGGAAAGAATAGATAGCTAGATACTAGAGAATTTCATGATGAATAATTTGCAGCTTTAGTAGTGTTTCCTAGTTTTTGCTTCCATGCAGTAGACACGGTATTTCTGGAAATGGACTTAAGTGAAGACTCAGGAAAGACTCAGGTGGGAATAACTGATCAGAATAAATGGGGACTTCTGAAGGCAGCTGTGGTCTGAAACAGAATTGACATCAGAATTTCACTACTGATTTCTCAAAATTTCTAAGTAATCTTGGGATGATGAGAGCTCCTCCAATCTTCAGAGAGCTTTTCATGAATATTGTATATGTAGTCAGGAAAGCTCTGTACAGATAGTAGTGGTGACCAGGATATACTTTGATTATTGATAATTCAAGAGAGACTGTATTAAAAATACAGTACAGGTAGTCTACTATGATCATTCTCTTCACACTTGAGTAATAGCATACCTTATTTTGCATGGATGTTGTGTGTCCAGTCTTGAGCAGACAACACCTTCAGAAAGAGCATAGGGCTTCAGATGGTGTTCTTCTTTGCATGGATTTTTTGCTATCATTGTAAAGGTGAGTGCTTCTCAGCAGTAGCAACGAGTGCGCTTTTAAACAAATCTAATACAGTTTTGGCAAGCCTTCTTTAAACCTTCTTTACTAGCATATGGGTCTACAAGTGTAATCATACTGAAGTTACAAATAGTGGGATATTTCAATTGCAGTGCTGACTGAAGACTTTACTACTTGGAATTTACAAACCTTCCTTTGAATTCCATCCTAGTTTTGTTTATAGAATCACAGAATCATAGAATGGTTCAGTTATGATTGGTTTATCTTTGAAAAAGTAATATGTCTATACATGATTTGAGGTATCAATGAGAAAAGTCTATTTCTTTTAAGTGAATCTGCTAAGTACAGCATCAGATAAAAAATAATTTAAAGTTAAGAAAAATAGAAACAAGAAAGTATGATGGTCATATGTGTTACCTGTTGTCCCTATCTGATTTGATTTTTAATATTATTACAGGGTAAATAATCAATAATTATTTCACGAAAATAAACTTTTCATACTATTTTTCAGAATGGGCAATTAATTGCTAATGATGAAGTGGCTATTAAAAAAAAAGAAAAGGACATTCCTGTTTCGTTGTTTGTTTTTGCATTTTCCTTCAAAAGGAAATGTCCCAGGTATTCCATTTCAATCTTTAAAATATTTAACCTTTATTTTGCAAGTCATTATATGAGATCAATGATTCAAAAGTACCTGAAGAACTGATTCTGCAGCCAGATCTCTCCATTTTAGGTGATCTCATATGGGGTTGATTACAAAAATGGAAATTGGTTTTATGGTGTCTATTTCAGTTATTCTTCATGCGAATAATTTTCTGTATTGCAAACCTCAAACATGTAAACGCAATGAAGTTCTTTCTATTCTTTTTATAGATATGTTGAAGAGGAGCAATGAATCCTCTTAGTTGCTTTCTCCTCAGATCTTTTATTCTGTAATATCAAGCAGAGGTAACATCAACTATGTGCACCATCATTGGCAGACCACAGGAGAAAAGCCTGGCATTCAACTTGCTTTTGCTCTAACATCCTTACAAAAAAGCAGAAATTGAGTCTAAACCCTTTAGTAATAAAATCAAATGTAAGAAGAGTCCTAAAAATGATAACATGCAGGATGTCGTCTTTATTCTTTGGCATTGACTATCTTCAACCGCTGAGAAGGCAGGAAAGCAAAATACGGAAGAATGCGTTTCTCATGTTTTTCTCTCTCTTTTTCTATTCATTCTGAAAACCTGAACTTTATGTTCAGTGCTTTTAAATTTTTATTTATTTATTTATTTTTAGAATAACCAAAACTAGGACACAAAGGGAGACAGCAAGTTGCCTTTCTGTGATTTTCTTACTGCCAGCTTATGAATTTACTTCCTTTCCTCAGGATTGTTCTAATGTTTCCCTTTTATCTTAATTCAATAACCACTGAGATTCCTGACAGAAGGTTAGAAATCAAGGTTAACAAGTAACAAATTACTCTAAAATAAAAATGTCACTAAGTCTCTGTGGAATGCAGCTCCAGACATCGGTTATTCAGGATCAATTTTCCATTAAATTCTACAAATGCTTTTAAGCCTTACTTTTGCATCTATGAAGGATCTGGTTTATTATCAGTTGCCAGAAGATGGAGCTCTTTTAATAAACCATGACGCTGGCATTTGGGGGAAAAAAATAAATAGAAAAGCTTTAGAAAAACATTAGGAATTATTTCTTTTTTCTTTCATTTTTTAACTAAAACTTAGTACATATATTTTAAAGCAAGTAAAGATTATGGTCTACTGCTGTAAATCTGGAAAACAACTTAGTATGTTAGCTATACTTTCAGATTTTGTTAGTTTTCATCTTACATTTTGAACTCACTTCTCCCTCCATCTTTTAAATTTTCCTGACATTCCTGAATAGGCCAGAACTTTCCCTTTAGTGTAAGATATGCGGAGTTGCAAAAGTTCAAAGTGAAAAATTGACTCCAAATCCCTTTTCTATGCTCAGGGTTTCAGTAGCGTAGCTGGACTCTGTGGAGCTGCATGGCTGTCAGACTGAACTTATTTCACTGACTCCTCTCACAACTGCAAAGCAGTTCAGTGTGTATTCTTCAGTGTGCCTGACATAAGCCACCTAAGATGGTAGAAACTGAGATAAATCAGCATGTGAAGGTATTCACTTCTCTCCCCTGCTGTATTGGACATGGAGGAAGGGCAGATAATGAGGTGAGATTGGGCATCTGACTTTAAGACAACTAAGGTTAGGTAGAATGAATCCAGAAATCTTATTAAGAAAGTTAGGTAGAATGAATCCAGAAATCTTATTATTTTTTGTGAAAATAATAATAATAATAATAAAAATGAATCTCTATGCACAACATTGATTCATTCTTCTTTAGTGAACACAACAGAATACAAGAGCAAAATTCAAATTTTAGGGAGACAGCTGTGAAACTTGGAAAGTGAAAAAAAAATATTATGTCCAATACCATGTCTCTGTTTTTCACTTAAAATTGAAATAACCTTTCCAAGAGTGTCAAGCCTAGATGGAGAAATTATAGAATACAGATTATGTTACTTTGTATCATTCATCATACAATGTTATTGAGAGTGAATGAATAATTCACTGAAGAGTTCACACATTGATAAAGTGCTTGCAGAAAGTTAGACCTCCACATGTTGTTTGATATTGCAAGACTGTCTTTTTCTTCTATTTTAGGAAAACTGATTTTATTTGTATGAAAATTAATCTGCTTGTGTGATCATCCTGTCAATAGCTTTCAGTGAGTTTGTCCATCAATGTGGATTGCATTGAAAGTCACTTCAGGCCTGAATTTCCAAACTGAGATTGAATGTGTGTGACAGTTTGTGTGTGTGAGTGCAAGTGTGACTTTTTAACTGTATTCTGATGCATACAAATGTTTATTTTTTATGAAAAATAATAAAATAAATACTTTTATGTTCTAGCCTGGCAGCAGTCACGGTACAGCATTTATACTCCGTGGATTATTCCCTTTGCAAAGCCTTTAGCATGGTAGACAAACCAGTTTTGTCCTATAACCTCTCCTCCTTGTATCATGTTTCTGCGGATGTACTTAAATGCGTTTTGCAGTTCTGCCACACATTTGGGGAAAAGGCTGGTGACTCACGTATGCTAATTTGGCTCCTTTGCTACCTTTCAAATCATTGTAAAGAGAAAAGTATCTCCTAATGTTTGAAGCCGGGCGTTTTCGGGGAGGAAGTTAGAGCACTGAATGAAGAGCTTAACTACTGCTTGCTCTGTATTGATTTTAGGGGAGATTATGCATCTCAATTTAACCCAAAACTTCTTCCAAGCGCACCCTTTACCTTACATTGTGTATCTGCACTGTGATCGTGGTCTTCAGCTCTACTTTGATTGTCACTGTTTTCTGATATCATGACATGAAATGAAATTTTGAAATGAATTTAAAGATGAATTGTAAAAAGGCACAATTATTTTTACAGTCAGTTTCTGAAACCTCTATTAGCTTTGAATCTTTTCCATAGGTTTCTCTGGGTAGTAGTGAAAGGATCACATCCGCCACACAGGAGAACACTTACTTGACAGTAAATGTGCCTAATGGACACGTGCCAGTGGATTCAGCAGGAATGCAGGTGCTGTCCATCCATAAATGATGGTGCATAATGATGACAGAGAGAGCGTGTGTATTATTATTTGAGGCTTTTATTACTTATGGCTTTCATTTTTGTGCTGACACATCCTCTTGCGTTTTCTTAAGTAATGTTATATCAACTCCTTGCAATTGCACAACCATATAATTTATTCTGCTGGATAGTTAAGTTTTCCTGTAATTTTCTGAAGAGCCTTCTTAGAAAAGGCTAAAGTTACAATTTCTTGAATTTTAAGCCCTTTGCTTAAAATGCAAGCACAGTGTAGCACCATTCTTTCTTACTGATTTTCTTTCCATTGCTCAAACTGGAGATATCTTGCAGGTTGATTGATAGGTAGAAGGATTTTTGGCAGATGTTGCCAGTATTGAGCCTTGTAATTAAAAGTTTTATATTATTGTTGTCATGAATCTCTCACACTTCATGGATGCTGCCGTTATCTCTCATAAAAAAAAAACCCACACATGCACTTATTGTATCTCCTAGATTTCACCAGTTTATTTACTTCGTTTATTTGAAAAAGTGTTACAAAATCAAACCCTTGCCAAATCCAGAAAGAATGTAAGAGCAATTTTGGGTATTGAACATACCAAGGAGTACTATTGGCGGAAATAAATGCTTTTTCATCAATTTAATCTTATTTATGAACTATTTTTTCTTTCTGGTTGGTTATGTGAAAGACCACGTGATAAGAGAAATAAAGCCAATGTGCTATAAAATAAACAAATTCAAGCAGCAGAGCTAGGAGGAGAATGGAGAAACAACACGTGGTTTTTCTAAGACCTTCTTTTCCTTTGCAGGTTGTACAGCTGTGACTGTAGTGGGAAAAGTTGTGTAACCCATTTGCTAAGCATCCAGTTACATTGCTGTAAAAGGCAGAAAAAGGAGTGCTTTTTTAGCCATTCTTACAATATAGCTGTTCACAAAACAAGAGTTCTGCCATTTTAGTAGTTTATTTATTTCCATTTTTAAATAAATTTATACCCTCAACCAAAATACTTACAATAGTAGCAAATTCACAGATTAATTAGTACTAGTACTCTTCCATTACAACATTTTTTAGTGTCACTGTTAAAATCATCAGTTGAATTTTTCAGGAGAATTTTTAAGCTGGTGGTGACCTTTAAGGTTTTGTTGAAAATATAAATAAATAAAACAAAATCCACATTATTGTTGCAGAGCAGGGTATATCTTCTGACAGAGTTAAATAGTTATAGAATAAATATTTCTTCTGATATTAAGCAAGGAAATTTCCTAGAACATAGAGTACTAATTTTTCTCAAGTATTTACCTCTGGCATACTCTGAAAGATAGCTCTTTCTTGTCTGACCTCCCATTAGTCTTTGGAGAAAGGCTGCAGACCAGGGAAATTTGTGAAATTGATGGTTATTGAGACAAAAACTAGTGGCTAAATAAGAACCTAGCTATGTGGGTAGACAGAGGATAGTCAAGATAAAAATGATAGCTAATATCATAGAATCATAGAATCATAGAATGGTTCAGGTTGGAAGGGACCTTAGAGATCATCTTGTTCCAACCCCTCTGCCATGGGCAAGGACACCTCCCACTAGACCAGGTTGCCCAAAACCCCATCCAGCCTGGCCTTGGATACTTCCAGGGAGGGGGCATCCACAACTTCTCTGGGCNCTCTTGATGCAGCCCAGGATCTGATTGGCCTTCTGGGCTGCAAGCGCACACTGCTGGCTCATGTAGAGTTTCTCATCAACAGACACCCCCAAATCCTTCTCCTCAGGGATACTCTCAAGACATTCTTGCTTAATACAATATTAATACAATATTCTTGCTTAATACAGTGTAGACAACAATAAAATGATTGTAGTAAGATAGCACCCCTTTTGGAAACATATTGTACATTAAGTCATTGATTGCAGATCCTTTCATTAAAGTTCAAGGCATTTTTAGTGAATGCATCCGCTGTTAACACAGGGAAGAAATATGCACTATGTTGCTTCAGGACACGAGGTTTCCTACAAAAGGCAATAGCTAGTCTGCCATAAGCCTAGAATGGTAATCTAAAACCATTCTGGTCCTGATACTTTGGAATTAGCTTACATTTTTGTTACAGGACTGTGAGAACATTCTAGATGGTGGCTTTTCAGAATTTGATAACTGCAATTTTACATCCTCTAATTTATTAGCTTAAGCATGCAATATAGTTATTTTATTTTTTCCTAAAAAATAACTCACAAGAGATTTCAGGAGTCAGAACAGGATTGATTTTCAAGGTTCATTTGTCACTGTGAACAGAGATTAGAGCTCAGAGAAGAGTGATTCACAATGTCTGTGCTCACTGCAGCATGACTGACAGTTTGCAAGCAAAGAAAGACGTACTTCTCTTTTCCTTTGGGAAGTCAGCAAAGAAAAGGACATTTTACCCAGCTAGACCAGAATGGTATTTTGAAAAGAGCTGCATTCATTTTTCGGGTATCATGGACACTACTACCATATAATCTATACATCCAAAACAACACTGTCCCCAAAGTTAAAGAATTTTGTGCTGATGGCTGTTTTGAGCACATTCTTCTCCCCTCAATTTGGACCTGATATAGAACCTACTTTGGGCAATGTAAAAACTCTTGCTGGCCTTGGTGGAATTTGGATATGCTTAAAATCTGCCTTGCTAGGCTTTTGCAACAAAGTGGCTTACTGTGTTCGTAGTGACAGGTACCTAGATGGGTATTGACACTTCTTTTTTAACCTCCTCTTTTCAAAGAAGTTCTCTTTGAATTGCTCAATTTCCAATAATCTTTCTCTAACTTATATTGTGAGATATCTTTAAATTTAGTTGCTTAACTTTGAGAAGAAAGCCACAGCAATCTTTTCTACAATTGCTAAAAAATATTCTAGTTGTTTTCAACAGAAGACTAAGTCCATTGTCCTCCTGCAGAAAGGGCTATATGAAGGAAATATGTTTTATTTCCTTTATCTTGTTTTTCCCCATTATTGGATGATTATAGACAAACAGAAATTGTATTATTTTTCCAACTTTTATGATCCAAACTACAGAAAAATATAACTTATCTACGTCTAGGACTGTGGTGTTATTCATTACTGTGACATTAACACAAAACATCACTGTATCACCATGGGCTTGGGCTGGTAACCATGAGATCATATGTAGGTCCAATTAGCTCTTTCTTCCCTACTACACTCTTTTTTTTTTTTTTTTTCAGTTTCACATTATTGAAACCTCAGCTAATGCAGATCCTTAGAGCTGCCATAGAGAAGCTAGATACTCCAAAAATTCAAACAATTCAGAAGATAACCCTAATTTTGTAGCGTAATTCTGTATTGATTAATTGGATCGATTTTTCTAAGTCTGATCTTAGACCATGGAAAATCTTTCTATAGTGGAAGATGTGCAGGGGCTAATACTGCAGCACTGGCACTAGCCTGCTTGATAGCTGCACACAGAATAGAGGATATTCCTTCTCTTTGGAGAAAACATAGTGAAGGGGAGACAGAATTTTTTTGAAAGCCTCCATCTTCATAGAGCAGCAAGAAACTGAAGCAAGTGGTGCTCAGTTACTGTGGCTGATGCAGAATTTTTAGAACACAAGGACATATATAATTTAGCAGTGACAGCGGTAAAGACAGGAGAAAGAAATTTACTTCAAAGAAGGGAGGAACACATGGAAGAATGTGTTTTAGAAGCAAACCAGGGAGTTCTTTCTGGCAATGGTGCCTCACAGGGTTTAAATGCAGAAAGCTGGACTCTTCTATTGATTGCTGACTGATCTGTATTTTTCTTCTTGTCAAAGTTAGCATATGCTCAGCTTTTACATCTAAGATCACCTTTAACTTTAAACAAGCAAAAGGCTGGATGATTCCTCGCAAAGAATTTTCTTTTCAAGAGAAATAAAAACACAACATTCACACAGAACAAAACCTTGATGCGTGAATGCCTTTTCTTGTCTCTAAAGTTGTAGAACAGGCAATTTAACTATACAGAATCTCCTTTTATCCACATGGTAGCCACTTCCCTCTAAACACCTGCCTCCTCAAAAGTAAGAAGGTCTGAACAGGCTCCAGCATAACTTCCCTGTAGCTGCTTTGAGCTGTGGTTCTGAGGAAGCAGAATGATCTTGAGTGCAAAGGATATCACAGCCATGGGAGGAGGTGTAAGAATCAGCCAACAGTCACAAATGAACAAATCCAGACATTGAGCACAAGCAGAAATCACCACTGAAAATGCAAAGGGCCCAAATTTACTTTTTTCCCCAGTTATTTTAAACATTTACCTTGAAAGACCCCTGCCAACCTTACTAAACATAGTAATAATGAACTAATTTTTGTCCTAAGAAGGCTTTAATAACTTTGTATTCCAATTAGCACTGGCATTGTCTATTAAAAACAGAATCAACTGCAACTACATTTCTAATACTCTAATGCATTTAATATATAAAATTTTGTGGTAAACAGTTCTGTAGTAAAATGCGGTTATTATGTAGTAGCTGTTAAAAGTCAATGTGCATGAGGCTATAACTTATAAAGGTATGAAAGAACAATTATTTTGCCTTTCTAAATATAGGGAATTATTGCTGTACTTTATATGCTGACCCATAAAACCTCTGTGTATTAATTGTACAAATATGAGCTTTGAAAATGTATGTTGTTGATAGTACCTACAGTTCCAGAAGAAAAGTCTTAAGCCGTCCTGGATGATTTTGTATAAATTTAAAATAGTTTTACTAGCTTATTACAAATTATTTTGGTAATTAAATATGATCTATTATATAAGGCAACATTTTAAAGAATTCCAGACTATCGAAGGAAATTTTCTGTGAAATTAATTATGAAGTAAACATAAATTACAAACTTTTATTTTTTTATTAGCTATAAGAATATATTCAGCCCCAAAACTAGATTTGTTAACACTTTGAAATATACCATTTCAATACACAGAATTTGAATTTTCTTGTTTTTCTCATAAAGTTCCCAGCTTTTGACCGGTGTCTATTCAGAAAAATGAACTAGAAATTGATAATAGGACTTTCAACATTATTCATTTATCTATTTTAATTACTAAAGTCAGAGAATGTTTTGTCATGGCCTAGCCGGGGCAGTTAGTCAACACAGCTAAGTACAGTGTATTCAAACATGGAAAGTTACTATTCATTTTAGTATGAAAGTAATAGCAGAATGATAAAAATAGCTGTGTATTTGGAAAAATATATATAATCTTTCTTAGGGAATTGCCTCAGCCTTTTTTTTACCTAAAAGCAGCAGCTACAGCAATTTATAAATCCTTCTTGGAGCCTCAGAACTAAAAGGTAAATATTTGAGTGATCACCTCTCTGTGTATATTATTATTAGTATTTATATTATTCTATCCAGTATGTGAGGGCAATGGCTACAAGTAATAGGTTAAAAATGTCCTTAGAATACCAAGTACACAATCTATAAATCATTACGAAATGTGTTGGGTTTCCACCTTACATGGCGTGGGTAACTGCCGGTTTCAGCTGCATGGTAACAGAATATCTAGCTCTTTAATTCTTGCTCTGTTATTATTCTTTTACTCATTCTGCCTCCTCTCTTATAGTCTCAGAAGAATCATGTTTTCTTTTGTTTAGCTAAGCATGAAGTAACAGTATGGATAGATTTATACTGATGGGAAGAAAATTTCAAAAAATCTGGGAACTGGCTCTGTAGTCACCAAAATCCTGAAGAGTTTTATCATCAACTTCTGGAAGTGTGGATTTAGACCAAAAATGAATACTTTCCAAAATCTCCCCCAATAGCTCTTTCTTCCTCTTTTGCCTGCCATACATCTGCCTTCCATCCTACATTCAAGCTCTCTCAATAAATTTGCTTTGAGAGCTTCTCAGAGCATACATGCCTTTAACTGAAATTTTCAGAATGCAAGGAATGTGTGCTGGCTTAGTGCATTTATTTATACACAAAAAAGGCGATATGATTAAGTTTTACCAAAACTGTATTACAATAGCACCTCTCAGAACATCAAAGTGGCGTGGTGTCAGATATTTTAGATACAGAATTCTAAATGTTGTTATCTCAATCTCTAGATTCTCATTACATCCAATAAATACATCCAACACTACAGAAAGATTTTTCTACAATGATATTGAATTTATATTTAGATGCTTTTTTCAAATGTGATTTTTTTAAAACTAACTCATTTATTGTTTGATTTGTTTTGACTTAAATATTCTGTTGATTTAAAAATTCTGCAACTGTATTAGACTGTTTCTAGTAGATAGTATTCTAAAAAGAAGTGGATATTTAACTGTTCTATTTATTTTCATGTACTGAACACAAAGAAATAACTCATTGGAATTAAATGGTGGATAAATACATCAAGCAAGATGTGATCCATGCAGGTGACTTGGAGATTTCATTTTGTTCATATATATATATGCATACATACGCATGCCTGCTTTCTGTTTATTAACTTTTACTCTCTCTGTTGCCTCTGTCATTCCCTGGGATTTCATGTAGGGAAGCTGTATCTAGACACTTTCCCACCTGCTCAGGAAACTGCTGAGGAAGTTTTACATCATCTTCTGCATGGCACAATCATAGCAGCTAACGTTGCCAAAGTCTGCATCTGGAAGGTTAGTGAGAGACACGCCGCAGGATCAGAGATCTATGTAGGAAAGATAATGGGCAGGAATCAGATGCTTGAATGCAGTATCTAGAGACATTTTAGATGGCCCAAAGTATCTTGCCTGGATTCCACACAGCTCACTGCAGGGATTTAAGTTTCGCAGGAGCTATACTGTATTTCCCAGCCCTATGGAGATTCTCTTGGGCATTTGAAGTGTCCCTAGACTTCGATGTTTAGACAAGAGAAATCCACACTGTTCTGTAGTGTTTTAAAGAGAGTAGGGAGAGGAATAGTGCACACACAAAATAGGATATAAGAACTCCAAAGGCATCTAACAGCCATACTGAAGAGGAATTATAGAAAACACCATTTTTTTTTTCCCAGAGTATTTCATTCCTTATTTGTTCTTGAAGAAAATTAGTGAGTGAGTTTTTTCAAGGTGACTTTGCAATCCAAATTAATTCAAAACCTGTCAGAAACTGTTGCGTAAAATAACTGACTCTAGAGGTTTTCCACTCTATTTTAGAAAGAAGTAAATAAGAAAATACATAATATAAAAGTAGCCCCACTTGTGTTTTAAGCTCACAGTTCAGACGATTTTTGCCTATTAAAAAGTATGTGTTGATTAACAATGGCCTATTTCTTTTGATATTTTCTATGCAAATAATGTCACAATTATTATGGATTAAAATAGCGTAATAAAAATGGCTAATTGAGGCTCCTGATCATTAAAAGTATTTGAGCTTTGATGCTTTAAGCACCATTGGACTTAGATTCTGTACCTGTAGCGTACCCAGAAGGCTCATCAAGAAATCTTATTCTATTGTTTGTTTTTTTTAAATTTACCTTTATGCTGTGCCAGCTCCCAAGACATTACCCAAATAGCTCATTCAGAGATGGTTTTTTTCACCCTTTTTGATTGAAATTCCAAGTACAGTCTTGTTTTTATTCCTCCTTTCCAGCCTCACAGTGAACTGTGTTTCTCCAGCCCAAACAGCTACAGAAACCTGGTATGGTAAGGGAAGATAGTTGCTTTTCAGAAATAGATGTTCTACTGCTACAACATATTCTTTTCTGGTGGTTGATGTGCCTGGGCAGTGAACAGCTGTATCAGGCATTCTGGGTGATTGATAGGTCCTTTTATCTCAGCTAGAGGAAATGGTACTATTTGTTAAAGAGCTCTGTCTGTGTTTGTGCACTGAACTTTTTCCGGGACTGCTGTGACCTGAACATTTCTGTGGAGTAGGAGTTGTTGGAAGCTGCAGTTTTAGTTAACATCAATTAAACAGCAAAGAGTTGGAGAGTATATTTGTCAATTTCAGTCCTAAAACTGAAATACGTCAAACAGGAAAAGTTTTAAGCAAAGTGTAAATTCTAGTTTTTCATTCTACTTCAGCAGAAATTACCAGCATAAGTTCTTTCGATTTCAAATAGAAGCAAAACCATCATTACATTAATTTTTCCTTTGTATCTTGAAACTAAATCCAGTAATTAATTCTTTAGGACAAAACCCTGCTTGAAATGACACATTGGTTCCATTGCTGAGGTACCTTTCCAGCTTGCAGGGCTACCAGTAAATTTCCATAGTGACATCTCAGAAAACTGCATATTCTGTGTAGAAAAGAGTTGATGCAGTTGGAGAAGTTGGAAGTCAGTATGTTTAAGTAGAAGGGGCTTCAGAAAGCACTCTGAAAATCCTGCTAATTTTTTTCCCTGTGAAGTATATCTGCTTTTGTCACTATAGTCGCTTACTTACAGAATCCTTCAGAAAATCATAGGAAGCTGCTTTGGGGAAAAAGACTTATCCCTATCCCCTCCCTTCCACATCTTTTTATGAGCCAATTTGTAAGATTTATAATGAGGGAACAAATTGGTCCTTTAAATGTTCAGGGGATATTGGGCCCCCAACACTGGGTTGACAGACATTTATAAGTTATTTTTTTTGGAAGGAAAGCAGTTTCTTGAGGGAAATTAACTTGTTTGTTTGAGAAAAAATTCTCAAAATTCAATCTGGAGTCGTTGAGTGCAGGGAGGAGGGTGTCAGAAAAAAACACTAGTTTTGATACAGAAATATATAGGAGACTCAGTTTTATCTTCTTGTTCTAAACTGAGCATCACCGCTTCCCTAAGAGAAGAAATCCACTAATTGAAAACCACCAACAGGAGTTCAGGACACTTTTTTACCAAGCCAGAGAAGGAATTGATTATGAAGCAGGCATCAGGATCAGTTTCTAAACAAAGCATTAAAACAGCCAGGTAGGGAAATCTCCAGTTAACAAGCTGACATACAGCACCTTGTCTCTATTCGATCACAGATAATCTTAAAAAAAAATTTGAAAATAAGCTGATGGGCTATCAAACAAAAGTATGTCTTTGGGAGCTGTTGCCTCACTTGAGGAGGTGTCAGGCCTCAGTCCCTGTGGTCTGTATCTCTGGGTGCTTTTCGTACATGTCAAATAACATCATAAATAGTTTGTTTCCTGGAATCAGGAGAGCTTTGTTTTTCAACTACACTTAGAAAAAGTGACTGTAGAATTGCATGAGAAGAATCCACAGAATAATCTATTTTTTTTAAAGTAGAATCTAGAAAGTTAAGCTTTCATGCCATAAATTTGCAAGGAATAGGAATGTAGTTTGCAGAAATCCTTCCAGGAGGATGCCATATTACAAAGTATTTCACTTGACTCAGTATGTCAATGAAGACTGCGTAAACATAAAGCAGGCCTAGAGGACCTCAGAAGTTTCCCTCCCATTTCATTTAGCCTGGATAAATAAAAATTAGGCGCTGATATATATGCACATATAAGTACATACAGAAATATATACACATGCATATATATATATGCCTGTGAACATGTGTATGTGTTTGAATTCCTAGTGTATATCTTGTCCAAGCTGACTGGAAGAAACAAAGATTCCTGCTTCTTCTGTGTATTTTCTTGGGATTTCTTCAGGTCTCCTCTGAAGGATCTTCAAGTTTGTTCTCGAGAGACTGTGACAAGATACATTTTGTATGGCACATTTTATATGGCACATTAGTCTACAATGTAGACTGCTATATTAGAACGTCTGGATATCTTGAATTACAGGAAAAAGAAGAAAAATGGTAGTCATCATATGATCAATGGATAACTTGCTATTTTCTTTATTAAAGAACTAGATAGAAAAAGAACAGCTTTTAGATGGATTCAGCAATTTGAATTCGAATTTCAGTCTGTAAGTGAGCCACATAGAAGTTATCTTTAAGTGACAACCCTTATTTTCTATGAAAAAAACCCACTAGGAAGACATCACTTTTTTCATTTAATAAATTGCTATGCAACTAATCAAACTAGCCTCCCAACACACAAACTAATAAAAACAAACTACACTGGTAGAATTTTCTGCACAGCAGAAGTCTGGCAATATCATTTTTGTGTACACAAGAGTAAAGTGTTGATGTGCTTTGTTATGAGACGAAGGTTTCTGAAATAAAGTAAGCACGAGTAATGACATTCTTCTTTCCAGCTACCACATTTATGAGATTAGATCATGAAAAGTAAGTTTGCATAATTCCTCCTCCTCTCTCTGGAAAGGCTACGCACATAAAATTGTTTGCTTACGTTTTGGTTCATCAGTTTTCTACAGAAAGCTTGAACTTTTCTTTCTTTTGCCCTTGGAGAATATTCATTGCCATCCTCTACAGACAATTACTGATGTGCAATTTTAAAATATTTTTAGATATTTGAGGGCTGCTCTGAAAGTAATGCATCCTATTTTATTATTTTGGCCCATGATGGCACAGATGGATGTTGGTAGTATGGCAGTAGAAGTTGAACCTTCCCACCAATATTCTGTTACATTTTGTTTCTGTGTGACAGATGGCAGCAGAGGGTCTGACGAAATTGTGTCTGACATGGAAGTACATATGAAGCAAAGGTGTGGAATTGAATTCCTCCATGTGGAAAAAATTTCATCCACTGACATTCATCGACACTTAATGAACGTTTATGGAGACCAAACAGTAGATATGAGCACAGTGAGGCAGTGAGTAATGCATTTCAGCAGTGGCAACAGTGACAGCAAGTCACCCTGGTGTTGTGGTTTGAGCCAGCAGGCCTTAAAACACTATGCAGCCTTTCACTCATCTCCTTGCCCTCAGCTGGGATGGGGGAGAGAATTGAGAAAAAAGGTAGAACTCATGAGTTGAAATAAAAATATTTACTAACAGAAAAGGAAAATAGAATAAAATAACAGTAATGATAATTATATACAAAAAAAGTGGTGTACAAAGCAGTTGCTCACCACCCACAACTGATGCCCAGCCAGCCCCTGAGCAATGGTACCTCCCAGGCTAACTCCCCTTCCTTATATTACATGATGTCATATGATATGCAATATCCCTTTGGTCAGTTTGGGTCAGCTGCCCTGGTCCTGACCCCTCCCAGCTCCCTGTGCCCCCCCAACCCCTTCACTGGCAGAGAGACACAAAGAGCTGAGAAACTGAAAATGTTCTTGGCTCTTTTCAACACTGCCAGGTGTTATCAGCTTTGTTTTTCTTCTAGAACTAAAACATATCTTCATACCAGATGCTATGAGAGAAAGTTTCAGAGAGAAACTGATACCTGGGCAGCCTGATCTAATGTCTAATCTAGTTGCTGGCAACTGCACAGCAGAGAGGCTGGAACTAGATGATCTTTGAGGTCCCTTCCACTCCCAACCATTCTACGATTCTATGACATCCACTGGTACAGATTTTTATGTGCATGCCATGCAGGCTCTTGTTCATTGCTGGCAAAAATGCATAGCTAGTGGTGATTACTATGTTGAAAAACAGTGTTTTGTAGATGAGAATTTGCTCTATCAAATAGTGTTATTGTGCTCTTTCTACCTGTTGTAGTTTTCATGGAAATATATAGAAGGTATTACTTTCAGAGCAGCCTACATAGAATCAAGAATTACAAGAATTACATTTTTATATCACTACCTGTAAACCTGAGCAGCACTCCATCCTTGTTCTTTGTTCTCCATAACTATTTTGCTCGGTGCTTAGGTTAGTTCCAAGCATTTTTGGTTTATTCTGGGTACAGTGAAGACTTGATTATAAGTCTTAATGCTCTAGTAACATAAGGACTGTTAATACTTCTACTTTTGTTTTCCAATATGCTTTATAACATTATTGGTTTTGGCAGCCACAGTGATATCTGAGCACATATTGTCAGAAGAGTCCTTCTGAAACAAAGCTATTTCTGGAACAGTAACCAAAGACTGTATTACTACTGGTATGAGAGAGAAAAATAACCTGCTAGGTCATTTTCTTAGATAATTACTCTTTGTTTGCAAGGATTCAGATTTTCAAGTTCTTGAATGTGAAGGTGAAATTTATTAGCTGAATGGGAAGAAATGACTAATATTACAAACATTGCATACAATAATAATAGAAGCAAATCCTAGTCTTAGAAGTATGCCAAAACCTATTTCTCCTTGAATTATATATTCTGCATAAAAGTCAGCTGTGCAACCTGTCAAAACAAGTTCCATCTCCCTGACACTTTAAAAATTGCATTTTGGGTAGGATCATGGTTCTTCTTCACTCATCTACTTCAGGCAACAAATATTTGAATCATCAGACCTGACTGTGAAGTGGAGCTGTGCAGGGTAAACTCCATTAACTGACAGTCATGTGCCATGCAGCTCCATGTCATCCATGTCACTGATTCTATTTAAATAACCAAATTCAAGCTCATTCTTCACCTAGACTCTAAAGCTTAATGTAACCCAGTTTTACTATGATGAGCAGAACTTCTTCCATGTAATTCTTATAGAAATCATTCGTGTCTTCTGACCTTCAGCATGAGGAATCCAAGGCAAGGCCTTGGTCAGTACCTTGCTACTTCAGAAGGATCTGCTGGCCATGACACAGGATTCTGTGTTCTCTCTATGTCAAACTCAATACCATCTTCTTATCAGAAACTGCTATCTGAAAAGCCAGGGCAACACTTCTTTCCTTATTTTCTGAGTATCTTCTGTCCTTCAGGGCAGGAACACACCATTCATACAACATTAATAAGTAATATTAAAGTTTGTGCAAAGAATGGCTATATGGTAGGAACAGGAGGTTCTGGAAATCACAGAACCATAGAGTAATCTCAGTTGGAAGGGATCCACAAGGATCATTGTGTCCTGGCTTCACACAGGACCACCTAAAAATGTCTGAGAGTGTTGTCCAAATGCTTCTTGAACTCCAGCAGGGTTGGTGCTGTGACCACTGCCCTGGGGAGCCTGTTCCAGTGCTCGACCACCCTCTCAGTGAAGAATATTTACCTAATACACAACCTGACCCTCCCCTGACACAGCTCCATGTCATTCCCTCAGGTCCTGTCATGCCACCAGAAAGAAGAGATCAGCGCCCACCCCTCCGCTCCCCTTGAGCTGTAGGCTGCTATGAGGCTTCCCCTCAGTCTCCTTGTCTGAACAAACCAAAGGACCTCATCTGCTCCTTTTACGTCTTCTCCTCTAGACCCTTTACCATCTTCATAGCTTCCTTTGGATGCTCTCTAAAAATTTTATGTCCTTCCTATATTGTGGTGCTCAAAACTGCACACAGTACTTGAGTTGAGGCCACACTCTCCTCTTTTAGTTTGAAACCATTTCTCCTTGTCCTGTCACCACAGACTCTGCTAAAAAGTCTGTCCCTTCTTTCATATAGCTCCCCTTTAGATATTGAAAGGCAGCTATCAGCTCTCCCCAGAGCCTTTTCTTCTCCAGGCTGAACAGCCCCAGCTCTCTCAGCCTGTCATCTTAGGGTCAATGTTCCATCCCTTGTATCATTTTTGTGGCCCTCCTCTGGACACGCTCCAACAGGCCCATGTCTCTCCTGTGCTGAGGACTACACATCTGGATGCAGTGCTCCAGGCGAGATCTCACCAGCGCAGAGTAAAGGCACAGGATCACCTCCCTTGCCCTGCTGGCCACGCTGCTTTTGATACAGTCCAGGACACAGTTGGCTTTCTGGGCTGTGAGGGCACATTGCTGGCTCATGTCTAGCTAGCCATCCACCAGTACTCTCAAGTCCTCTTCAGCAGGGCTGTGCTTTATCCTTTCATCCTCATCTTGTTATGGAAGTGGGGGTTGCCACAACCCAGGTGCAAGAGCTTGCACTTGGCTTTTTTGAATCTCATGAGGTTCTCCTGGACCTGCTGCTTAAGCCTGTCTAGGTTTCTCTGGATGACATCCCATCCCTCAACCACTTCATTTGGTTGTTGATTGCCCAGCCCTCCAGTTTCTCATGATCTCTCTGAGATTAAGTCGATGAATTCACATTTTATTGTTCTTGCCGGAAACTTTCTTTCCCCTGCTCACTGCTTGTTTTTCCTCATCTTTTAAAGGACTTTTACAGTGAGTTATTTGTTTTAATACTTCTGGAAAGTAGACACAAAAAGGTCATTCGACGTGCAAATTGAATTTTTAAGAGTATTTTTAAAAATTCTACAAGTTGTTTAGCAAGTTGCAGTGAAGGAAAATTTTGAACTATAATATTTGTGTCAATATACCAAGTGTAGAATGACAGTTCTGACACCATTAAAATCACATAGCAGGTCCTGGAAAGTGTTTTGGCAGAGATATGCCACTGACATGCTGCAAAACAGGCAGGAGGCTGATTTAGCTGGGCACCTGAGGATGCTCAACAAGAGAAGGGAAGCCCATGGAGATAGCATAGCTGCAATCACTGTTCTGAATGCAATGTTCAGAATATGTTCAGGGGAAAGATAAAATACTGGCTTGCTCAGCCAGTCCCTGTTGCCATGACAACTCTGGAGAGTGGCAATTTAGATCAGCCTTAAGGCTACTCTATCAGCTCTAGTGGATGAAAGGATGGAAGACCACTTACAGCTGCTGAAGAAACCAGTACTAATAATGTGATGACTGCATGTATGTATGAATCTGTTGTATGAGCTAAATAAAATATTGATGTTACCGTCATTTGTCTTCACAAAGATGACAGCAATTGTCAGTGCAAAAGTAGAGCCAGAAAGTATAAGGGCGTTCAGATTATTTCACTGAACCAGACCTGTAGCATTCTGCCATTCTATCCACTAGCCTTCTAGCATTCTATCCACTGTCCTATTCCTTATTCCAGGCCTTGTCAGATGTTGCTGCACACCATGGCAGCAGCACCAGCAGGCTGCTTTTGCCTCAGCTTTGCTACCTGCTACAACTGCTGGGGTGTGCTGTATACTTTGCGGAAGGCTCGGAGACTTACAAGTGTGGAGAATTCAGTTTTCTTTTTTTGTTGTTCTTCATGTAGGATGTGGATACAGCTTGTGCTGTAGAACCAAGACATTTCTGTGTCATGTACCTCTACCTCCATGTCACTTCTGTCTCCTGGATTCTTTGTGTTTAGGGTGTGAAATCAGCAGCAAGGTATAGCTGATTTCCATCCAGTGAGCTGCTTTCACTCCAATTACGGTATGAATCCCAAGCAATGATCACTCATTCTCTTAACAAGTTTTTTTCCAAGAAATAAAATATGCAAGAAATAAGTCTTTGTCTGTTCATAGGTCAGGCATAATGCATTCACAAATGCACCTTTAAGACCCCAATGAGGAGAATACAATTGACGAGGCTCTGTAAACAAGAAGCATATCCAAAGCATTAATATAGGCCATTCTTTTCTTCTCTTTTAGCAAAAGAGCTGAATGCACAACATTTGTCTCATTATGCCTAGCATGCTATTACTTTGCTTTTTCACAATGGCAAGGTAACCTGCTGACACAGCTTGCCAAGCTCCTGCTTCCCTCGGTGGATATATAAGCCAAGCTGATGCAAATGGTCTATTGAATTGCATTTGCTTGGCAGTCCTCCCACACACAAGATGAAGAGTAGCGACTTTGATTTGCGGGACCTCTTCTCATTTTCTTCTTTTGTAATGCAATATCTTTTGTTTGAGAAATGGATGCAGTCTGAATGGAGAATATAAATTCTGCCCTATGGTCCTATAGTGAAAATATTTTTTTTCTGCTGTTAGAGTTACCATTATTCCTGATTCCTGATATCAGAGAGTCTGCTTAAATATTTGACAAAATAAGGTGCCCAGGTTCTCTCTATAAATCTGCAGAGCAAAGTTTGGTTTGGATGAAACCACAGCGTGTTCTTAAAATGTACATACAGCTATTCTCTTCAACATCTTTATCAATAACATAGACAGTGGGATTGAGTGTACCCTCGGCAAGTTTGCTGATGACACCAAGCTGACTGGTGCAGTTGATACAATAGATAGAAGGGATGACATCCAGAGGGACCTGGACAGCCTTGAAAAGGGGGCCCATACAAACATAATGAAGTTCAACAAGGCCTAGTGCAAAGTGTTACACTTGGGTTGTGGCAATCCCAGGTAGGTGTACAGACTGGAAGAACTCCTTGAGAGCAGCTGTGCAGAGAAGGACTTAGAGATCCTGGTGTACAAAAAGCTGGACGTGAGGCAGCAGTGTGCATTTGCACCCCGGAAGACCATCTACACCTTGGGCTGCATCAACAGAGGGGTGGGCAGCAGAGAGAGGGAGGTGATTGTTCCCCTACAGTCTGCCCTCATGAGGCCCCACTTGGAGTACTGCATCCAGGCCTGGGGCTCTCAGGTGCTCAGCACAAGGAAGATGTAGAGTTATTGGAGCGGGTCCAGACGATGGCCATGAAGATGATCAGAGGGCTGGAGCACCTCTTTTATGTAGAAAGGTTGATGGATCTGGGCTCGTTTATCTTGGAGAAGTCTCTAGAGAGACCTCATTGCAGCCTTACAGTACTTGAAAGGAGTTTACAAGCAGGAGGGGGACAGACTTTTTACACGGCCTGATAGTCATAGGACAAGGTGGAATGGTTTTAAACTGAAAGAGGGGAGATTCAGGTTAAATGTTAAGAAGAAATTTTTTACTCAGAGGGTAGTAAGGCACTGGAACGGGTTGCTGAGAGAAGTTGTGGATGCCTCATCCCTGGAGGTGTTTAAGGCAAGGTTGGATGGGGCTCTGAGCAGCCTGATCTAGTGGTTGACAACCCTACCTACAGCAGGGGGATTGGAACAAGATGATTTTCAGTGTGCCCTTGTGGCCAAAAAGGCCAATGGTATCCTGAGGTCCATCAAAAAGAGCATGGCCAGCAGGTTGAGGGAGGTGATCCTCCCCCTCTACTCTGCCCTGGTGAGGCCACACCTAGAATACTGTGTCCAGTTCTGGGCTCTCCAGTTCAAAAAAGACAGGGATTTGCTAGAATGAGTCCAGAGGAAGGCAACAAAGGTGGTAAAGGGCCTGGAGCATCTTCCATACTAGGAAAGGCTGAGTGACCTGTGTCTGTTCAGCCTGGAGAAGAGAAGACTGAGAGGTGACCTCATAAATGTTTATAAACAGGAGACAAAGGAGATGGGGCCAAGCTCTTCTCAGTGCTCTGCAATGATAGGACAAGGGGGAATGGCCAAAAACTGGAGCACAGGAATTTCCACGCAAACATGCGTAAGATCTTATTTATGGTAAGGGTGACAGAGCCCTGGAACTTGCTGCCAAGAGAGGTTGTGGATTCTCCTTCTCTAGAGATACTTAAGAACTGTCTGAATGCCTACCTGTGCAACCTGCTATAGAGAACCTGGTTTAGCAGTGGAGTTGGACTCGATGATCTTCAGAGGTCCCTTCCAACCCCTGCAATTCTGCCATTCCGTGATCTTTAAGGTCCCTTTGAACGAAAGTCATTCTATGATTCTCTTGAGTGTATGTATACATCAAAGTGTTGACTTTGAGTAGGGTATTTTGCTGTCTTTAGAATTATTTTCCTTATGGATTTATTCTTTATATCCATTAAGACAAAACAAAGTAAAACAACTACAATTTATTTTTAATGGGGGTTCAACTTTTAGTTTTAGTAACTTTTAAACTTTTTGCTATCAAAACTATTTGACTTTTCTCCTAGTTAAATATTGCTTTCTAATTGCCTTGCCTTTTTCCAGTTTGAGTGGTAAGAAAGGAGATATGTAAAATCAAAAGCCTGTGATTCACCTTCAAATTTTTGGCCCTCACTTCTTACTTGGGAAATGGAGTGGGAAAAGCTGTATTTCAAGAATATTGTAGTTATTTCTGAATTGCAAGGGACTACATGTGAAATGTACCCTTTCTTTCATCACACAGATAATTTAATCCTTCTGTATATCTGAAAAATTGGTGCAATTAATTCCTGTGTAATATAATATGGAAGAAATGTTTTGCATCTTGTAGCACCTTCTTTGTTTCCAAATCAAATCATCTCCAGCAATCGTAGTAGCTGAGAACAGTTGGTGACTTGCAGTGGCTACAGGAGCATGGGAACATAGGGCATTCCAAGAAGGCTAAAGCATTGACCTAGCTATAAGATTCAGGCACTTTCAGTGACCTCTGTAATATAGTTCTGAAGTATTTTTAGACTGTTTACTGTATTTAATTTTCCCAGCCCCCTCACCACCCAGATAGGTGCCTCTCCTCACAAGGATAATTGCTTCTCATAGGCCAGGCTGGTCAGTTCTTCTGCCTGCAGTGCTGCAATTAGAGAAACATTGTCTTGATGCCAACGCTAACTGGAGCTTTACTGGAGAATGTAATCTTAACATTTTCCTTTCATTTTCAATAGGGAGGCAAGAAAGTCTCTGTACCAAAGAGGCAAGAGCTTTAGCTCTACTTCCTGCATGTTTCCCAAGAGTGCATTGCCACTACATACTGCAGAGGGATCTGTTCTTACTCCAAACTCTACCATTTCTCCACAGAGTTTAAGTAATAGTGATAGCCAGCCAGCTTCCCCAGGAAACTAGTATCTTTCTGCCCTCCCGGTCCCAGTCTCCCTTCCTTTCCTCTCTGTCCATTTGATCAGAGAATTTAGCCACAGAAACACCAGACAGCAGCCAGCATCCCAGCCTGTTGTGGTTTGACTCAGCAGACAGCTAAGTCCCACACAGTCGTTTGCTCACCCTCCTCCCTCCCCAGGTGGGATGGGGGAGAGAATTAAGGAAAAAATACAGTACGGGATAAAAGCTATTTACTAAGACTGTAAAAGAATTAAAAGAACAGTAATTATATGTATATACACACAAAAATAGACGATACACAAAGTAAGGGCTCACCAGCTGCTGTCTGATGCCCAGCCAGTCCCTGAGCAGTAGCATCTCCCAGGCTAACTCCCATTCCTTATATTACGTGATGTCATATGGTACGGAATATCTCTTTGGTCAGTTTGGACCAGCTGCCTGGTCCTGACCCCTCCCAGCTCCCTGTGCCCCCCACAACTCCTTCACTGGCAGAACAATTCAAGAAGCTGAAAAAATTAAAATGTCCTTGGCTCTGTTCAACGCTTCCAGGTGTTGTCAGTTTTGTTTTTCTTCTAGAACAAAAACATAGCTTTATACCAGACAGTATGAGAAAAGTAATTTCTGTTAGAAACTAAGACACTGCCTTACACAGGCACCATATCTACAACTTGTTTCTTTAATGAGAGATGGAGAGAAGGGCTCTCATTCCTTTCCTTTGATACTGATTTTGGCTGGTGTACTCATCTTCACTAATTCGTGTCAGCCACTTCTTCCTCACAGCCTATCAGGGTGTACATTTTTAGACTGTACATTTGATTGTCAATTCAATTCTCACAGTTAGGCACAACTCAGTTAGGATCCCATCTCCAGTTCTTCAGTTGACTGGCATGTGTCATCCCCTGGCTCACCATCACAGCCAAAGAGGCTTTTCTTCTGAACCAATAGACGGTTATTTTTAACCAGCACTCGGATGCATCAAATGTCAAATAAGTAGCACTGCACCCAGTAGCTGCTAGCTATATGCTGAGACATCAGGGCAATGGGGACCTTAAAATACGTGCTGCAAAGCTCAGTGACATCATTAAGTCTCCACTGCATTCCTTCTGAGACTTTTTTTTTACATCGGTATAGCAGAACCAATAGCCCATAGTTGTTTTAAATTGAAAAATCTAAGAACTGCTGCAGCTGCTTCTCTTGACTTGACCAAGCTATCTACTGAAAGCTACACAGAGTGAAGATTGCTTTGTCTAGTTTGGACTTTATTTTAAAGTGTCTATATCTTATTTGGCAGGATTTGAACTTTTGTAAGGGAATGTTAAAGAATTTCATGTAATAATAATAAAATTAAAAATTAAATGTTCACTTTAAAACATAAAGATTTTGAGCTGCAGCGTAAGTTTTGGTGTAACACAATTTCTAAACATGCCCCCTTGATGATTCCATTGGTACATAGTTATATTTGCAGAACTTCTAAAGTCTCCTTGCTCCCAAACTGTTGGACTGACAGAGCAGATGGCAGTGAGGGGGTGGCAGGTCAGACGCCTTGCTAAGTCCGTATCTCTACCTTTCAACAAAGTTCCTGTGACAGCAGGGCCTCAGTGGACAAACATCCTCTCCTGAGAGTAAGGAGTTGTTAATTGCAAGGCTGACCAGCTGTTCTCTGCACCCCAGGTCACAGAGCAGGCAGAGGTCACACTGCAGCACTGCAAGGCAGCAAGGCACAGGGGCTGCTCGTGAAGGTCTCCCTGAGTGAGATTTTGGAATTGCCTTTCTGCAATTCCAAGTGGACACACTGCTCACTAATTTATTTATACCAGCTTGTTTAGTAAGTGGAGTTGACTGGACCATTAGTGACAACTGTGTTAGAAGACAACAGCTGCAGAAGAGTTTTGCTGGCAGATTTGGGACACGAGAGAGGCTCTTTGCTGCTGAGATACCGGAAATATTTCAGATTTCTCAATTCTTCTCTTACTGTGACTATAGACATGAATTCTCTGCAGCAAAAGAAATGAGCATTTAAGATTAAGAAGTAATTATAAAGTTAGCACTATTAATGCTAATAGCACTATTAATGCTAATAGCACTATTAACACTATCAATGCTAACTATAGGCAGGACACATTTCAATTTTGCATTCTTTCTTAATATACTGCATTTATTGTTCTATTTTTTCTTTATTTTTAAATAAGCCATTACAGGCTTTCTTATTATTACTACTATTATTTGTTTCCAGTTTTTGGTAGACCCAGTATTAGAATTAGAATTAAGAGGCCTATAGAGTGATGCCTAGGTATTACATCTTTACTCTTCCTCTAGATAATGAAAATTTAGTCTAGTAGGCTTTTCATGAGGAAAGTAATAATTCTGGGTTGCTGGCATCTCAGCACTTGCCCATATGTTTGCTGTTTCATTTTATTTAATGAAATCATTATTTGTAAAAAGCATTATTTGAAGAATTTTGAGCATTAAAGCTGATAATTTCATCATTGGACAGGAAACATTCACAGGAGACTTTTTATCTCTAATGTATATTAACGAGTGAGTTACATTCATGAAACTGGAAGAAAGATGCATGCCATGTTATTTCAGACATGGTGACAACGAACATTTTCTTGATATTTTCTTGAACATTTTCTGATAACAGGTTTCTAGAAGCACTGAAGTTGTCTAAGTTGACTGAAATGCATATGTCTGAAGAATTAGGCCCTAGTACCTATGAGTAGCAGTATATGCATAGAGTACTGCATTTCCATTTGGCTTGAAAAACAAAATCAGAAGAATTTAAAAGCTGCTTGTTAAAACAAGGTGGTGTATGTTGATAAACTTGATATGACAGTTGGTATAGTGGCCTAAACCAAGTAGAGAAGAGTACTGGTTACTGGTCGCTGGCAACAAAAGCCTGAGCTGTGAAAACTCATAATTCACTTTAGGTTCCAAATAGATGAAGAAAGGTGTGTTGCCAATTGCAGAGAGCAAGTTAAACTTCTACAATAAGGTAAAATTAGCAGCATTCATAAATAAATCATAAATGTGTGGGAACATTTTCATTTGATTTTTTTTTTCAATTGTGAAAACTATCTAGCCATAACAAAAAACAAATTCAATTTATCTAATGTTTAGAGAAAAGGACCTCGTTGAAGGGGCTGAGTAATTGCTTGGAATTGCTAAAACCAAAGAAGTACTTGAATGCTTCTCCAGAACTGACATCTACATTTTAGACGGATCCTATTGAACTTTTAACACTCTAAGCACTGTAAGTCATGGTAAAATTTGATGCACAATTTACTTAAACCCTGATCCATATAAATCACATTAAGTAATAACACTTGGTGTTTGAGTCTTCATACCTTTTCAATACAAATAGAAGGTCAGTGTACAAGGACAATGACATTGATTTTACATAAGGTACGGAGCAGTCATAAAACAAAGAATGACGGAACAGCTTAGGTTCATAGGGACCTTAAAGATCATGTAGCTCCAACCCCTCTTATGTGGGCAGGGTTGCCGCCCACTAGATCAGACTGCCCATGGCTCCACCCAGCCTGGCCTTAAACACCACCAGGAATGGGGCATTCACAGCTTCTTTGGGCACCTGTTCCAGTGCCTTATCACCCTCTGAGTAGAAATCATAACTAATGCAGAGGTATGAGTAGAGAACAGGGAAAATTGAACACTTTTATAAAAGGCCAAAAATATTAATTTATGTGAAGCTGAAAGGAAATTCCATTTAGCAGGTTGTATAATATACCTTTTACTCTACTGAAAAGATAATTGCCTTAAAATGTGTAAATACAAAATAAACACAATCATGATGACTCTTTAAGGCCAAATCTTTCAAAGGTACGTAGATACATAATAAGCACTGACTTCAGTTTATATACTTAACCTATATACCTTCACGTAACTTTCTAGCCTATCATGATCTTTGAGAGGAATCAGGCCCAAAGGAAAATTTCAGTTTTATTGCCCATCTCACTAAGCTGTGCAGGTTAGGATATAACTGGTGTTTTCATAAAAAGATCAGGACAATTCATAATAAATAAAGCATTTGTGATTTCAAACATCTGCCATCTCTCATTTCAGTAGACATTTTCATCTTTAGTCTAAAAGCACTGTAATATCCTGCTAATAAATAAATTCCAGATCATCTTAGAATCAAGCAAGCAGCAAGTCTTCTACATTGTACTGACTCTTACATTTTCATTTTGTAATCTTATTCTGTGCAAGTTGATATCGTGCTAGGGAAATGAACTAGAATTATGTCATAAATGTTGGTCCTGCATCTTCTGATAATTAGCAATAAATCAGCCACCAATAATTAATTTTTGAGTATATAATGTGCTTTCCATCTTTCAGAAATATATGCTTTATATATATGAATATAAATTCAGAAATAATGCCATAGTAGAAGAAGTCTTTAAAATGGTTTACCATTTTTCAGAGAGTCTTTGAACTTCCTATTTGGCTGAATACATAATTCATCTTATGTAGAAAACTTGAGCTTGAAATCATCTGGGAAAATATAAACCTTCAGTTTTTCTAGGAGAAACATCTCCCTCCCATCTGCTTTTGAACATGCTGTATTAACGCTAATTAAACTGGAAATAAGACAATACAAATCAGAGTTGAACTTTATGTCTGAGATTAGTGGAAAACCAAGTTAAATGTATAAAATCTTGTTTTTATTCAGGTTGCCTTAGCCTTTATGCTTCATTACTGTCTTTCAGTCAGCTTCATCACTGGTCATAAATTGTACTCCATGTGAGTGAATTACTGAGCACAGACAGACTTCACCATAATCAAGATTCACGCAAGACTTTTCTCCAGCTGTTCTACAACACAATCACATGGTATAATTGGGACATACAGATCACAATACACAGACATTGTCCAATATTATGTTTTAACACTGTCCACATATTCTGTTTGAAATGTCCTTATTGCATTTTTCAAAAGGTTAAGACTACATATCAAGCCAAGAGGATATGAAGAGAGAAACAAAGCAGGAAAGAAAAAAATGACAACATGACATTGACAAAACATTTTTTTTTTTCCAAGACCGAAAAAAAGAAAATAGCATTTTTTTTTTTTAATTGGTTGGTTGGTTGATTATTTTCCCATGTGTGAAACTTCTGAGTTTTTGAAACAGTTGAGATTTCCACTACAACTGGAAGACCTATTCTATCAAACTCTATCCTGCTATCAGAGATTTAACTAGGATATGAAGATAGCTTTCATTACTTGCTTGAAGATTTTACCCTAAATATTCCCTACTCCTCAGAATTAATGATTTGGCTCTAATGATTTAGTCTTTGGCTTCCAAAATACCCACGCTGTATCTTCTTTAGAAGATACTTCACTCACTAGAGCCTTTATAGGCTAGTATGTAGGAAAGTTGTGAAATGGTAAATAGAAGTTTAAATAATAAATTTTAGGAAAATTTCATGGCAACCTAAGTCCCCCTGTAGATATTGAAACTGTAGAGCCAACACTCTTAAGTTGATAAAAATTTCACTGCATTTATCCTCCCTTCATTTTAGTTCTGATGCTATTAAACAGAAGTCTCTGTATAGATCTTTGTTTGCACATCATTATCTCCTGGGTGCTGTTCCCCATCAGGAATATATTAGAGTTCAATTCCATGGGATGGCATTTACTCATATGACACCCAACTCAGGACTGCCAGAAAATGCTAAGGTATGACAGTCACTGGTTACATGTTTAATTTCTTGCTGTCTTTCTCTAACTATCTAATTTTTAAGTAAGGCAATAAAATCAATAGCCCTTTGTACTGAAATAATCTGGAAGATTTGAATGATGTTTCAAGGTACCTGAAAATTCTACACTGAATAGAAATTTACCTTCAGTAGTGAAAATCTTTTCAGAGTGAACTGATGCGTTCTGAATGGAAGATCTATTTCAACAAAGTATTTTCTAGCAAAAAGGCAAATGTCTGTAAAAAAAAGTTAGCTAGCTCCTGTGAGAAAATTATCGATGTATACTCTAGCTACAAGCCTCTTTTCTCCTCCTCCTCTAGATTTATTTTGATGAGGCAATCTCCTTAATAACAAATGAGTCCAGACTTTATTGATTGTTAAAAAATTAAATCAGAATCACTATTCCATTAACATCAATTGATCTGCACATAAAGCATTACAGAACACACCACAGAGTGTCTTAGTGCTACCAGAGGTCTCATTCTGGTCTTTTCTGGTGTAGACTACAGTTTACTGGTCTTTACAAGAGGGTTCCATGGAACCAAAGCATTTTGAGGCATTTGTAGCTTGAATGAATAGTTATACATACAACAGCTAACTTCTCTATTAGAAAAAGTGGGTTTCTATAAACAATAAAGGAGTGTTCTTCCTCTAGTGTGAGCACTTGTAGGGGAGCTGGACAGAAGGAAAAATACCTCAGAATAGAACAGATTTACAGTGGAAAAGCACTGACCTCTTCAGTCTTTTCTTCCTAAAAGGAGTATATGAAATATTGTCAAGAACATAAATTAGTTTTAGGATATATAATTTTCCCACAGGATAGTCACCTTAGTAAGCAATGGATTTAGAAAATCACCAGAGCAATGACTATATAATCAGGTAAATTTTAATTTATGTGGAGCACTTTATAAATAGTAATTAATAACACTTCTAGGTGGTGATGTGCCTTAAAATCTTCATTTTTTAAGTGAGATCAAGGAAATAAGGAATGAATGGTTAAGCAATTTAGCTTAAGTCATGTGAAAGTTTAATGTCAAAGTAAATTTTAAAATTCCAGTAATTTCTTACACTTTTTTAAAAAACTTGTTTCTTGTAATAGACTTTTACCAGACTAATATTGCAGTTTCAGATAACTCTCTCTCCAATGATTTGGATAAATACATTTATGCTCTGTCCCTTAGATCAAAAGTATCCTCCTTCTATGTGCTCCTCTCCCCTCAGAAAATAGAGTGGACAAAAAGACTTAATGACAGGCCATACATTTTTAATAGTATTAATTGTCTGTTCTTCCAGGTTTAGTGTTTCCGCCTCAAAGATTCCGATCTGTTTCTTCACAGCATACGTAAAATAAGAACTTTTCTCCTATCCTGTGTGGAAGGATCAGGATTTTGCTCTTACACAAAGGTAACAACCAAAATCAAGCCCAAACAAATGCATTAACTGTTGTGGTTTAACCCAGCAGGCAGTCGAACAACACACAGCTGTTCATTCACTCCCTCCCCAGTGGGATGGGGAAGAGAATTGAAAAGAATGTGCAAGAACTCATGGGTTGAGATAAGGACAGTTTAATGAGGAAGAAAGAAAAGGGGGGAGGGCAGAAGAAAAGGAAAAAAATCCAATAATGAAAAAAGAATAAACCAAGAAAAGCAAGTGATGTACAATGTAATTGCTCACCACCCGATGACTGATGCCCAGCCAAACTGAAGGATGCATTTTTTTGTTAAGACTGTCTTTCATTCTCTGCAAGTTCTTTAAAATAAGTACATGTAATTGTTGATTTGCTGTTTTTTCTTGTTTTTGTGTGCTTGTTAATTATTTGCATCCTTATTTCTTTGTTTGTTGAGGTGGGCAAGGAAATGATAGTCAGATATTTGTTGCTTACATATCTCCATGATGACAAAGAATTTGAACAAAGTCCTATCTTATTGGGTATGATAAGAATAAAGACCAGAAAACAGCACTTCCTTTGCTAAGGAATCAAAATTTTCTTGCAGACAGTTTATGACTCAGGGAGCTCTATCTCTGCTTTCTCTAAGATCTATGCTATCTTTCGTCTCTTTGTTTTTTTCTGAGCTGTCTGGTAGTAACTTGTCTAGGTTCATCAGCTGTAGTCACAGTTCTTCTGTTCTGTCTGTAACTTAAATTTCTTCTTGTTCAGGCATTTCCGAACAGCACAACAGATATTTGAGGTACATTGTCTCCCAGATTTCCTATTATTTAACTTCTCAGGGAGGAACTAAAGAATTCCTTCATCAGATCTAGATGGAAGACAGCTAGAAGATTGTCTGCTTTAACAAACTCTGTGTTTCTTACAGATCAGACATTTTTTACTAGCACAAATACTTCAAGCAAGATTGAATATTTTCCAAATTAGTATTTTTATATTAATCTCTCCAAAATTCCTAGAAACAGGATGTTTAGGGACTGCTGGATTGTTTTTGAAGATTATTTATGAAGAGACTATTACATGTTCCCACACAAATGGGACATACTGTGAAGTAAAAAATAGAACTTATCTTTATTTCTTGGAAATACATTAATTATTGTTTGTTGTGTGTGTGTGTGCGTCTGCATTTATTCTTTAACCAAAGAAGATAGTTGAGAAAGATACTTATAATATTTAAAAAAAAAAAACACTTGAATTTGACTTTATGAAAGTGTGAAGAAAAAAGTTAGTGAACATGGATTAATTCAACTCCTTGATTTTGGCAATTTCAGTGGGGTCTGTGGAAGAACATAAGAAACTGTTATTAGATTACCCTGCATAATTGCCATCAAATAGCAGCATACGAGCTTTCATATTCACCAGCAAATTTATTTTTACATATTTTACAGTTTTATAGATAGAATGGTCAATTTAGCAACACTAAAATGAGTATGAAAGGATTATGACCTATTACTGAACTGTACTTTCAGGCTCAGGAAAAATAAAAAAAAATAAGACACCCTGGAACACTTACGAAGTAAAGAACTGGATGTATGGTAGGAGGACAAGACTGCAGAAATTCTGCCCATCTAAGTAAAGGCATGTTCTGGTCTTTTCTTTGGTGGAGGAGTGCGGGCAAGATGCTTGCTTCTATGCCGAAGGGAAAGCATCAGACTTATAATTCCATTGATGCTCTCTACTATGAGAAAGATGCTCCTACAACTCCATTTTGTTTAGGAGTTTGGCCTGATAGGTCTTTCCTATGCTATATTTTCAGTTTGTGTAGATTTAACTAGCCTTAATTTCTTGATTTAAGTCCACTGTGCAAACAGATTTTCTTTGTGTGAATAGGAGAAGGCTCACTGTAGTGCATCTCTTTGGAGTTGAACAATGGCTCTGTTGGGACCCCTCCCTAAAACAATTAGGTGACTAATAAATTAGTGAAGTTAACATTATGGCAGTGCTTTATAGAGCACTTGTGTGTGTTAATTCTCAGCTCAAGCTGGCTTAAGTACCACTTCAGCAAATTTTTAGGAGGATAAAGGCTGAGTGAATAGCATCATGATTTATATGCTATGTGTAAAATAACTGGCCTGATGCATTGTATTACAGGCCCGCAACAGTATTACAAAGAACTTTTAGGCAATCTGCTGCATTCATTCAAGTACGGTATCTAAATGGTCCCTTAGTCTAAGGTGACGCTCAAAATGCTATTTCTGTCTCACATTCATCTTATATTTTAATGTTTTCTTCTAAAACTTTTCTCTATACTTTTCTCTTTCATTGTAATTTGTGACTTACCATATTAAAAAACAGTTGTTAATTAGATACTTTTATAACAGAACCGGTCAGAACTCAACAAACTAATGCCAGCAAGCACTTAATGTGTTAAGGAGAAATAATATTACCCTTTATCTTATATATATTTAGCTCTTACCTGAGGACGATGATTGGCTTTTGTATTCACTTGGTTTTCATGACATTACTGCTTTAAATGCATGACTTTTTTCAAGAATTTTTTTCAGCTGACCCAAGACTACTCTCCTTAAAACCAGCTGATACTTTGGCAGTGATCCAGAAGAGGTAACTTGGAGACCTCGATTTTGAGACTAGCTAAAAGTCTTGGATATAATTATTTCATTGTATAGAACAGGTGTAAAATTGTTATTTTCTTCATTTTGAAAATGTTCATTTATATATTACTTATCATAGTATCAGAGCAAAAGCTTTTATTTCTGATGAGCTGCTCTCTTAGTGTGAAACAGCACAGGTTTTGTTGCCTAGTAACAAAAAAAGAAAAAAGTTGAAAAGCAGAACTTTGGAAACAGTAAAATGAAAAACAATATTTACATCAATAGAATATGAGAAGCCTTGCTGCCACAGTGACAAATGCAAGTTTATCACACCAGCATATTTACAATGTTTACTGTTTGAAACATTTTAGCTGGCTAAATCTGAATGAAAATCTTAACTAGCCTGTGTCCACTCATATTGTAGGAAAGATGCAATAAGAAAGATGCAGTGTGGTCTTCTCTATTGAAGGGGCTCATTACGTTTTCTTCACAACACTGAGGTTATTCACTGTGAAAAGGCACTCTAGTTTATCTCAAGTTTTGGTTGTGACAGTTGTCTACTATATCTTTGCTTTGTAGCCTGTGATATACTTGTAGAAGTTAAAAAATGTTTCTTCGAACAGCATTTTTTTTAGGGTCAAACAGTGCACTAAATCATTGCAAATATAGGCAATACATTTTTAATCAGATTGTCACAGAATTTCAATAATTCAGCATAATTCACAAAAATAGGTGTTCACTTTGGGGTATTCATAGGCATTTAAACATCTCTTTGAATAATGAACATTTCTAGACTTATTATTGACATTTTATATAATTATAGTTGAGGTAAAATCTTTGTTATTTTCCTGGCCACAAACTGCACATTTTCAACACCCACATACATTCACTAAAACTGACAGCTTCTCTCTGATAAATTATGTCTGATGATTGTCTGCGATGCAAACATTAAAATGACACAACAGTAATCGCACACCTTTACTCTCACTGGAGACATGACTCAATCCTGTACATAGATGCATGTGGACAAGCGCTTCAGGTTAGTAAGATGCCTCAGAGATGCCATTTTGCAGCAAGCAGGTATGATCAGAGAATGAGAAGAGATGGTTTAATATTGTGAACCAAATTGATTTTTAGGGCTAGCAATGGAACAATTTTTCAAACTGAATTTGAAAGTGAACATGTCTACAAAGTATATAGTCAGCAACTGCAGAAAATGACTGATTTAATATTCTCTAATTTAAAGAGAAAAGAATGAATGTTGGTAAGAACTGGCAAAGAAGTTGAGATGCCCTTTCATATGAAGATGGTAGAGATAACAAAAGTGGTACTTAGGAGATGTTGTTATGATTATGGTAATTTTTCAAGGTCATGTTCTATTATAAATGTATAGGTAGGTAGGAGAGGGAGAAAGGAAAATGAATGCATGCAGAAAGTCAAAGTCATATATGGGTTTGTGTGTTTGTGCTTGTAGTATATGGCAGAGAAAGGACTGTGAGGACACAGAAATGTACAAAAGACATTACTGAAACACAAGAAAAAATATAAACTGAAAAAAATCCCTCACTGTCTCATTAACAGTTTATGTCGAGTAACTAGAAAAGAATGACGTTTAATCAGAACATAGCAAATATAGTCCACTGAAAAAGGTAAACATTCTTTGCATTTCTTAAAATTTTAGAGACAAAATGTTTTTCTCTGTGTTCTCTGGTGAATCAGACATGCAATACTTTTAAAGTGATTCACATCAATAGAGGGGGCTGATGAAGAGTGATGATATTTGACACCATTCTCAGTGAATAGCAGCCTACAAACCTGTTATGGTAACAGTCAGGAAATAATATTATTTCTTAAAAAATAGATTTTCCTAAGAAAATGGTGGTTGACAAATCCAAATTTGAATCTGAAGAACCTGAAGCTTGCTTTTTCTTTTTTTTTTTTGTTCCTCTCCAGGAAAATGCCAGTTCCCATGAAAACTTCGCTGGGAGAGATTTCTCAAATCAAGAACAAACTTTCTCATAATTCTATGCTAAGGTCACTTTTATGATCTAAAGGAGACCTGCTGTATCACTCCCAATGCACTCTATTCAGTCTCAAGCCCTAGAGCATGAATTGTACACCACAGTGTGAGGGTGATGACAGCTTAGGGTGTTCCACTTATCACCATCCTGACTCCTTTTATTGTGATGATACCACCGTTTGCAGAACATGGCTTGGGTTTAGATTTAAAACACCTACATTTTTTTGGGGCAGGTTCTGCTTTAGCTGAAGCAATCCTCTCGCAGCTATGCAGGTACAGCTGCGAATATTCTGCTTTGTGAGGAGAACTTAGAAATGGAAACGGATATCCACCATCAAGACAGTACTGCTGCTGAACCTTATGCATTGGGAAAACATAATCTGAATATAAGTATCTGTAAATACTATCTCATGCATATATATGGATTGTTCATTACATTGTAATGTATGACTAATATGATAGCTGAATTAAAATTGCACATCAGCAGTGTAATGGGCAATAAAACTTTTATGTGAAATTGACCATCTTTGAAATTGTTTTTGTTTGATTATTTGTTTGTGATATTTGCCCTGCTAGTAGAACATCTGCACAGGGAATAAAAGTATGTGACATTCCAGGTCAATTTTTGTGTGTGTTGAATTTCAATTATTTGTGCTACTTTGTGCTCAATATAGAGTAAGAAAGACACTGGAAAGAGGCCTAAAACATTCTTTTTAGCAGATTGCTTTTCCCCATTTTCTTGTTGATTTAGTTAGCAATCTTGGCGAGATTTGCAAGGCATAATGTGAGCCTGGTTCCTTGTAAGATATACAAATCACAGATCCCAGAGTGGCCAAACACTCTATGTTTGTTTTAAATAGTCCATTACAGAGACATTAACATCTAAAATCCAAAACAAATGGGTAAAAACACTTCTAATTTTTGTGTCTTTCTGGATGGAAGTCTGATCTAACTGTATTTTTACAGTAACATTCCTTATAGTCAATGAAAATGCTTGGGTTTGATTCATAGGATTAAATGCAATTTACGTGATTAAACTGAGATCAGATTGGGAAATATCACATGATAAAGGAGGCTATCTCTCTGAAAAAAGTTTAGCTATATTGGAAGGGATCCTCTCTCCCTTTAAACTTTTCTGCGTAAGAAATAGCATTTCCACTTTTTCGTTCTCTACAGGGGCGCTGCTGCTGATGTGTCAGCAGTAATTTGTGGTCTGGAGTATTACTAAGATTTTTTTCAAGATTTGGAGGTTTTCTGAAGTATGACAAATTTATAGTCATGCTGTTACAGAATCCTTGTGTGAATCTGAAAGCGAGGTTCCACTACCAAAGAGCTGTGAAAAAGAGACAAAAACACATTGCGTGTCATGCCAGAGAGTTAAAAACATTAAGGGAGAAGAAACTTCTTTTCTTTTTTTCCTTCAAATTGTACAGATTATTAGCAAGGATTCAATGGTACATTGGTTAACAGTATGTCATCTACGTACAGAGGTACTGATGAGTCTAAGAATGTATTCTTGAATGTATGATTAATTTTATATGCCACTAAGAGTGGCTATATAGAAAGTAATGAATAAATAATTAGTTACAAAAATGAAAGGGAAAAAATAGCCCTAAGAAATTATTTCCACTAAAAGCAGGAAAAAAAGCTTCAAAAGGGAAAAGACTTTCTGTTATGTTTTTAGTTTCTTTTAGTCAAACTTAAATTTTGTGTAGATGTGCTCTGTTATACACCATGCATTCCTGATTTCTGAATTGTGCACACAGAAAGACCTGACGTGATACCTTGGACCTCAGATGAGATAAGGACCAGAAGAGAATAGTGGGCAACTGTCTCGTCTTCCCAGATGAGGTGTGAATGTAGTCAGTGTGTGCACCCAAACTCCTGGGCATTAACGAGAAACCCATTTTTCTAAGACTACTTCACCTCCCCACAGTCTCTCACACAGAGAAACTTTGCTACTGCAAGCAACTTACGTGAATTATCAAATCTGCATGAGAAATCTTAGTTAAAAATATGGGATAGTTGTGCTAGGAACAATATGAGGAATTATTTAAGTTTGGTTGACTTGTATGCAATACACGATAGTTAAGAAATTTTTAGTGTGTTTAGAAATAAAAACATGTAAGTGTTTTTGATGCTAAGGCCAGGATGCTGACTGCTCTGTTCAGTCAGACCTGTAACAAGAACTGCCAAAGTATTTTTAAATTGGTGAGGAGACTAGATTTAATTAGGAAATAAAGGGGATTACCGTCAAGCTTTTCAGGAATATTTTAATTTCTCTCTATCTGTCAAATACTAACACAGTTCAAAGACATCTATTTCATAGAATGTATAATTTTCACTGGAATTTCATTCATCTTGTTAAACCCAGGATGGGATTACAGATAGAGTTACCAGAAAATAAATATTTTCTTCTCATCCACCTTTTGGGGCAGTTACTTATAAAGCAGGCAAGTATTAATCCCTCTTATGCAGTTCTCATCTAAGCAATTGAATCTTGCTTTCTCACAACTCAGATAGCTTCAGCTGTTAGTGAATTATTGGCTATTCTTAGGTAATTTTTCAATTGTTTATTTCACTTTATAAAAGCAATCATTAATTTTCTATGCAGGAATTATATTTATAATCCTTTTATTAGAGCAACGTAAGGAAACGGTTGATCATAGCATGATTGAGCACATGGTAGAGGACTGTGACTGGCCTGGGGAATACTGGTAGATCACTTGCGCCTGTGACAGGAAGGGGTGGATCTGGGGCGGGGCTGTGCATAGGCTTAGATTAGGGCCAGCCAGGCAAAGCAGAAGCAATCTGAGAGAAAGATTGGTCAGAAAACAGTTGGATAAGCAGCAGGGCAAGGAAGGATCTGGGGAAGCAGGAGATGATGTGAAGCAGAGCCTCTAGCTCCAGATGAAACCAATGGTGTTGCTGTGAGAGTTTTGGGACTTTTTCCACTACAAGTAATAATCTAAAAATTTATCTTCTCATAAATTACTTAATCTTCTTTTCTTGCTGAAATTACTAAGTAGTAAAAAATATAAAGAACAGAATGCTTACACTCCTGATGCTAGCTATCTACATTGGGCTTGTCTGGTATTCTAATAACAATGTATGATATTTATTATAGTAATATCTGTGAAGCGTTTAGGATGCCAACAGTCTCTTTTTGGTATCCTATCAACTATATATGTAAGTGGAATTAATGAAGACTGTATCATATCACTTGTGAACTGATTTTAGAGATAGAATGAAGACTCTAGTCATGCAATTATCTCCAGAAAACATTTATTCTGCTATTCCTTTGAGGAGTAAGCTATTTCACTTCTTTTTCTGGTCTATCATCACAGTGATAGACTAGTAGTCAGAAGGTAAATGACAAGAAAATTGCCAACGAACCAATTAAACAGTAGCAGCAGTAAACCGAATTCAGATTTCTTTTTCCTTTGTCCCTGTGCTTTTGTTCTTAGAACATTAACATTTGTGATGTGCTTTGGGAAGCAATCAGTTTAACAGCAGATACTTGAATTATAGGCAACACAAAATTACTTTGTAAATACCTTTATTTGAAGCACAGTTAACATAACTGCTTTCAAAAGGATAGTTGGAATTATTCTCTGAAGGGAGGATACAGTTTCTTTCATAAGAGAATTTAATAAATTGTTCTTTGTTGGCACTTGGCAATTGCCAAGCCAAGAAAGGTAGATTAAACAATGCTGTCATTTGAAGTGTTAGTATTCTGAGTACAATAAGGGGTTGCAGAAGAAAAGTCCATTTAAAGATGTCATACCAAACTTTATGCAAAATCCTTTATGATTGCAATTAATGCCTTGTGAGTTCCAGAACAAGTACATAATTTCACAAGAAATTTTCAAAAATGGTCATGAAAACTCATTCTATAGAAATCTTTAATAACATTTTGACAGTTGAGGAAGTAGCAAACAATTCCCTAAACTGCGCTTTTGATTATGGTAATAGTCTGCCTGTGTCACATCAGTGCTGCTGAATGAGCACCTGGCTTTGGTTAATTCTTCATTCCATCTGACCGTCTGGGCTTTTTATTTCCTTGAATGCGAAAGGTCATGATTCTTGATGATAATCAATCATTATTGCTAATTAATGTGAACGGAGAAAATACATTTCTCACAGAGTGTGAGTGTCCTGTTAGAAGCATACTGCAGGAGGCAGTGCTGAATCCACTTGCATCTCCAAGTGAATTGTACTCAAAAAGATTGAAAATTAGATTTTTACTTTGTCTTTATATGGAAATAGATATTTATGGTAAGCATCACTGGAAGATAGGTTGCATCTGTGTTTGAAACTTTGTAGTAATCTACTTCAGATGAAAAATGAAATATTGATGAATTGCTGTGTAGTGGGATCTGAAATTAATCTTTATGAGCAATATTTTATTAGTGAGTGTAAAATCAGAAAAAAATGGAAAAGACAACAATTGCAATGCCTACATTATTTAACTTTTGTCTCCTTTCTTGTCTCCTAATTTAGAGTAAGTTCATGGCTGTATCTCTTATGCTCTATCTCTCATCTCTTAAAACATATGTAACAGAGACAGAAGAATTCATCATGTGCAAACATTATCAAACTTCTGTCACATCTTCATTTAAAAAATTGAAAAGCAATAGTAATTTATTACTCATTAGCTTTTCTTAGCAAATAGAAAAAAGTACTCCTTCTTTAATATGCCTCAATTAACTCAGTTTCCCTGTAGAAATCTTTTGTGGTCTTGATACTGTGCACACTGAGGTGAGTGGGTGGAGGAAAGATGTTGTTTAAGCAATATTTATTATTTCCAGTCAGACTTCTGAAATCTTTGCATTGCTAGTTTGAAAGGACATTAGCCATACTGCAGTTAGCAATAATAAAGAGAAAAGAATTACATGTATACTTTAGTGACATTTTTCAGCTTTGGTAACTAAAATATAAATAATAACTGCAATGCAGAATATAAATGTTAATTTATACAGATATAGACCAGATCTATATGACACAAAAAGTATATAACAGTATATTCTTCTGCAGTACAAAAAGAAAACTTGTATCACATATGCCTACTCGTGCATGTGACCATCATAAGCTTACCAAGAAAGCAGTGATTGCCATTAGTTGTTCAAGACTATACATAATTTTCCTTTTTTTTATGTTTTAGTTTTTTTAATATATGAAGCTATTTTTTCTTTTTTCATGAAAACAGTCGTGTTGCTCCTCGACATATCTTTTTAAATTATAGTATTGTTTCTCTTCAGCAACAGTATGGATCATTTTTTTTGTCAGTAGAATTATCATTTCTATATTGCTGTGTACTTGTCTATTGTGCTTTCAATTTGTTTTGTCACAAGATGATGTGATAGAACCTGAGTATAACAATTTCTTGGAATTGCAGTAAAAATTCCAGTGGTGTGGGATGATTTCTTGGTTTGTCTGAGTCAAATGAAAGCAGTTCAATGCAGGTTACTTTCTGCAAAATTCTAAATTGACTAGAGCAGATATTTGCTGCTTTGGGTTGTGATTAATTTCTTGTCATGCAATACTGTGTTGGAACATCAAGACTACCTTTGCGGGGGGGAGGGGGGCAGGAAGACCACAGACACCACAGGTACAACTACACTTGCAAATGTTTCTGTATGCCTCTATATTTACAGGCTTACAGAATGGTTGAGGTTGAACAGACATCTGGAGGTTATCTGTCAAATATTCCTGTTTAGAAGATCACCAGAGCACCTACAGACAGCAACTGAATCTTGAAGAATAGAGATCACACAACCTTTCTAGGCAACCTGTTACAGTGTTCAGTTACCCGCACATGAACAAAACTGTTTCATTAAATTCAGACAAACTCCTTTTTCATTTTGTTTTCATTACCCCTTGTCATGTCACTGGGTGTTACTGAAAAGAATCTAGCTTTGTCTTCATTACATTGATGAGATACCCCCTGGGTCTTCTCTAATCTGAGCGGTCTCAGCTTTCTCAGCCTTTCCTCATAGGTGAGATATTCCAGACCCTCAATCATCTTCGTGTCCCTTTGCTGGACTCTCTCCAGTAGCTCCGTGTCTCTCTTGTACTGAGGAACCCTGTATTGGATACAGTACTTCAAGTGTGACCTCATCAGTGCAGAGCAGACAGGAAAGATCACCTCTCTTGACCTGCTGGCAACAATTCTCCTAATGTGGCCCAGGATACCACTGGCCTTCTTTGTGGCAAGGGCACATTGTAGGTCCTGTTCAATTTGATGACCACCAGAACTCCCAGATCTTTTCTACAAAGCTGCTTTCCAGTTGGTGGGTCTCCAGCCTATACTGTTTGCTCCTCCACAGGGACATTACTTCGCTTTTCCCCGTTGAACTTCACAAAGTCCCTGTCAGATGATTTATCCAGCCTGCCAAGGTCCCTCTAGATGGCAGCATGACCCTCTCATGGATCAGCTATTCCTCCCGCTTTTGTGCTGTCAGCAAATATGCTGAGGGTACATTCTGCCCCACTATCCAGATCATTAATGAAGATGTTAACAGGACTGGACCCAATACAGACACCTGTAGTACACTGCTAGTTACTAGCTTCCAACATTTGGTCTCAGCCATTCAGTCAGTTTTTGATCCACTTCACCGTCTGCTCATCTAGTCCATCTCTTATCAGATTGTCTGTGGCAATCTTATGGGAGACAGCATCAAAAGCCTTGCTAAAGTCAAAGCAGACAATATCCACCACTCTCATCTACCAAACCAGTCATTTCACTATAGAAGCTTATCAAACTGGCTAAGCATGAATTCCCTTTGTGAATCCATGCTGACTACTCCTCATGAGTTTATTGTCTTTCATGTCCTTGGAAATGGTTTTCAGGATTAGCTTCCCAGGGACAGAGGTGAGGCTGACATGCCTGTGGTTCCCTGGTCATCCTTCTTCCTCTTTTTGTACGAGTGATGTTTCCTTTTCCATCATCTTCAGAAACCTCTCTCAGTCACTGTATTCATGTCCAATCAAGACTGGAATCAAAATGACAGTAACCAGCTCCCTCAGCATACGTGGGAGCATGCCATCAGGGCCTATGGAGTTATGTATGCCCAATTTGCTTATGTTTTCACTAATCTAATCCTCTTCCACCAGGGGTAAGTCTTCCTTGCTTTGACTTTCCTTACCACGTTTCTGTACACTTGGACAGAAATATTCCTGCCAACTTACCTGTCCCTGCTTCCAACTTCTGGACACATCCTTTTTTATGTTTGTGTTTTGCTATGAGCTACATGCTCATTGATAGAGGCCATCTGAAGTCTTTGCTTGATTTTTTCCTCATGGACCACTCTCAAACCTCCAGACAGTGCTCCCAGATGCTTTCCTTTTCTTTATCATTTCCTGTAGCATGGCAAATCTCTTCCTTGCCTATTTCTGTCTGCCCACTTTTCCTTGTCACCAACCAAAATGGATATAACTCCATTTTGAGTTATTTTGGACTTGGTGTTTACATCAAAACCTTTATTTTGTTGGGATGAGAACTCTCTGCTCTCAGTATCATTATTTTTATTATTATTATTATTTGCTTGTTTGTTTTTATGCAAACAAAGCTTGGGGCACGCTTCCCTTAAGTCAAGAGTTTTATCTAAATTCCACCTGTGTGTAGTGATTCATAGATAATGTATGTCAATGTACATTGTCAATGCTAGCAAAATAAATGCAATCAGTCTTTGAATAGCCCTTCCACTTTAAAGATATAATTTTATGACTGATTTTTTTTAAGCGTATGTGATTCTTCCAGTGCTTTTGGTCAAATTTTTGCTATTTCCCTGGGAGGTTGTGCAATATTGAATACACCTTTACATTAGTGAGATTCTCCCTAGATAATGGAGTAATGTGTGCTCAGTTATGAAGTACATCAAGATCCTTTGGGATGATTGGTGCTACCTATAGTGAAATATCAATATCTCATTTGAAGATCTAGAATTGCAAGGCATGCAAATGTAAGTTATTTCCATTTCTTTGAACAGAATCTTCCAGTGCAACAGAATGGCATATCATAGCCAATTGCTGGGTACTCTTTGGAGTGATTTCCATGGATGTCAGAACAAACAAAGAAGAAAATTTGGTGTGAAACTTTTGTGGCTCTTTGCTGGAGTTCTCTACAGGAAACTGATAAAATGCTGGCTTGGAGATTGATTAAAATTGAGAACAGTTGACCTGTATTTTTCAAAATAGTTCATAGGTCAGTTAGCTTATTAGAATCAGAGGATCTTATTGGTTATTTCTGGATTTTTACTTTTTATTTCCTGCAGATTTTGGGTTGAAGGGTACAGAGGTGTCATTCACAGATCACTTCTCAGATGGAGAATTGGTGTTTTTGTACACAAAAGACACATTTATCTACAAAGCTGTCTCTTCTGGTACATTCCAAATAGTCAGTTTATCACAACGTGGTCGATGTATTCTTTTCACCTACATCAGTGAGTTAGCAATATCCCTCCAGATACTTCTGGCCTTGTGTGTATTGGTTATAAAAAAGCTCTTCTTTTTTGGCATTTAGTGGAAGAGGTTACTATTGCTTTTTCAACAAAATAAAGAATTATGTGCTTCTATATGTCCAATAGCTGTTTTGTAACTAAAGCTTAGAAGAGAACTTTGCATTTTACTGTGGATTCTCTTAATTTGAAGTGCAGAGCAATAAACATTCTTTTTACATCAGTGTTTTAAGTTCTGCCATTCAAATGCAAAACATGGAAGCCACTTTAATTTCAAAATTATTTTCTCTAGCTGTTCGAAATGTTGAAATGATAAAAAGATATCTTTCCAGATACAAAATTATCTAAAAAAAAATAAAAGTGACAACAGAAGTTTAGCTTGGCTGATGCAGGAAAATGTAGAATATATCCTTGCTGGTTGTCCCCTGAGTCCAGAGTAGCCCTGCCAGAAGAGATGATCTAACTGGCATGGGCTGGAATTGAAGTAAGCAGTGGCTACATTAACATGTAATCCCGTTCTGCTTTGGAGAAGAACGTTGACTTTCTGCAACCTCCCCTCAAGCTACAATCATTTGTCAAAGTGCTGTTCTGCAATTGCAGAAGCCATTGCAAACCTTGGATGATGAATTTAACTGAATTTTTTGAATCAGTTTGTCACTAAGGCCAAAATCCAGAAAAGGGCTAACTTAAGCATTTAAAGAACGACTGGTGGAATTAAGATGCCAGTTAATTGTAATTCATTCACTTCTCAGCTAACTGCTTCCCTAATACAGAGATCAGCAATTTCATTTGTATTTAAATCCCTTTAGGCAATTACAGTTTTGATTCTGGACATAACCAGATCTCTATGGTTTAATACTTATCTCTTCTTTAAAGAGTTACTCTGTTCCAGACTCCAGAGGCCTGGTCCGGTAGGATTGCTCAGAGAAAACTCTGAAGAGAGACTGATTTACTACTATTCTATTTTGAGCACAACCATAAAAATTGCTAGCTGTGAAAGCAAAATAGATAACATCTCATATACCTTTACAGACTTCAAGTGTTTCTTAACTAGTAAAGATAAGTCTTGCCAGCCTGTATGATTTAATTAACAAGGGAACCAATTGTAAAAAGATGGACTGTCTAGAGTCTCCTTAGCTAAAGGAGCTGTTGTTATTTATCATATTCTACTTATCTCACACAGTTTTGGTGAAGAATAGGTTGTAAAACCTAAAGATGCATAAGCTCAGTGGTTATGAGCACTTCCACGTCAGATGCCATTGTGTCAGGCTGCCCCTCTGCTGCCATCTGTCACACAGCAACAGAATGGAACTGAATACTGGTGGGAAGGTTCAACCTTTACTGCCATACCATAGTTATTTGGACCTTTCTTTCAAATGATCATTACAATTTCATAATGTTCCAGTAGCTTCACTGAAACTACTTAGATACATGTTAAAAACAGAAATAACACTAGAAGATAATTTGAAGGGACAAAACTATACTGACAGCAAAGTGAAGCAACTGACCTCATTAGAATCATCCATAACATATATAGAAGTGCAACATTTTTCAATAATGGTTAAAAGAATTGGCCTAAAAGCTACATTTCATCAAGATTCTTGATCATATATGAGAATTTAAGCACAACAGAAGTCACTATTAAAGCGAAGTACAACTTAAATAACACAGTGGTCTTAAAATTAAGCACATGCTTAACTTTCTAACTGAAGTGGAGAATAAAATCTTCAAACAAAAAGATCATTTTCACACTCACAGCCTAAGAATCAGGATCCTCAACTGGGAGTAAGGGAGCTTCAAGGATGGATTTGTACTCTGTCAACAGTGTGTAATGCAAAATATAAAATACAGATTTTGCCCTCCCAGTTGGTATATTAATTATAGGTCAACAAAATCATGCTTTTCTATCTGTCCTAATGAATCCAGTGTTCCTCCCCC
>WBMW01005534.1:109160-125906 GCA_013396635.1 Penelope pileata
ACTTGTGGGTTCATACCAGACACTATGAGAAAGACAACTTCGGTCCCAGCTGGAAAATAAAACAATACAATATCTGTGACTTTTTGGGACTTCTCAGCTATGCAATTGATTTATTTTTCTAACACCCTCACACATATTTTATGCTTGAAATGCATTAGCCTGAAGTTTAATTAATATGCAGCTGCTGTATTCAACATCAAGTAATCAGAAAGCCATTAAGTAGTCAGCAGTGATTCAGGTTAGAATTTATAAAAGAGAGAGACTTTTAGTGATCAATAGTTCTAATGCTTAAGAAATACAACAAAAAGTAATGCGTAAGTGCTAAAACCTTTCTTCAGCTTTGTTTTGCAGTTTTTTTGAAGCTAAGATCTTCAGAATTAGGAACCACTAGTCCTACTGACCCTAAAGGCTTGTAATTCTAAATCTTCTGGGACTGAAAGTTTACAAATATTTTTTAGAATTTTTAGTATTGAGGTAGAAAATACAGGAGTTCATTGTTGTCTCAAAAGGCTTGTGAAAGCTCATTGATTTATTTATCTGTAGTGAGAAAAAGTAATAGTCATACTTACAACACAACTAAGTTCAAAAAACTGAATTAACACAATAAATACTAATGAGATGCAAAATATTTTTTCCCAAGTCATATATCCAAGCCTCATATAGACACAGAAATGATAGAAATTAAACTTTAAGAATGCTATGTACAATATTTTTCACAGAAGAAGCAGAATAAAATAAAAACCAGTAATCAGGCAGATTGCAAATTTTGCAATGTCAATTATAAACCTTTAAATTGTAGAAGAATCTAATCTTTTTATTCTAGACTATTTCTTGTCTAGAAATAAAAATTGTATATTTGTAATTATATAGCTAAAATTCTCTAGCTCTGAGAATTCTCTAGCTCTGGCTCTGTTTTCTGTGTAGCAGACAAGTAGTTCCATCAAGAGAGTAGTAACATGATTTTAGTATGATTAACACATTTTCACCTAATCAGTTTGAGAACATTGTACAATCCCATATTCAAAGCAGAGATAGGATTATGATGAGGCATGCTACACAACTACTATATTAATTGTATCTTAGCTGAGTATATGTATACGTAGGACTTTGGCCACCGGTCTACTGTCAGATTTTTGAAAGCCTAATGTAATAGAGTTCAGTTCTCTCAACGCTAATATCGAATATGCAGTGCAGGTTGATGTAAAAATACAATACCAATTTTAATAAATGGACATCTGCTTATGGAGATTATATTTAACTAAAATCTGGGATGCTAGAATACCAAACATTTTATCAAAGATTTAAAAGCTCAGAACAGCTTGTAAATTAGGTCCAGAATAACTGTAGCATGGAAGAAGCTATGCTCATAAACATAGTTTAAATCTGGAATGATTTCAGTGCAAGAAACCCTACTGATATGAAAGAACACTTTCCAATAGCAGAAAAAGAGAATGTGGTTACAAACAGAGATAACTTTATCTCTGCCTAGAAGATTTTGATGGCAAAAGTTTTGGTCTGGAACCATTATCCTCTCCAATTACCAAACTTACAACAAGTATAACCAAAGTCTGAGAGAATTCTTTTCCTTAATATAGTGTCCAAAACGGTATGAAACAAAACTAGAATATGAAGCATCTAAGTAGTTTAAACATTATTAATTGCCCACTTTTCAATTCTTATTCTACTTCGGGGTTGCGATACTGAAATGTCAGCTTCAACAGACTTAGTGGATAAGTTCCTCTGGGAAACTTCTGCAATGCAGAATATAATCTACATCCAAGATACATGTAGTACTTGTGTGTAGGGATCGTTATCTTCCTTAATCTTTTTTAAGACAAAAATAACACTGTTCTTTGATTTGAAAGTACTGCTGATTGTCTATTTGGAAAAGTTTTTCATTTAAAAAATATTTTAGAACAGGAGGTTCTTAATCAAAATCAATATTTTGATTCTTTCTGAAGAAAAAAAGTGATTTACTAGAACTTCAAAGCAGGCAACCTTTTAGCCTAAAAACATTCATATTAGTACTAATTAACAGAAATTTAACTCTTTGAATTTCCTGTCTGCCTCCCTAAAAATATTCACCTTCAGAGTTTCAGAGCAGTAGGAGACCCCCTGGAGTTCCCAGCACTTCCAGATTTTGCTGAACCTAGTTTTACAGTCTTCTTTTATGCACCATGCATTGTTACAGCTAAATCTACAAATGTGTCCTTTGAACAATGCCTCGCTTGTGGTGTTAGCAATGACTGCAACATTTTTAAGTCAGATTATCAAGCCAGCCACCATTCAGTAAGAAGGCAAGATATTGAAGCACTGAAGATAGTGAAGTTCATTGCACGTACCAGGTGGTATGCACGTTTTGTGGGGACACAAAAAGGTAGATTTCATAACTTGTCTGGCACAAGAAGTCTGTATTGGCAAAATTTTGCCTGATTTTTCTTGCAAATTTAGAGTACTCTGTGGTTGCTCCTTTTGTGGTGTAGCTTCCAAATTAAGTCATGGTTGACATCAGTGGACAAGGGGCAGCAAACAGTGTTTTAGGCATGAAGTTCAGAGTAGAACACTACTGTTAAGGTACGCAAGCAGCTGGCTGGGTTATGGCCTGAGCTTTAGCTAACCAAATAGAATATAACACACGACTGAATGTTTAATGAGAATGTACTAAATTCTATATAATAAATAAGAATGTGTGAAAATGTCAGAAGTTTCATGGCTTGATTTTTCAGGTGATTGAGGGGAAGTTATGTGAGAAATGTCTGATTTCCAGTAAGTCTGAAAGGCAGTACTGGGGATCTTTGCAGGAGTAGAATATTGCAAGGCAAGCAGTACTTAAGTAACTGTATTAGTAAAGTCATATAAAGAGAAGAGTACATTGTCAATCATATGAGAAATGATAACTTAGGGAATGAATATTGCAAAACTTGGACAAAAAAGGAAAAAGTTGTAACTGGAGTGTTATGCACCCAACAGGAGACAAGTGCAGAGAAAAAGAGAGATCAAGGTGGATGGGGAGAAGTGCAGTGCTGCTCCGAAATTAATGCCTCCTGTTTTAATATATCGGCCCATGACATCAGAGGTGGGTGTTGCTGGTATGGTAGAGGCAGTTGAACCTTCCCACTGATATTCCATTACATTTTCTTGCTGTGCAACAGATGGCGGCAGAGGGGCAGTCTGACAAAATAGTGTCTGACATGGAAGCGTCAATGGAAGGTGTGCAATTGAATTGCTCCGTGCAGAAAAAATTGCACCCATTGACAGTCATTGACACTTTCTGAACGTTTGTGGAGATCAAACAGTGGATCTCAGAACAGTGCAGTGGCGGGTGGTACATTTCAGCAGTGACGACAGTGGGTCATTTCCACTGGTGCAGATTTTTATGAGCATGGCATGCAGGCTCTTATTCATCACTGACAAAAATGCATAGCTAATGCTGGTGACTATGTTGGAAAATAGTGTTTTGTAGCTGAGAAGTTGCTCTATCTAATAGTGTTATTGTGCTCTTTGTGCCTGTTGTAATTTCTATGGAAATAATAGGAGGCATTACCTTCAGAGAGACCTATGTGCAAGCATGGATCAACAGTCACACATGCATTTGGCTGGAAGAAGAATAGATAGATAGATAGATAAATGCTAGGTGGGAATATTGAATGAATATTCTCTCCCCATCTTCCTGTGTGAAAATCTTTTGCAGCCTGGGGCAAGTTTAGAATTTTGAATAAACTTTCATAGCCGGTAAACTCTTTCTGTCCTCTCAGTTAAGCTTTTCCAATCAAATAGATGTCATAAAACAATATTTAGCTATTTCCTGAAGATAAGGCTTGTGTTGTAGCTAACGTGTTAGTCTTGAAATTCCCTCCAGTAATTTACTGAATTTGTAAGATATAAGAACATGAATACAAAGTGATAAATCTTTTGTAGAGAGAGACTTTAATGAAATAGTGTTGGCCGTCATTTATTCTTGTTCATTTGGCATGAATAGCTGAATGCTCCTACGGAGCAAACAAATGTTTACAGTCTTTGGTGAGGTGCTGTTCAAAGCCACTATGGAGTAATTCAGTTAACACTGAATTGCTCTGTGAACTGAACTGCACTTGAAAAGCTAATCTAATTTTGAATGTGCATGTATTTCCAGCATATCCTTCCACTGGCTCTCACGATTGGTATTTATTTGCTGAAAATGTGGAAATGCTTATTTTCTTGTAATTATTACATTTTTATATGGTAGTGGGTTTTGACACATATTAATCAGTAAATTAGAGATTAAATACTAGAACTCTGTCACACTAAGTTCACAACAAGGAGTGGGGTTCATAACAGTAACAAATTGTGAGTATGATGACATCTGTATCTCTGTGACAAGATGAGTTTGTATGCTATCTGGTACTGAAGAGTTTAGCTACTTGCAGTTACAATGGAGATATTTTGGCTATAACACTAAATGAGGAGGATAATAGTTATTTGGTGAGTTAAATGTTCAGTACAGATAGCCTGACAGAATTAAGGATAAGGGATAGTATCACCTTGTTACCTGCAGATGTTGGTGGTCCAGTCAGTTGGAAAGATATAAATAAAAAAATCCTCCATTATGTTCGTAAAAGTTGATTTTTTTTCCTGGTTGTTGAACTGTTGTTGTTTATATTAGCTTTTCCAGTCTTGCCCATAATTTTTTTCAATTGTGGTTAAAAAATGCATGCAGCAAAACTTTGTCTGCCAGACAGGAAAACAAGGAAGAGAGTGTTTTAAAGGTGCAGCATACTGCGTAAGTAACAGCTTGCGAGAAAATTACAGTTATTAGGGTACAATGGTAAATAGCTTCATTTCTATTTAATTCAAATTGAATCTGATTCAGAATACATGTAGAATGGTGGGTATTGTTGCCAAGAATGCTATGTCAGTTTTTGCCTATCTTTGTGGCAGGCCTTTTATTAGAATGAAAGGGATGTTTTCTAGCATCATTATTATTAATTATTTTCTTTCCAAATCATGTGAAAAAATATCAATAGCTTAGTGAAGCTTTACAATTTTTGACAAATGTGTTTACTGCTCTGTCTTGTTTTATTATCTGGTCCATAAACCAGTGACATATTACCAACATAAGTCTGATTCAATTATTATCTAGTTGCATACATTTGAAGGAAGTATATTCTGCAGCACAGGACAATCCAGGCAATTTTGTCCAATTCAGTAGTGACCTAGAGATACCACAATCCGATAATCTATTTATTTGAACTAGGCTGGTGACATCAAACACAATGTTAAAAAAGAATATCACAAAGATTTGCAGAACTATCAATATTTGCAGTTGATAGCTGTCCTAACACATATCTTATAAGATAGTGATCCCTACTACAATCTTACTTCTAGATAGGTTCTTCCAAGTTAGAGTACAAGTAATTTATTGTGTAGAGCTGTTTTCCATTCTCTGCAGACACTGTGGCTAAATACCTTTTTTCACATCACATCACATTGTCATTGCATTGTAATCTGACTCTAATACCAAATTTATTACACTTTCTGATCTAGTTTCCTTTGCAAATGTATCTTATTCATTTCCATGATGTGTATACATGAAGATCTAACTGTATTCCCAATAGATTTTGATTCAGTAAACTATGTGAAAAATATTAAATTCCTAATACTTTGGTGAATAAAGGTAGCCAAGAGACCTGACTACAGTCAAGTTAGTGAACATTCTGAAATACATGCTCAATCCTTAATGGACGTTACCACAAAGCATATTTATGAACAGCCCAGGCGTAAGACAAACTTTAGTCCAAGGCTTACATGCATTTAGGAAATATGAGACACTAATCTTTAGGTAAAATTCCCTATTTTTATCAGTCTTGAAATGCTTTAATTATTCTCTGCTAATTATCTTAATTAATTATTAATTAATTATTCTCTGCTAATTCATTTGTCTTCATTCATGATAAGTATAATGGCTTTAAAACTGAGTGATTTAAAGGAACTTAAACCACAAATTTCTTCATAAGAAAACACAATGCTTTCCTTTTAGAGGACGGCACAAAGAAGATAACGGGTAACCAGCTATTGGTCTGCAGTGCTTATCTCTTGACTGATACTCAAAGCTTTTTCTTTATTGTGAACATCACATATTATGATTCTGTCATTGACTGCCAGAGTTAAAATAATTCACTTCCATCTGACAGATCTTGATCCGTTGCTTGCTGAACTAAGGGAAAGAACTGATGATTAATTACTGTTGGACAAAAACCCTAAATCCTTATTCTTGTCAGTTAAGCCCTCTGCTTCTGCCTTGGCTAAAATCCCAGCTAGAAATGTATGACTCCATAGGTTCTTTTTGCAGGTGCTGTGGATCATAAAAGCTTGGAAATTAAGAAATACTGTGTCAGTGTTCCTGTATGAGATAGCACATGAACAACTACTGATAATCCATCACATCATGGGTCTATGCAAATTAGCATGTCACTTTTGCAATGCACAAAGGCCAGTAGTGACTGATAGACATTTCATTTTGGAGACTGTTCCATGTTCTGAAAATAAATAGTTTTAAAACAGATTAAGCTAGACAGAAAGAAAAAAAGATTTGAGAACTTCTTCCCTAATAATCTCATCTGCTGTTCATTCCTTATTTGAAGATGCCATTTCAAATGCAGCTGAGAAAGCTGCTGCCGTCTTACCCTGTTCCATTCAAAACTAAGGCCCTGTTTTGTGGAATGAGTGCAGAGGACTAATGCACAGGTCACAAAGAATGTCTTAATGTTTCACAGACAAATACTTGTAAAATCAGAGAATGAATAGACAAGATGAAAATCGTTCCATGCCCGGAAGAAGGCCAAGAGCAATGACATACAGGATTAAACTCTACGTCTCACGTGAGAGAAGAATTATATGTAGCAATTGGCTTTCAAGACACTTGATATGTTAGTACAAACTATAGCCAGTAAAGCATCTACTATATACATGCAGGCAAAGAGTAACCCTAAAGTTGACAGGATGGCACATTAGCTTCAGAAGATCCTGCTTTGTGCCTCCTGTGCGCATCCATGTTTAGACTAGTTCCACACATGACTCGTCTACACAAGGATCTGAGATAGAATCCCATTTCCAGAGCTGATCTGTGTAACATTATTCAATATTTAAAGCAACAAGAAGGAAATTACATGCAATAGAAAATAAGTGATTAGAATGAGAAATCATTAATCAGTGTGACATTTTTGAAATGCAATTCAGTGAAACAACTGTCCAGATTAGTTGTGGAAAACTCCCACCATGTACGAAAAAAAAAAGACAGCTATCAAGGAATTTGAGAAATCTTTGGGTAAAAATTGTTAATGCTTTCTGTTGAGTGACTGTCCTCATCCAGGAATGAATGTCTGGCAGTACTGCTGTCCTTCCAGAAAATCAGTCTGGGTCCTGTGAGCTACCAAAGAGCGAGACAATGAGCCACTCATTTACTTAATATGTCAGGTCTCCCTGTGACTCTTCATGAACACCGAAATATTTTCAGAACAACTGAAGAGTAGTTACTTAGGTATGGTATGGGACAGAATGTAAGAATACATTTAACAGGAATAAAACACTGAGTAAAAGGTATGATTTTAATTACTTCCGGTTGTCATTCTAGGTCAATATTATTCCTATCATCATCTCTCACAGGTCATCCAACACTAAGATTTTTTAAAACTATTTGGTTACCCAACTTCTTTTAAAATAGCAAGAAAGACAAACCTCCTGCTTCTGCCTTCCCATCTCTTGAGATGTTAAAGATAATGTATTTTGCTTGACCAAAGATAAGAGAAATTATTCAACAGTACTGACAAGATAAAGGCTATAGAGTTGATACTTAGATGTTAGTGTACCATAATCATCTCCGTGGAAGAGTGAATGATGAGAGATAATTATATCTCAAAAAAATGACACAATTTTCTTCAAATCAATAAAACTCCTGCTTGGAAAAGTTGTTGTGGTATTGAAAGCTATTGCTGGTACTATATAGTAATAATAGCAATAGTACTATGCAAGCATATATCAATTTTCTTTTCCAATGTCCCATTCTATTTAGTTAACAGTGACTCTAACCTTGGAAAGGGGAGTGAGTTTGTCTCAAAAAGGGACAATCTAGATTCTCAAGGTATTTTGCCTTTAACAGTGAGGAATGGAAATTCTTTTTAGGATGTGTTCTGTTATGTTGGTAAACTACTATATTTAGTTTGGATAATAGAATAACACATTTAAATACTAAACAACAGCTTACAAGTAACTTTATAGTTCTATGTTCAAAAGTGAAATTAGCTGTTAGGTTAATAAAGTAATCTTGTTTTGAAAAGCAAAATAAATGATATTAATAATATTGGGTTTATAAAAGATTTTCTGCAAGACTACTTGGACCCACATGATATAAAAGAAAACGAATACAAAATTAAATATATCAAAACTGGGCTAGCTGCCATTTCAGATGATAAAATGCAATTGTGAACCAATCCTTCATGCGCGTATAAATGACAGTATTGCTCAGGAATTGGTTTGGGGCCATATGCTTTTTGAAATTTTAATCTATGACATTGAAGAAAACACTCATTGCCAATTAATTTTGACATGATACATGGATAAGAGAAGTACTAAATGGATAAGTAATTCTAGTCAGCATAAAGTCAATTAGTAAATAAGGCAAAAAAGTGTTTTATTACAATGATTGTAATGCTCTACCCTCATACGAAAAGAAATACTGTAGCCATACTCACAAATTAGGTGATTCTGTGTGGCTGAAGGAATTTGGGAAAGTGTTTTCTACAGCCCAGATTAGGAAGGAAAACTTCCACAACTTTAATGCTTTTAGAGAATGAAATTCCCAAAATGTTAATATCCTTCCTGTGAAAGAAAAGTAAATGTTAAAGATTAAGCAGCTGAGTTGCACCGGCAGTGACAGCATATTCATAGGAAAGGTGGGAAGAATAGGCTAAAATAATGAAGCTATAACTTAATCACCCCATTATGACTTTCATATTTGCTACCAACAAATAAGTAGGCATACAAAAGCAAAGGATCATGCAGCATTCTGGATTCCTGATAATTGTGTGGCATTAAGTCCTCAGAAGGTCTTGACATGCACTATGTATAATGCCCAGTACCCCTCTGGGACAAAATCCTCCTGAGACCCTTCTTTTCATCTAGAAAAAAAGGCCAGTTTTGTCAAAATCTAAGTCCTGCAAGAATATGTCAATTTCAATAAAATCTAATGGCAAAAAAAAAAAAAAAAAAAAAGAAAAAAAAAAGAAGATGAAAAAGAAAAAAACAATTAAGGGGAAGAAAGAACTTTGGTAAGGTCAAAAGTGAGACTTTTCTGTTTCTCTGTTTCAGATCTAATCAGAATATAATCATTTTGATTTGGATATTTCTGCTTTGATACCTCTGTTACAATTACAATTTACATAATATTTTATGCTCCTTTCCAGAAAATAACATCGCTATGGTTTTAAAGGCCTAAACTAATTTTTAATGTATGTTTTTTTATAAGATAGCAAACAAAATAAATAAATCAATAAAACACAGAGAAGCTGAAATGTTTCCTTGATTGAAAGCTGTTCTTTGAGCATTTCTACCGTCTGCTTCTTTAACCCACCTGACGGTTGTGACTTAAATGATGTTTAGGGAATATTGCAACCTTCAGCAATAGTCAGGTCCTCTGCTGACGACACTCATCATGCAGAGCTGATATTCTCTTGTGGCATTCTTATTCAGCTGACCTTAAATCTTTATTGCTGTCCCATCAATAATGTTACATATAGGAACACATTTTTCATTAGCTGATTTGTTTAGGTCCCATTTCAGAGGTGGCCAAGTACTTCTTCTCCAGATTCTTTTATTTCTTTTTTTTTTCTTTTTCTTTTTTTTTTTTACTGTGTCTAATTTTAACCCACAGTTTATATTTCAAACATAGATTGAAACTCTAATTTTCAATGAAGTGAATGAGAGAAGGGTAGCATTTCTTTCTTCCTGGAAGTAGCCTATGTCTTTGCTGAATAAACAACATACAATTTCAATTCCACCACATTTTCAGACCAGATGGGTATTTTTCATTGTTCCGGGGCAGACTGGACTGGTTTTCGTGTGATATTTTTTTTGTTTTAGTTTGCTTTGTATTGCTTTCCTATTCTGAAATCTGAGAATATGCCTCCCACACTTCTTTTCACGTTCTCTTTGTGTAATTCAATTTCTTTACTCTTTCAGTTCTTGACCTTATCTTTGAAAGCTCCTACAAAGATGCCAGCTTGACAGAGTTTTGGACATATGTCTAACAGATACTGGAATAAGGTCAAAAATTTTTTTTATGTAGTCCAATTGTCATTCTTATAATAACAGTGGTCTCAGTCAGAACTCAAGCTAATTTGATTTGTTGAGAAATTTGCTCTGGAATTAACATTCAGTTCTTGTTTGCTTATACTTCACAGGTTTGACATCAAGCAAATCAAATTTGTGAAATTCTTGCCAAGGTACACATATCTTGATTCTTCCCCAAATACTTTATGAATTTCTTAGATACTTCTTCTACCCAAAACATCTGGGAGAACAGAAAATCTTTTAGTTTTGGGATTGCTCCCAAATGCATTTTGGTGTAACGTTACATTACAATGTTGATTGGTGTTGATCTAGGACAAAGGAGTCTGTAAGTGATTATTTTTGTCTGTCTTGTGCTCTCCTGCCACTTATAAATAAATCAGAATGCGTAATAATGCTTACATTATTTTTAAAGAAGACATTGTTTGTGTGATGTTCACCTGTTTAGCAAAACTAGCACCTGTTCATTTTCCTAAAGCAGTCTGGGATCCCAGACAGGTTGTCACTACATTCAGCTGTCAGGTCCACTCAGTTCAAGGCATCCACCCAGAGCCTTCATATTCCCACTGCTCACGCTGCTGGCAACACTGGTAGCTCTCTTGGAAAGACAGCAGATGTGGGTGGTTGTTAAAAGAAGCGTCACATCTTGGCTTTCCCACTGTACAAAAATAGCCACTTGAACCTATGTTAAAGGACATTGAAAATCCAAGTGGTCTTTTCTCAAACTTATTTCTAAGACAAACCATTGATAACTTTGTATTTAAACAGAGGTCAGAACTGATCTCAGTATAATGTGCATATGCTAGATTACAGGAATACAGCTTTCTTCCATACACAGACAGAAGTCAGTCATCATTACGGCCTGTCTCTTTTTCAGATATGTATTCTCCTTTGCTGGAAAAGAAGGACAACATGGTCTCTACTATGAACAGAGCTCCCATTCGAGTTTGCCAGGCTTTATATACAACTCTGCAGATTGTGAAAGAGTAATTTAATCTTTAAAATCTCAAATCCACATCTCAGAGTTGGGACACATCTTTCATTAAGAAATTGAATACATAGCAATTTAATTTTAGGCTATATGACGTGAAAATTCCTTTGAAAGATCTGTAGCACTTGATTCAAACTCTTGCCTTCCATAGCATTATGGTTAGATCACAGAATCACAGAATCAGAGAATCATAGGGATTGGAAGGGACCTCTAGAGATCATCCAGTCCAATCATCTGCTAAAGCAGTTCCCTACAGGAGGTTGCACAGGAAAGCTCCCAGGTGGGTTTTGAATATCTCCAGAGAAGGAGACTCCACAGCCTCTCTGGGCAACTTGTTCCAGTGCTCTGTCACCCTCAAAGTAAAGAAGTTTTTCCTCGTTTATATGGAACTTTTCATGTTCCAATTTGTGCCCATTCCCCCTTGTCCTGTCACTGGGTGCCACCAAAAACAGCCTGGCCCCATCCACTTGACTCTGGCACATTAGATATTTATAAGCATTGCTAAGATCCCCTCTCAGTTTTCTCCAGGCTGAAAAGTCATAGGTCTCTCGACCTTTCTTCATAAGAGAGTTGCTCCAGGCCCCTAATCACCTTTGTGGCTCTCTGATGGACTCTTTCTAGAAATTCCCTGTCTTGGCATTCATATAGGTGCCAAGAAACACAGTGTCATGGAGATGTGAAGTAAAAAGCACTAAAATCACTTTGTTCTCACACCAGCTACAAAGTCAATACTCCTCATTACACACCATTAATGTAATTTTCTTACTGAAACCAGACAGAGGTCTTTGACTTTCAAGTTTCTGTCGTGTTTAAGTTGTAAAGCATGATTAGGATATGGGCACAGATTACAAGCATTATGCGAACACTCTCAAATAAAGTAGGGACAACAGAAACTGATATAGTGATTTGGTCTCATTCATCTTTATTTCTTCCAGTTGTAGTGAATAATTTTAAACACATTTAATCAGGTTATAGATTTCTTTTTTAGAAAAAGATAGCATAAAGTAGATATGAGGTATACTCTTCATTACAAATCTTGTCAACACTTTTCAAGTATAACATTGTTGTAAAGCGTAGTATTGTTTGTCTTAATAACCTGAAAGCAAAACTAAATGCTTCATCAGCATAGTAGCTTTATCTGAAAGCAAAATGTAATATTTCGTTCTCTAAAACTGAAGATTTCCAGTGAAACGATTATCAATGGTAGTTGTAGTAATGTACTTAATGCATTTAAAAAGAGGAAAATAGCTCAAATTAGCCTTTTTTTTTTTTTTTCTGATAGCTGGATATATGACCTATTAAAATATCTAATAATTACTTGGAAATTAAGGGCAGAGGAGACAATTGGATAATCCACTCTGACCTCTTATTTTCTGCTGCTGCTGCATTTCATCCAGTTATCTTTGCATCAAGTGTAATGATTTGCATGCTAACTAAAGCATAACTTACATTTGAGTAATACATATCTTTCTGGATGACCTTTGGTCTCAAACTTTAAATGTTAAGAGATGAATGCTCTACCACTTTATCTGACAGCTTGTTCCAGTGATTAAATATCTTCTTAGTTAAAATGGGAAATTCAATTTTCAAATTCAGATATGTCTATTTTCAGCTTTCGATCACTGCTTCTTATGGTGGATTCCTAAATATAGTAGCTGATACTTTCTATCCATGAAGATACCTTTACAAGAATTGTAAAAGAATAATAATTCCATCTTTCTGTCTTCTTTTTGACACATTATGCGTTCAAACTCTTTAAGTTTCAAGAATAACCAAATTTTTAATTCCTTTTATGAAATTTTGTTGAACCTTCTCCATTTTTATACAATTATTTTAAATTGAGAATTCTAGAATTTAATACAGATATTCAGTAGCACTATCAGAAAAATACTGCAGTTTGATAAGATCACCTTTATACACCTTCCCCTTTAGACCTCTTCTATCACTTAAAAGAATGTATTCTCCCTTCTTCCTCAGCATCAAATTGTAAACTGAGATTTCATTCTTCATTGGGGTCACTAAGTTCCAAGAAATGGTTATTTGGTCTATAGAGATATCCTTAATTTCTTATTTCCAGGTTTGTTCTACTTGTATCTGAAAGTATTTGATTGTTCTCTATTTGATATGCTGCAGACAATCACTTAATCAAAACCTACACTACCTTCATCATTATTACATGACATGTTTAGTAGTGATTTTAAATTTACTTTCAGATCTATGATGAATTTGAACAACATAGGTTCTGTACAAATCTGCAGAATATCACTAGAAGTTTTATGAATTCTCTCCTTTTTAAGACACTTCCCTTCTCAGTTAATTATTCTCTTTTTTAGAAAAAAACCCTGAACTGCTTGAGATCAAGCCTTCACATAATGTGGCACTTAATGAGAAAGCTGCAAATTGCTCCTCGGTTCTCTCATTTGTTTTTGATCTTGTACTTATTATGCTCATTGAATTTTGTTGTGGTTTAACCTGGCAAGCAGCTAAACTCCCATAGTCTTTGGCTCACTCCCCCTTTCCCATTGGGGAGAGAATTGGAAAAAAAAAAAGGTAAAACTCATAGGCCGACACAACAACTATTTACTAAATAGTTGACTAAATACTAGACAGAAAAGGAAGAAAGAAATAACAGTAATTATTATTATTATCATATGTATATAATTGTCATAATTGCTCATCACCCAACAGCTGATGCCCAGCCAGTCCCCAAGCAGCGGCAGCTTCCCCGGCCAACTCCCCTCAGTTTTATAACTTCTTCATACGATGTAATATGGTACAGAATGGCCCTTTGGTCAGTTTAGTTCAGCTGTCCTGGTTCTATCCCCTCCCAGCTCCTTGTGCCCCCTAGTCCCTTTTCTGACAGGACAGTATGAGAAGCTGAAAAACTAAAATGTCCTTGGCTCTGCACAGCACTGCACAGCAACTAAAACATTGGCACGTTATCAACGTTGTTTCCTCGTAATGCCAAAACATCACACTAGATATGAAGAAAATCATCTCTGTCCCGTATGAAAGCAAAACAAATTCAATAGCACTTAAAGATTGCTTTGACTTAAAACACTTTCTTCATTTAATTTCGGAGTTCCTAGCCCTGATACTAGTTTGCATCTGCATTTATTAGGATAAACTCTCCACAGGTGCACACCAGCAACTCCACATAGACCCCGATTCTGGTTCTTGCACGCTACGTGGTCTACATACTTGCGCAGGACATAATTGTCAAATTTGTTGTGTTTTTTTTTTTTTTTTTTTTGCTGTTTTTGTTGTGTTTTTTTTGTTGTTGTTGTTGTTATTTTTGGTTTGTTTGTTTTTTTCTTTTTAGTTCATAATGATTGTTGATTGCTTTGGCAAGAATGAAGTCTTGTGGGAAGTCTAAGGGTTTGGAACCTTCAGGAATAGCACTGTAAGACTGCACAGATCAGAGAGCTAGAACTGTTACTTTTTGCTCTGCAGTGCCTTTTAGCACCAATCCACCAAGGATACTAAACAAGGCTCCTGTGTTGCCTTGTTCAAAGCTAGCTGGAGTGCTCCAAAGCAAAAGTAAGCAATGAACTAGAAGAAATAAACAATATGACAAATCAGGACAGCCTCTCTCCCTAATTGCCTTTTGTTTAGCATTGGAAAACACTTTTTGCTGGGATCCAGTTCAAAGTCTCAACACCTGCAGAGGACTAGCAGCTATGGCACAGGATTTGTAAGATAGGATTTGTAAGATAGCTTTATCTTCAGGGAAAGGCAGTTTAAAGTCCATCAGGGTATATAATGCTGTGCATGACTTGACAGTGGCTGACTATTTATAGGCAGATAAATCCTCTTACCTATCTGTTGCAGTCAGAGAGCTGCACCTCACCTTAAGGCAGACCTCTAGAGGGTAGTGAGAGAATATTTTTCTGAGCTTCTCATCTAGACTCTGAATGGAAAGAAATAATGTTAAAATTCACCTGAACTGTTTGAGGTATCTATATCACAGCAACCTAAACTGTACCTTTTACATATTTATTTCTTCACATTAAGTTCAAAGAGAGTTTAGATGACTATCTCATTTAAAGACCCACAGAATTCTAAAATTAGATGAGATATGTTTGATGGGAGTCTGTGCACGCTCTCAATAGGCAATGACTAAATAATTACATCTTATGGAAAATTCTAAAATATCATGGGCCAATGATGCTGAAGGGGTTCTTCTCTTCTGCACACAAAAGGACATACCAGATACACAGTAACGTTAGATAAGAAGAATCCTGCCTCTATGGTTAAGGATCTGAGAGAGATGAAACTCAACATGGAGGACTTGTTGAGTTGTTAAGGGACTAAACTAGTGAAATGCCTCATTAGCGAGAGAAACTCAAAAAGAGCCACATTAGTGTAGAATCTCAAAGTCTGATTTTGTATGAATGTTTTTTTTTCTTAATATTAGTTTGATACACTAGCACTCTGTTTCTTCTTACAAATTGCAAATAATTAGATAAATTTTCCAAAGGAATTTTGAAAGCGTTATAATGTCACATTACAGTCATCCTACTATACTTATGTATTGAAATGATAAAATAGCACAGAGACAGAGATATCTTTTTATAGCATGATATAGAATCCTAATGATTAATCCATTATGTTGCCCATGCATGATTTCCTTTTATATTACAGGAAAACGTACATTCCAGTGGCTTTAAAGGAAGCCATTAAAGGATTATTTGCATGCCTTACAACATTTACACAGAATGAAACTATTTGTTACGTAATATCATAATGTCTTAAGAAGTAAAAGAGTATAAACTGTTGTGCTACAGTTTCTGGATTTAGAAAGAACTGGTGGAAAGACATCCAGTTTTTATTCTACAAAAATAATTAAGAAAATAAGGTGGCATTCGCAAACTTGGGTTTAGAAATTAATAACTAAATGAATATCTGGAATCAGATTTTTGAAGGAGTAAAATCAATCCTGATAACATTAATAGAATTTATAAAAATATGTGCCTAGAGAGCATTGTCGGACATATCCCGTGGCTAACAGCAAACAGTGACTGGGTAATGGAAAAGGCTATAATCCCTGTCTCAATCTCTAGTAACTGATACAACTTTTCTGTTTGCTTTATAGAAGTTGTACTCTTTATCCATTCAACAATCCTGTAAAATAATCAGAAGACAGGCTTTTATGTCTCTGCTTTTAATTACACCAAAGTGCTACCATTCTTTATTTGATAACATTTTAAATTCACAGCAGAAGATAAATGACAGTCATCTGATCCCCTGGACTGTTGTTAGAAAGAGATTTGCACAAATAAACTCTAAATCATCAGAAGCAGGTCCATCAGAAAAGTGTAAAATTCTTCAATGTAGTTGAACTGCAAATAATATCTTCCATTTAAAAGAATCCCAAATATGTTAAGGTGTTTTAAATATCTCTCTCTCTCTCTCTCTCTCTCTCTCTCTCTCTC
>WBMW01005534.1:125975-145103 GCA_013396635.1 Penelope pileata
AAGGGGACTTTCATAGTAGATGGAGAACCAGATTCTTTTCAATTTTGTGGCTAGAATTGAATAGAATAGTTGAGTTGGAAAGGACCTACATCATTTATTCCTACTGACTGACCACTTCAGGGCTAACCAAGAATTAAAGCATACTATTGAAGCGTATTATCCAAATGCTTCTTGAACACTGACATGCATGGATCATTAACCACATTGCTAGGAAGACTGTTCTAGTGTTTGACCATCCTCATGGAAATTTTTTCCTAATATCCATTCTGAACCTCCCCTGGCACAGCTTTGTGAGATTCCCAGACATTCTATCATTCGTTACCATGGAGAAGAGATTGGCACCTCCCTCTCCATTTCCCCTCCTCATGAAGTTGTAGAGAGCAAGGAGGTCACCTCCCATCCTCCTTTTGTCCAAAATAGACAGCTGTGGTGTCCTCAGCCTCCCCTCACAGGACATGCCTTCCAGCCCTTTCACCAGCTATGTCTTCCTCATCTGGACACATTCTTAATCTGTTTCAGGATTGTCAGGTGTCAGCCAAAAGTGTTGCAGATTAACCAGTGACAGAAATGCGTTGTCTAAACAATTGCTCTTGGAATGATGCCTTCACAATCAGCTAATGAATGCTTAATTTGCTTCTGACTAGTACTACACTTCAGAAAGCCTGGCATGATATGGACAAAAGGTGTTTTTTAATAACTATGTAATGAAGTTTGTAGAACTTTGCAAGTAAAGATGAACTTTTTTATTGTTATATTTCGCTCTGTTTCTACCCAGCAGTGAACTATCCAAAGGGCACCACCTCAAATTCTCAACATTCTTTCAACAGAACAGTGTAACACTATCAGTCATTCTCACTCGTGCGGATTTGGCAAAGTTGATCTGTTCTAAATTAAGCTGTATATTTAAAACAACTTAATATATCTTAACTTGAGGTTAAGTTTTACTAAATTAATAACTTGCATTAAACACTTGCATTAGATATGGTTCTTAATATCTTTTTGTGTCTAAACTCTCTACTTCGTTTACTGTCCACCCACCATCCCCTCTCTAACTAGTATCTATGTTCGATGATTTTAAGGCTTAAAGGGCCATGGAACTTTGGATCATGTGGTCTTTTACCATAAAAGTATACACACAATGATATAGCAGTGAAAACAAGAACATTTTTGCCTGTAGAAAGCCTCACATGTTTATTTAATCTGAACTCAAACCTGGGATCTTGAACTGGAAAATCTGACAGGTTCACATTATCTCAAAAACATGCATGATCATACACTAGTTCATAGACACATATTTTCACTGGAGATACATACAATGGCAAAGCAACAATGTTCAAAGCAAGCAGTAGTGGCATGTGGACAAATGAGGGCCTGGAGCACCTAGAGTGTATTCCTTTGCTACAGCCCAGGCCTTAGGTAATGGGGAGCAGAACAACTCATGGATCACTGACCACTGGCTGAAATGTCTCCTACAAAAACCCATAAGAAGCAAAAAAAAAGAACTTTCTTGATCACTCATTTTAATATTTACATATGCACAAATGCAGCCAAATTATCCTTATCCCTCTCCATAGAGTAATATTAGCTGAAAAATACAGTGAATTGTTAGATTTGGGTAATTTCAAATGACTACTCAACTAATCAGCTGTAGCAGTTAATTTAGTTCCTGAGAGCAACAGCTAGGAATACAGATTTTGAATTGCCTACAGGAAACACTGGGCCATCAGCTTGCTACATTTTATGCATTCAAAATATTTCTTACTATCCATCCAAGTAGAAAACCTAAGTGATTTCTAAATTCCACTACGGAAATTTTCAACCATGTTAAAAAAAAAAAACACATTTTTCACTGTGAGAATTAGAAGCTTTGGTAATGAGAATAAATTACAAGTCATGAAAAATTTTCATATATTGGACCAAATTCCCAACTGGCAAAACTTACTAAGCTTTTGTGGCCTTCATCAAGTTTCTGCCATCTACAGATATTATCGTTTATACAGCTCTCCAGAACACAGAGACGTTAATCATTTATACTCATTCTCTGTGCATTTCATACATACAATTGATATGTCTATTGAACAGGATTGTTTTTCATTTTTCAACTATATATGATTTTGCAATTTGTCTTAGTTTCTAACAGAAGTTACATTTCTCATAGTGTCTAGTGTGAAGCTATGTTTTGGCCTCAGAAGAGAAACAAAACTGATAACATCCTGGCAGTGTTGAACAGAGCCGAGGACATACTCAGTTCCACATTCCTCTGCCAATGAAACAGTTGGGGGGAACAAGGAGCTGGGAACTGGGAGGGGACAGGACCAGGGCAGCTGACCTAAATTAACCAAAGAACTATTCCATACCATATAACATCATGTGATTGGTTTTTTGGGTTCCTGTTGCTTTTGTTATGGAAGAGGTTAGCCAGAAGGAAGGAAGGGTCGCTGCTGGCTGTGAGCCCTTGCTCTGCGTATCCTCTTTTATATATATATATATATATATATATGTATACATATATATATATATATGCACTGTTATTTCTTTGGCTTTCTTTACTATCTTAGTAAATAGTGTTTATCTCAACCCATGAGTTTTACTGCATGTTTCTCTACTTCTCTCCCCCATCCCATTTGGGGAGGTGGGAGGGTGAGTGAATGACTGTGTGGAACTTAGCTATCTGCTGAGTCAAACCACGACACAATGTCATTTAGAACCTTGGTGGCAGCTTTAACATCTTCTTTTCTTAATTGATGAGATTCAGATCTACATGGGACACCTTCACTGATGGATTTCTTGACACGTAAAGTCTTAGTTGTTCTTAAAAACAAGAAAATCTTCACATAATCCCTCTTCTGCTATTGCATAACCAATTCCACTCACCAGCAATTCCTATATGACTTTCAGGGAGAGTAATAAAATATTATACAATAACGATTATTGTATAATAATTTCAAACACCAATTGCATTGTAATTCTATTACTCTCATTTGTGAAAAATGACAGCAGGAATCATGGGAATGACTAATTTTTACGCAGTGCAAGATGGTCTTGATTTGGAAACATTTTTTATTATTATTAGAATTTTTTTTGTAAGGAATATCTTTGGTCTTCTAAACTCTGTAGCAGAAATGAGCTGTAAGGTTTCAAGAAAAGCTTGTGCTGTGAAAAGCTCCATGAAAAAAGAGAGAAGAATGGAGGAAAAGATATGTTACAGAACTGCTCATCTGCTGAAAAGATGTTTTTTGGAACACTTAGAAAATGAATAGGGGATGCCGCTATTAAAAAACCTTTGGATTTAAAAAGACATCAACTTCCAAGTCCAGGGGTGAAAAGAGACAATTACTTTTATGTTTGGGCTTCTGGGAACTATTACTTTTGCTTGGAAAGATCTTTGAGAACAACCTCTTTTTTCCATCTAGAAAATTGCAACTCATAAGCTTATTTTGCAAGCAAGTGCAGTAAAATTAGTTTGGTTTGGTGGTGTGAAAGCTGAATGCACCAGTGCTCAACACTTTGGTAGTCATTAGCCATTACCATGAAAATAATGTAGAGTCTTAGTTTCTAACAGAAATTACTTCTCTCATAGTGTCTGGTATGAAGCTATGTTTTGGTCTCAGAAGAAAAACAAAGCTGATAACACCTGGCAGTGTTGAACACAGCCAAGGACATAGTTTGTTCCTCAGTGAAGCAGTTAGGATGCATAAGGAGCGGGGAACTGGGAGGGGACAGGACCAGGGCAGCTGACCCAAACTGACCAAAGAGCTATTCCATACCACATCACACCATGTGATTTTTATGGAAGCGGAATCTCTCTTGCTCGGAGGGAGGGGCTGCTGGCTGGTTGAGTACCGGTTGTTGGTCCCTTGCTTTGTGTATCATCTATTGTTTCTTATATATATATATATGCACTGGTATTTCTTTTATTCTCTCTGCTGTCTTAGTAAATGGCTTTTATCTCAGCCCACGAGTTCTACCATATTTATTCCTTTATTCAATACCCCATCACACTTAGGAGGGGGGAGGGTGAACGAACAACTGTGTAGGACTTAGCTATCTGCTGGGTCAAACCACAACACATAGTTTCCACGCTGACATTTCATTTTGATATGTATATAACATAGTAATAGTTACTTTATTGAAGCATTATATAGCTGAAGTAAAAGGGTTTTGCTTTCATGTTCTTTTTTGTTGTGTCAAACAGTTCCGTTACAAATTATCATGCTATACCCTGGTCCTTTTAGAGTCTGAAAAGAAACCCTTCTAAAAAAGATGACTGTTGAAGCCTTAAAGGTTAATTGATTAGGTCTAATTAGGTTAGACAAGACTATATGAATTACATTAATCTTTCTCTTTGTTAAATGTATTTAATTTTGAGGGGGAGAAAGTGAAAATCAGAAGGAAGTAAACACTTCTGAATAGTATTTAGAATTCAGCAATATGTAAATTCAGGCCATTTGTTAAAGTGCTTTAAGTTGTCTTGAAAGCTGTAAAAAATCCATATGTTAGCACTTAAAAGTGGTCTGGTTTTCCAGGGAATTAGTAGTTTTGAGCACCAGAGCACTTCTCTGGGCATGTCAATATTGATTTAGGGGTAGCTGCCTCTTTCTTAAAGTCATAGTGGTGAAAATGTCCTGATGATTAGCAGAAGGAAAAAAAAAAATAACATCTCAGAAGTCAAATGATTCAATAAATGGAAAATAAACAGCTAAGCTGTTAAAAATCTGCATGCATAACTAATTGTTCAACAGAATTTAATCCTTTGAAGCACGAGTGAAGAGGGGTGGTGCAGTTTAAACTAAAAAACATTCATGAGACATAGAATAATACTTTCTCTAAAAGGTCACTGCTGAATAGCATACCACACAAGTGTTTTTTAGACTACTAAAGTTGATAAAAGTTTGGTTCAAGTACCTGCTGTCCATCATACAGCTTTTCTGAGCCTAACTGCAACTGATTTTATTGAATTGACAGTCAAAAAGCTGAGTGATACCCCTTTGCTTTGGTCTGCATTTATTTTTGATTCAACCGGAGACCTTTCTGTGCATTGCAATGAGTTAGAAGAATAGCATTTGACAAATTCATTACTTTTACTGAGGCCTTCAACTATCTCGCTGCCTGCAGGTTGACTAGTGTGGTTAAAACTTCTTCACCTTCTTAAGAAAGGTGAAAGACATTTAGTCAGATTAGCATCTCCTGTGATGGCTGTGAACTCTTTTATTTCATAGGACACAGAGGACTCCAAACCTCTGCATGAGAGGATGTCACAAGGGGTGGCAGGGGGCTGCTCAGGGCTTTGCAGTCAGGGCCCATCCCATGTCCCAGCCGCAAACAAGGTACTTAGGGGGACAGCCCCAGCCTCTGCCTCCTGGTGAGAGGCTGACAGCCTTGGACAAGGCTGAAATAGGCTCTTGGGTCCCAGGGATGAAAGCAGAGCCCAGCAGGAGCTGATCATAGCCCATAAGGCCTGGTAGTCTCTCAGGACCTTGACACTGACCTTTCCTATTTAATTTTGTTGATAGAAAAATGTGACTCCCTTTGGGAAAGAGACGTTGCTTGAATGAATCAATTCCGTTTATTTAAATCCAAGAAGACATTTTCATATAAGTATCAGTTTTACTCTCTGTCAGTCACATATCCACCTTTATCTTAAAAGCATTTGTGACCCAAGGCATATGGCAGCAGGTCTTCGCCAGCCACATCTCCATGTAGTAAGATATAAAAAATATCCTCCGTTCAAAACTGCTAGGCATGATTGAAAACACAAGCTTGATCTTTAAATTATACATAGAGTGATCACTGAAGACTCACCACTGTAATTTAATTGAGGATTTGCAAATGATAGCGGAAAAAAAAAATGGAAAAATCTGAATTTCAAAGTAGTGAATATATGTAGCTTCACCATCTGTGGTTCTTGACAACAAGCAGCCTAACAACAGAACCATACAGTAAAAACATAATGGCTTTTACAAGCTTAAACCATCTGTAAAAATAGAATGCTCTAAATACTAAACAGAAATGTCTCAAAAAAAGAAAAGTACAAAACCGACTATACAACCATTCTGATATATTAGTGTAATTTTGAATAGTATAAATCCAACAAAGCAGAGCAATTCAGATTTAGCAAAAATCAACATCTAAGACAAGCTGGTGGTTTTATCTTAATTGACTGTCTCTCATGAACCATCAGACAGTCACAGATCTTTAAACTGTTGTTCATTTCACTCTAATATTTATCTAGAAATCCTTAAATCCTACATGCTGAGTTTTAGAACTAAGCTTTGACCTTGGTCTTCTTGATGCTGAATGTGATCAGATTTTAACTTTTTTAAGGTAACCATAAATGGCTATGTAAGCTAGACACTGACAAAGGGAGACCTTTCATCATAAGTGGTCAAACAATCAAAAATGACTCCATGACATAAACACGTGCTGTGTGGCAAAGAAACCAAATCTCCAGAGAGAGTCCTTTATGGAGAAGCTGCTCAGATAAACAGAGGATGCAGCATGCCTTCCTGCAATGTTCTGCTTATGGTTGCTCCTCTGTTGAAAACTCTAGCCCAAAAAAGTGCCAGGTACACTTAACAGTTTTTTACATGTGGCTCTCTCTCTGCACAGTTTGTTATAAATGAGCTGAGTTTTACTTTTGCGTTTCTCTCAAACGTGCAATTTCACATCCAGAAAAGCTTTTTTTTTTTTTTTGAGAGCTGTTGTTTTACTGAACAATAATATTCAAAAGCTTGAGAAAGAAGATTGAAACCCCAAAAGTGTTTATTTGTCAACTTTCTCCTCTTTGTACTCCTGGCATGAGATAAGTAATAAATGAAGTCAAACTCCACAGTGATATACCCATTCCTATAAAGTAAATATAAAAATACATGGGTAGTTTAAATGGAAATCATGATATGAGAGCAAAGCAGCTTTTTTTATAAAAGCACAGTGTAATAATTTCTCAGATTTGACCAACATTTGGCCCTTTTTTACCTCCTGTATCACAGAAAGTATCTTTCTATGACAGTCCTAACATTTTCCATAGGCTAACAGTGGTTTTACTTTGCCGTATTCCTTATGAAAATGTAATTATCAGATAAAATAAGTAACAAAGTTGAACATATTTTTCGTCTACATAAAATTTAAATCTTAATCTAGCAGAATTGGTATGCTGTAGAGATAATTTATGTGGAGACATTATATTTAACGTAAATAATTCCTTTCCTTACCTCTGGCATTTAAGAATCTTTATCTTCACTAGTGATTCTGACATTTCAGAATAATTACAAATCTTCTCACTCTCCCCATTCAGATGACTTAGTTCACTGCTTTATTGAAAGTTTTTGCAATCCTCTTTTGGCTATCCTTGTTGCAAGTCTTTCACATTTCCTCTCATCTCCCAATAGCTTCAGCTGCTCAGTCCCTCAAGAACATGAAAAAGAGAATTATGTTGAATTGCTATCAGATGATGCTTATGCTTTGCTGTCTAAAGGAATTATCTGCTGCCCCAATCCAAGGATGTTAACATCTACCCTCCTACACTAGCGTAACTTGAAATTCAATCTCATTCCACATCCCCCCCACAACCTCCAACTATGGAAGGAATTGAAATTCTGCTAACTGCTGCCACTCAAGACTTCCATGCTTCCTCTAAACTCTTCAGAGTTCTTTGAATAGGTGTATTTGTATATTTAGAAACAAAGAAACTTTAAATAATTTATTTTTGTAACTCTTACTTATTTGGAATATCTATTTCAGTGTGTTGGTGTTTAAGGTAAATTGTTTCTATTCCAATTTGCTATTAACATCTATTTTTTGGAATATTTTCACCTTATAGCAGATTTTCAGAGGTTAACATGTTCTCTGGATTGTTACAAGACCAGTAAGGTTGCATATCAACAAGATTAAAAATCAGACATCTGTTCTTTTTGTTAAATTGCTGAGTCTGGTTTTTTGTAACATGGAAATGCAAGATCCAATAAAATCTGATGCCTGTTTTACAAACTGTCCTTGTGCTGTGTCTACATATAAGTGATTTGATAGCTTCGCTAGGTCATGCACACTGGCAATTACAGTCAGATTTGATTAATCTGCAACAGTTTACAATGACATTAATAAGATTTTAGAGAAAGAGGAAAAAAAGCTTCAGGCCACTTGTTAAGCAGTCTTCGGGTAAATAATTTTAAGTTATTGAATATTCAGATTGGCCAGAAGTAATATTAAAGTTTTATTATTCTGTATGTCTGTGAATGTATATATATATCTAAAAGCATAGAATCATATCATAGAATCATAGAATGGTTCAGGTTGGAAGGGACCTTAGAGATCATCTTGTTCCAACCCCCCTGCCATGGGCAAGGACACCTCCCACTAGACCAGCATTCTATACATCAGCTTCTGACAATAACATCATAAATTGTACTTCCTAATCTGACTCCTCAGAAGTGTGTTTGCATTTTGCAGTTCAGATATTTTTCAGGAGATTCCAATTTTGAAGAAAACATTGGAAATACTGTAGGAAAGTTCTAGACAGCAGAAAGCAGCTATGTAAAACAGACAAAATATTTTTCAAAATAATTCCATGAGAAAGCAAGAACAAGTTGCTTCTAGAGTTAAATATGAAAGTATAAGATAGACAGACTTAGACAGGCAGGTTATACTGCATTGAAATGCAAACTGCTTAGGGTATATCCAGAACTCTGATGTTTGCCTTTCAGTGTTTACTGTTTCTCTTTCAGCAACAACACTGCCTTGAAATTAGACTTGTTTGATCAAATGTGTACAGAGAAACAAAGATATCAAGTGAGTCCTTTCCTCCTCTGTTTAAATGCTTAAGTCATAGTTTGCTTTCTAAAAATGTGCATGCACATTCACTGAAGTATGTTTGCTGATTGTCTGTAAGGAATATATTTACTCACTTGACATATAGCCCAGCTCTAACAAATACACAGGTTATGAGATTACTATGTGAAGTTTAGTTAAATGTAAAGGTATTCTGGTTTGAAAATGACCTTCTGTACAAATCTGTATACACGATTTTCTGCAAGTATACTATTTGAACTGCAGACTTTTGTTTCTTTTAACTCAGCACCATCTTCCTTCTCTAGAGTTATTCATCCTTACTCAGCCCAGTATAGCATCAGATTATTAGTTGTTACTCATAACTTTTAAAGCATCTGCACCTAGGCCAACAACATGCATCAGACCTGCATGCATATTTTTCAGTTCAGACAAAGTCATCCATTTGGACTTACAAAGCAAATAATTGGTTCAAAATTCATACTGGAAAAAATGTGTATGTACTAGAGCAAAGCCAAGTTTATTAATATCTGGAGTAAGATTTTTAAGAGCTTTAACGCATTTATGCTGTTAGCAACCTTGTGCTTAGAATAACAATAATTCTTATTTTACAAGAAGTAAGATGTGAAATAGATAGGGACAGAAATAATGAAGATAATGATTTTGAATCTATATATTTTATGTCTCCATTGTTGTATTCTGCGCCTATCATTTTAGGACATGTGATAAAGGCAACAAATTTTCAAATCCATTTGCCCTGTGAAAAGAGTTGCCTCACAGACTGGCTTCATAGTGCCTCCAGAAAAACCTATATGCATTGTACAGTGTATGCAGTCAATGTACCAAGCCAACAAATGACACAAGAAGTTACTCATTGATTTTGCGCATGAACTCACCTGCACTCCAGAAATTGGTCTCAAGCTGAAACTTGAGTCATGCTACAAAATTTATCTGTTCGATCAGAGAAATTGATTTTGAAAGTAGTCTTGAGATGTTCCTCAAAAAGCTAATATCGTAGAGTATCAGAGGATGTTAATATCATACAATGATCAGGTTGAAATGAACCTTAAAGATGATCCAGCTCCAAACCCCATGCCATGGGCAGTGTTGCCACCCACCAGATTAAGCTGCCCAGGGCCTCATCCAAACTGATCTTGAACGGCTCCAGGGATGGGGCATTCACAGATTCTTTGGGCAGCCTGTGCCAATGCATCACCATCCTCTGAGAAAAGAAATTCTTCCTAACAACTAACCTAAATTTCCCCTTTTTCAGTTTAAAGCCGTTACCCCTTGTCCTATCACTATGAGACTGTGTAAAAAGTCAATCTCCCCCTCCTGCTTGTACAGATCTATCTCTTGATGCTGATTTGAGAAGTAACACACAACATTTAAGAAAATCAGTGGAAATTGATCTGAAAAAAAACCAAGGATGCAACTATTAATTTAGCTACTTAAGTCTTAAAAAACTATTGAATTGTTTTGAAAATTTGGGACTACATTTCTTCAAAATCACCAAGGAACTACATGCTAGAGATGGGAATAAAATGTCCTTTGTTCTCACCAATAATGACAGCTCTTCTGTTTTAGGGATTGCTATTAAAAATATTGGTCAGGGTTTTCAGCATTTACAGTTGGGAAATCAAAGGGTTATTTTAGATTATTTTATTTCTTAGTCAAATTCAGCCTATTTCTTTAGTGAATTGCTAATTTTAACAAATTCTCAGAAGAGATAATTTGGTCCAACAACATTTATCCTTGAATAGATTTAGGTTACCATTTAGTTCAGAAATATTTATAGAATTCACTATACGGAACAAGGAGATGCTATTACTGTTCAAGCTCATTAAAAACAAATCTCATAAACGTAAACTGTTCTTTAAAAATTGGCAGGTATGAAGTCAAAATAACCAATAGCCCTAGAAGATCTTGTCACATGACCCAGAAGATATTCTTGAGAGAGCCTTTATGGCTAGAACATTTTTGAAATGAACAGTGGTTCAATAACACATGAATAAGTATTCCAAATTACAATATGAACTGGACAGCAGGTTTCAAGATACTCTATTACATAAGTCCTCATTAAAAGGTTTCCTGAAGTGTTTGAGCCAAAGCCCAGAGACTTCAGCTTGGAATGAGTACTGACCTGAAAACATGACATGGCATTTGCTGATTCAAGAAAACATAACTTCAGTCTAGAAGAATTGTCCAGAACTATCTTTGGTAAACTTGTCACTGAATAGGTACCTTGCCAGGAAGTTTATGCAATCTCAGTTACTTAAAATTTCAGACACCTATCAGCTGATCAACAAAAGCCAGGAAAATACATTCTACTCCTCCTGGCAATTCACTGCCTAAATACACAAGAGCTTTGCAGACAGAATTAGCTCAGAAGTTTCGTTAAGTTTTGTGCATCCTGTCACAAATGATAAATACTAAACATCTTTGCTACAGTAAGTTTTGATGGAAACGGGGAACAAATCCTTGAGAGAGAAGGGAACTGGTAAGTGGAAGAATATGCTCCAAAAATGGATTTTTCAACGTGCCATCATTGATTTTTCGGCTTAAGAAAGCAGGGAGCAACAGTGGAAGGAGTTTTTCAATACCTGGTATTGTAGCAGGTATTGAACAACAACAAAAATAATAAAAAAAAATTGTACTTTCAGTTACTCTATTAAATATGAAGCAAGAAAGCTCAGTCATAGGAAGTCATTCATTTTATGTTACTTTGTTCAATAAAAATGTAATATGCATGCTCAAGCCAACATATATGTTGAAGAAATTATGTGCAGGTCTAGTAGATTACCACATTCTACATATATTGAGCCAGAAAAGCTAAAGCCTTTTATAGATCACCAGACTGAAATTTCAAAGTCTATGTCAGATAACATCTCCTCCATCAACAAGATTCAGGCTGGTAAACAAGTTCTCACTTCAGAGAACCGTTAAGATGGACTGTATTATTCTGTCCTTCCAGAAGTTTTCTTCCATTATCATGCAGTTTCAAATCATTTCAAATCATGTGTTGCTGCTCTACAACTAGTGTCTTCAATTACATTTGACTAAAGTTCACAGTTCAATAAACTAATCACTATGCAACCCCAACAGTATTCAAGATTGATTCATAAAAACGAACAAGAGTTGCTCGAAGAAGTTGAAGATGCTTTTGAAACACAGAATAGCAGACAGGTCAGAAAAAAATAGATAATCTTGTTAAAACCTTGGCACCTCTGAATCAGATTGATATAAATCAATGACATTTTGCTATTACCAGGTTTCAGAGATACTTACGTCGCCGCTATCCACACTGCTACTGTAAGATTTATTCTTCGTTTAAGACATGTCAAAACTGCATAGAACTCAGATCTTTTCACTATCAAATCAATAAAGGTGAGAAGAAATGTTTTCTATTCAGAAAGACAGAAAAAAGAAGGGGGGGGGCTATTTTATTGTCAGAAATTCACTGCTGGCCAAAGCAATAAGTGTAGCCATGAATTAATTTGGGTGTTGTCAAAAAGTTTTGACAAAGAAATCTTCCTCTGAGGATCTCTTTTTTGTCAAAGGACTGTATTAATTGATAAAATTGTGTGAGACTGGTACTCCTCAACATCTTTATCAATGACATAGACAGCGGGATCAAGTGTACCCTCATCAAGATTGCTGATGGCACCAAGCTGAGTGGTACAGTTGATACAATAGATAGAAGGGACACCATCCAGAGGGACCTGGACAAGCTTGAAAAGTGAGCCCTCAAGAACCTAATGAGGTTCAACAAGGTCATGTGCAAAGTGTTGCGCTTGAGTTGGGGCAATCTCGGATATGTGTACAGACTGGGAGAAAAACTCCTTGAGGGCAGCTCTGCACAGAAGGACTTGGAGGTCCTGGTGGACAAAAAGCTGGACATGAGCCAGCAGCGTGCTCTTGCAGCCTGAAAGGCCAACAGTGTCCTGGACTGCATCAACAGAGGGATGGGCAGCAGGGAGAGGCAGGTGATTGTTCCCCTATACTCTGCCCTTGTGAGGCCCCATCTGGGGTACTGCATCCAGGCCTGGGGCCCCCAGCACGAGAGGGGTCAAGCTGCTGGAGGGGGCTAATACAGAAGGAGAAGGCTAATACAGAAAATACAGAATGTAAAGTGGAAAATAAATACAAACGACTATGTTTGTTTCCAACATTTTCTGGCTCGTGATTTTGTGAGTGTGCTCCACTGATACAGCAGTCACCAGAAACACCAGATATTCTAAATATTTTCTCTTGCATAGTTGTTCCATTGTAGATAACAGACCAATCGTGATGACAGTTCTTTTTCTTTCTAGAACTAGATATATTATGTCTGGCAACACAGATTTCTCACTTTAACTATTTAAGAATATGAGTAAACTTTTCCTAGCTTGAATTTCAGTTCCTTTCTTTTTATATAGGAATTAGAGTTAACATCCTTTGTACTGCTGACTCAGCCATGAGTCATACATATTGAATCAATAAGAATAACAACTTGAAAAACATTGCAGAGAACTTCTTCTCTAGCATTGGAAACCATGAATCTGGATTTATTATTATGTGATAACTCAGGCAGAGGAAGAATATGACTGTGTCCTGATGCCACACTGATCATTGTATTAATAAAAATATTAGACACCTCCTCTCCTAGGTGCAGGTTGGGTAATCATACCTTACAAACAAATGAGGTGGGAGAGATTACCCTCTGTAAATTCCATAGACCACTGGAGTTCCTCTGAATTATTTCATGCTGCCATGTAAGTAAATTCTTGCCTACTTCAGGAACATACACAGAAGTCTATTCAGTGTTAGAAGTCTAAAAAAAAAATTAAAATTCTTCCAAATTTGGTGGTGGCTAGATGTTTCAATGACATTTAAGTGTTATATTGACTGTTGTACTCAGACATTCAAGCTCATTTTGACTTTATCTGCTTTTCTAATTTTTTGTTTTATAGATAGCACAAACTGCAGTCTGCAGTGAAACAAGCATGAAGATTGTCACTGCCCCCAAAGAGCTAGGTTTTTGCTGTAAGATCATGGACATGCTCTCTGTTAGAGAAGCTGTGTAGACCAGAAGAAATCACTGGGAGCAGGGAAAATCCCTCAAAGCCATCATCTCAACAGGCACAGAGGGGCTAGGGATGACAATCCACACCACAGCAGCAGCAAGCACAAGCTGCAGGGCGTGGCTCATACACTTTATGGGAATTGTGATAGACTCCTTGCCTTTGGACTTCTGCTGAGCTGTTTTGTTCTGCCAACAGCATGGAGATTCTAATAATGGAATTGTTATCTTTTTATTTGCATTGTTTGCAAGGACACACACATTCAGCTTCACACGAAACATGCACATGTATAGGCACATGCACACATTTTGCATTTGGTAGTTTCAGCACAAATAGATTGGTACTAAACTAATCCTGTCTTCTTTTTTTTCAGTGAAGATTATAGTCTGAATAGAAGAAAAACATGCATAAGGCAGAACTCTTTGTCTTCTTCTCTGCATGTTTAGCCACCCCCTCATATTCTTTGTAGTCCACAGCACTGGAGGAATTCCTGTGCAGATGACAGCATTTGCTAAATCCTCAGAGAAACACCCACCAGAACGCTGTTTTTTCTCTTTCTAAGCTTCTTGACTTAATTTTTTCTAATCCTCTTGAACTAAGTAGCACAGGGAAGAACACACAGCTAAGTGAGAATCAATAATATTTTTAATTATATGACTAAATGAAACACCCATAATATTTGATGGAAGAGGAAGGATTGTTCATACAGCAGATGATTAAAATTAAGCTTAAGCATACTTTCTTTTATAAAAGGTTGGATAAGAAGAAACTACCTCTTTTGATGAAAGAATCAAAGCAATGATTTTACTTATAGTTTAGATTTAGAATTCAGGTTTCTTAGTGACAGTGTTCAGGGAGAACAGAGACACTGCTGTTGGAAATCGGTGTCTGCCTTTTTACTTTCAAGTCCTCTGTCAGAAATTCACAAGTATTCTTGACTTTCAATACAGAGATTGCAGACAAACCACCTTCTTATCTTTATATTAACTCATAACAAAAAATGTTCATGGGAAAAGTTAATAATGGAAAAAAAGAGGGATAAATGGATTCATCAGGCTGGAAGGAAAGGGATAAAGCTATCAAAAAAAAAAAAGATGTAGGATAAAATATGACAATGCATGAAATAAGTATTTTTGCTTACATAGTCCACGTTGTCCCCGATCTGTGTTTAATACAGATAAAACACTATTACAGACATGTCTCAACCCATACAAAATTTCTAGATTCCATCATTATACCTCAAGGAGTAGACTTTTGGGAAAAAATAGATATGTTTCATTTGAAAAACGGCAAAAAATCCTTCCTAAAACTCCTCTTTTCATAGCCTCCTCTCTTGGTTTACTGAAGTGTGACTTGGGTTTATTATCCTTTGGTTATTATTCGGATAAAAACTGAGTACACATTTCTTGAATTAGAAAGGCTCAGAAAATAGCTTGCAAGGTAAAAACAGGTATGTCTGTGCCAGTTACCACGTGCAGACAGAAATTCCCTGCACCTATACTTTAATCTGGCACAACGCAAATCAGCTCTACTCTAAAAAGCACGTGATCATATACAAGGGCTGCTCTGAAAGTAATGCCTCCTATTTTATTATGTTGGCCTACAATGTCAGAGATGGATGTTGGTGGCATGGCAGCAGAGGTTGAACTTTCCCACCAATATTCCATTCCATTTTGTTGTTGTGTAACAGATGGCAGCAGAGGGGCAGTCTGACACAGTGGTGTCTGACATGGAAACGCGGATGAAGCAAAGGTGTGCCATTGAATTCTTCTGTGAAGAAGAAAAATGCACCCATTGTCATTCATTGACACTTGCTGAACATTTCTGGAGACCAAACAATGGATGTGAGCACAGTGAGGCACTGTGTTTCAGCAGTGGTGATAGCGACATGAAAAACAAGCCATGTTCTGGATGGCCATGGAGATTTTTGTGAGCGTGGCATGGAGGCTTTTGTTCATTGCTGGTGGAAATGCATGACTAACAGTGGTGACTATATTGAAAAATAGTATTTTGCAGCTGAGACTTTGCTATATTAAATAGTGTTATTATGCTTTTTGTATCTGCTGTTGTTTCCATGGAAATGAATATGAGGCATTACTTTTGGAGCAACCTCCATAGCACGGTTAGAAACCAGCAGTTTTTCACTATATGTACTATGAATTGTTTCTACAATCTTGATATTATAAAGCGGCTTTATGGCTCTTCAAAATTAGCTTTCTGGAGGAACACTTTGTAGTTTCAAAGATGATAGTTGCTGTGAAATCGTGTTAGTTATAAACAAGAAATAGATCTGAAATTGAGTGTGGTTCAAACAGATTTAAAATGTTTTGAGAAGTAAATGTCAGGAGACTCAGCTCCTCTTTATAAAATAGCTCTACAGAGGTTGAAATAGTTGTCAGATTGATTTTAGCTGCAGTTACAAAAGTAGTAATTAATTTTTTCCCTCTTGATGAATATCTTGAAACCTATTTTGCTTCTTCTTTTATAAAGGCCAGAATTAAGAGAAGAATAGGACATTCATGCAGGTATCTAGAAGTGCTCTATACAGAACAGAGAAAAACTCAGGTTTTATAGCATTTTAAAGGAACTAATACTTTCTTACCAAAACTTTAAAAGCTGGTGTCCATTCCACTTTTAAAAAAAATTGAGAAGTACCTATTTACTTTATTAGAGTAACAGAAAAAGAGTAAAGCAGCCATTTTTTTCCCATATAGCTTCAGTTTGTGAGGATCCATTATCTAATGAGTCTAATACATGCTTCTTTCTGTTACAGTCCCTTGGCTATCATGGTGACAGATCCTATAAAAAATACAGCTAGCTCACTGGAAACTTTTGGTGCGACTAAATGCATTTTTTCTGAATAGTTTCAAGAAACTTTTTATGTTTAGTCTTTCTTACTGTTAAAAATAGTGTTGACTGTTAAACAAAAACCAGGAGAAATACAGATGAATACTTGAGTATTTGTGTTCTACTACTGCTGACTTGCGCTCTTTTTCACTTCTAAACTCTTTGCCATGTTTACAAGGCTTAGCTGCTGACTGACCTCAGATATTGTCTGTTTGTTTGTCGGCACGGGAACCATATGTGAAATCCTTCCAATTCAGTCAGAACATTGCAGGTGGTACTGGAGGGTAATGAGACTTGCTTCATTTATTTATTTTTTTGACTTATTTATTTTATGTGATAACAAACATATTCCAGTATGCCCATAATCTCTAACTGCCTGAGGTAAGATTAAATTGTAAACACAGAAGCCTAATGCCATTCTACATGGGATGTGGCTGACAAATGTGACACAGGGCTTATGTAAGATGGAGGCTTGTAAGGGAAACAACCTTTTCTTTGACTCTGAAGTCAATTTGTGTATATGCATTATGTTTTGCTGTGATGGATCAGCCAAGTACCACATTTATTTTCTTTTTTTCTTACACCTTGCCTAGTAACACAAAGTTTTACTTACACAAGTAAAAACAGTAAGTGCATTTTATGCTACTATTGAAAGAATTAAATTTGAGAGAACGTAAAATAAGGGCAATTGGTATTGTGTCAAAAAGAAGACAAAGTGTTGGGGACTCAGGAAAGTCAGGAAAGATACAGGAACATAAATATATTTTCCTTGAATTCCACTATGAAAATAATATCTATTGGATGCTGTTTATATCGTTATCTACAGGCAGGAACCCAACACAAAATAAGGATATGAACAAATAAGCTGGAAAATGAAGATAAGAAAAAAACCACAGCTGTGCAGACTGCAAGAATTCACCTTGTTAGAACAGTGCAGACCTGACTGGTGAGGTCAGGAGCAAGAAAATAATCATCATCTGGGTAAAGTATACTGCCTTGTTATTCTGTTTTTATATCTGGCAATAAAGTGAAATGGTTTTGTCTATTACTAGTTATTACAGTAATTGTGATTCTTGGAAAAACAATTCTGAAAGAGCAAATGGATGTCACAAACAACTCTAGAACATGTAAATGTCATCAAATGGGAAAGACCAGAAGTTTTTGGCAGCTCATCACCTGGATTTTTTTCAAAGATCCATATCTATAATCAAAGTTTATATATCCTGTTGTCGTGGTTTGACTCAGCAGATAGCTGAGTTCCACACAGTTGTTCACTCACCCTCCCCCCCCACCAAATGGAACGGGGGAGAGAAGTAGAGAGATATGCAGTAAAACACGTGGGTTGAGATAAATGCTATTTACTAAAATAGTATAGAGAACAAAAGAAATAACAGTACATATATATATATATATATATATATATATATATACAAAGAGGATACGCAGAGCAAGGGCTCACAGCCACTGGTGACCCTTCCTCCCGGCTAGCCCCTTCTGTAACGAAGAGCACCCGGAAACCCAACAAACCAATCACAGGATGTTATATGGCATGGAATAGCTCGTTGGTCAATTTGGGTCAGCTGCCCTGGTCCTGTCCCCTCCCAGTTCCCTGCTCCTTATGTCCCCCTTAACTATTTCACTGGCAGAGGAATGTGGAAGTGAGTTATGCCCTCGGCTCCTTTCAACACTACCAGGATGTTATCAGTATCTCTGAGGCCCCAAGATAGCTTCATACTAGACACTACGAGAAGCGTAACTTCTGTTAGAAACTAAGACACCTGTTTATGTGCAAAGGTATATAGTTAACTGTTTTAATGTCAAAGCCCATTTTCCAGAAAGAAACTCCACAGAAGCAAAGAGAAAAAGGTTCAGTTAGAAGAAAAATTACGATAATAAATTGTGTGAATTTACTTATTTGCCCTTCTGTGAGCATTGGTTGTAATTTAGGGCATTTTAGGTCACAGAATCACAGAATTGTAGGGGTTGGAAGGGACCTCGAGAGATCATCGAGTCCAGCCCCCCTGCCAAAGCAGGTTCCCCACAGCAGGTTGCACAGGTAGGTGTCCAGGTGGGTCTTGAATATCTCCAGGGAAGGAGANCAGTGCTCCGTCACCCGCACCGTGAAGAAGTTCTTCCGCATGTTGGTGCGGAACTTCCTGTGCTCCAGCTTAAGGCCATTGCCCCTTGTCCTGTCCCCACACACCACTAAAAAGAGGTTCCCCACCTCCATTAGCCTCCTGCACCTAAGATATTTATAAACATGGATCAGGTCCCCTCTCAGCCTTCTTTTCTCCAGGCTGAACAGACCCAGATTACGGAGCCTCTCCTCATAAGGGAGATGCTCCAGGCCCTTTATCATCTTTGTGGCCCTCCACTGGACTCTTTCCAGAAGGTCCCTGTCTTTCTTATACAGGGGAGCCCAGAACTGGATACAGTA